>JAYKAV010001776.1:97143-207272 GCA_035582835.1 Phoebastria nigripes
ACCGATCTTCCCTCTTTATGCAGGTTTTTAATTTTCTGTAACTACTAGAAATGGTTAAGTATTTAGCAGCATTTCTTCCATTGCCCTTTAAAAAAAAAAAAAAAAGGAATCTATCATCCTACAGTATTAAATTTATTTTATTGAAAAATTAGTTTTCCCCATGGTATTAAAAGGTATGGCATTTTGACTAAAGTAAGTTTATATACCTTCTATTTGCACGTTTGACTCATCCACCAGCACCTGAAACTCAGTTTCATGAGAAGGTGTCTCTTTCTTGTCAGCATTAGTACTAGGAGATGGCGGAAACTCTTCCTGTGTAAAAATAAGACAAGCCTATTTAAATCATAACACTGTTAAAATAGCCCACGTGTCTTGATATCTGTATGAAATCTTTAGTGTACTAATGTCCCAGTCACATTCAGAACTGTACTCCCAATATTTTATGATAATAAATTATAAGACATACTTTTTTTGTTTTAGGGCTCTATGTAAATAAAATCTAAACCTTACAATGATCAACAGGAGGTAGGAAACTATGATAGTCATTTAGTTCACAGGGTCAATGTTCCCTGTCACCTTATTCAGTCACAAGAGTCTGTCAAATTATCCTACATTTGCTTGTTCTGTGTTGCATCTAAACTTGCTCTTAATAAAAGATCAGCCATTTATCTACTATATCACAGCACTGAGGGATTCATGAATAATTTTTAACATTGTCTCTGCTGTTTTTCCCCTGTTAATTCCATACCAGTGTCCCACATATTCCACTCACTCCCTTTTTTTTTTTTCTTCCTCTCCTCTTATTGATTACTCTCTCTTCACCTTGGGCTGCTTTCTGATTTCTTTCACATACATAGCATTTTATTGCCTCTTTACTACTCAGTTAATTCTTCTTGTTTATTAAATTTTTGTATCATTTTGGATAGAGATGCAAACTGAACTTTAAACGTGCCTTAGGAATATTAACCTGCTCGTTGCTGGTTAAGACAATCCAAACCTATAACACAGAAAAATCCACTGGTCTTCAAGGCAACAAGGTAATTTATTTTGTTTGATTCTGAATCGCCCTGTCTCTATATAGGTCTCTGCTCATTAGCACAATACTGAATCAATAACTAAGCTTTCATCATTTGTAAAAGTAAAGTTCCTAGTGCTTTTAACAAATAATCTATGATATAAGTATCACGCTCAACATAAAATATTGGACATTTTACAAGGCTAAATTATGCACAATAATTATACACAATATCAGTGTTTTCCTAATAGGAAAGGCTCCTAATAATCAGAGACATGGAATCTGTGAGGATCATCAACAAACAAACCTAACTCATGTAGGAGTAAATGAACCACAAAAAGAAGCATGTGAAATAAAAATTGAATAAATGTCTAAAGAGTAAGAAGAGAATGAAAAGCCTTAGAAATATTTAATGTTTGCGTTAATATATTAAAACACGGTAAAGGAATTAACGCATTTTAAAATCCTACCTTTTTATTTTTGCAGGGAACAGCATAAATAGCACTGGTGCTAAAGCTTTCTCCCCTTTTCTCATTACTCTGACAGCTGGACTCTGCCTCTTTATCAGCATCTGAAAGATAGGTATCCATGTCCTCATCCTCACAATAATTGCCTGACATTTCCAGGGACTGTACAGATCTGTCACTACCATCAAGTTTCCAGTTGGGCCTGCAAGTAGAAAGCAGTTTAAAGCCTGTTTCAGTGTTGCTTATTCTTCCAAAAAAATAAACACTAGTAAAGTAGAACCATCAGTCTTAGAATATACACAAGAAGTCCAAACAGCCGAGACAGAGAGACATCTAAGCTTCTGTTAGCTGCAAACAAGGAATCTAGCCTATGTGTATGCTTTAAAATAGATGATTAACACTGGAGCTACATTCTCTGCTCTATCTTAAAGAAAATGCCAGGTTAGATATAGAAGGTTGCTAATTCTACCGAAAGAAGAGTCTGAAATAATTATTTAGCACAAAGCAAATATCTGACATGTAATTCAGATGATTCCTCAGTGATCAACTGTTTGTATAACTGACTGTCATTTGGCAGAAATAACACATGTTTTTACTTGTGACTGCTGTACAATCCAAATCTCCCTCTCTGAAGATTGTATGCATGACGTCACTTTATGAGAAATTGAATGAGGATTGTAGATACTTCAGACCCAATTTATGATGTGGTGAGAAAAAAGTAAGTGACTATAGCACCAGGAGTTGAATTAGTTTGCTGTAACTCTTCAGTAAAATTTATCATTGACAGATTCTATTTCTAATATAAGATATCAAAACAGAAAGTAAACGCTACCCCATTCCAAGTTCTGTGACTGTTGCATATGGTTCAAAGCATTCTTGTTCCACATAGGTGGAATCACTTTCAGAAAGTGATCGCTGGCGAGGCTGAGGAATAGCAACAGTGCGCCCTGTTAGTGTTGTTGCAAGGATAGCTGCTGCTAGAGCAGATCTGGAAGAAAACAGAATAAAGCAATGAAACAATACTGATGTGTTCTCTGTGTGCCACATTTTATATTTTTTTCCATTGCAAAATGTCTTCACTATTTAAGCAAAGCAGAATGTTCACAGTTAACAAGCATGAACACCACTGAAAGTGCTAAGGGACTGGTTGTAACTCCCAAAGTAAAGCACAAAACTGGGCAAGCTATCGTAATGCAGCTATCTAAGAGTAAAGTACAAACCTATTGGTTTTCCCAAATCACATGCATGAAAATCATGGAATATACTGAGTTACATTCCCAAAATTGACATCAATAATTCACAGTATTTAGCATTCACTTTGGCCATAACAATACTACCTGGCGTTGTGTTGAAAAAGTGTTCCATGTTCTGCTATTTTGTCTCCTAGTTTCCATTATTCCCTACTCTGAATCTTTTACTGATGACTCTGAAGCTGTTAATAAATGCTGGCACATTGCAAACTAGGGCAAGCCTAAGTAGATAGAAGGGCCTATTTGTGGGATGCTGCGGAGAATAGAGAAGGGTAAGATGAAGAGGACAAAACAAATAGGAACAAAGATTAAAGGAGAGAAATGGTGAGGACTGTAACAGGAATGACAACAACTGGAGGTCAAAAAGGAAGAAGACATGAACTAGGATTAAGTAGGAATGTTACACACTAGAAAGACCATAGAAAACCAAAACTGAACTAAACATAGAGAAAATATAAAAGAAAAACTGTAAGAAACTACAAATGAAAAGAAAAATATATTTGTATTTTCTCTTTATGTAACTTGCCTATATCGCTAATTCAAATCCAATCCAACATGGTTTTATATGCCAGTTTTTTTAAGTCCCTGCTTTTTTTAGTATGCAATAACATGGCATGTTAGTAACATTTAATTTATGCTTTTCTAATGAGTTAAAATTTCCTGACTTACAGTACTAGTACTGTGAGTACTAGTCCAACACTCTACTGTAGCAGCCAAATTAAAAATGGCCCTAACTTCAAATAGTCCATTTGTCTTTAATTGACTCAGATTTAGAATAATTTACATATTCATAATGGTCATTGTCCTAATTATTTAGCATGCTTAGGAGTAGGAGAAAAATAGGTATCTTTAAAGTTCAAAGACAGGAACTGCCCCAATTAAAAATATATTCTATTTATGAAAAGGTTTATGTAAATACTGCAGCAAGGACATGCAATTCTTCTAATCATGCTTTTCTAGTATGCTATTGTAGTTGATGAAGGAAAAAAAAAACAAACTCAAAACCTACCTGGGCCTTTCTGGAGAAGGGTTTGGACTACGAGGGGGAGGGGTGCGGGGAACTGCAGGTTTAGGAGCTATGGTAGCAGCAGGGACCAGGCCATGAGCTATATGTTTCTAAACAATTTAAAATAAAATTAGTTGACAATGACTTTAAGGATCACAATGAAAAAAACACGGAATTGAACATGCACAGAAACTAACAATGCAAAATAATATAAAAAGGAAGAACAATTACATGCAATTAATGTAAACAGAAGACTTGAAATGGTTCCAAGTTTAACTTTTTAACATGTATGAACAGCTGCTAATGAAGGTTAGAAATGTAATTTACATAAGACCCACTAATGTAGGTTTTCCACCCACTATATCACAACCTGCAAAACCAGAATTTTAACTTACTCAATTCAAGTTTGTTTTTTTCCTGTATATACACAAGAAAAAAGGAGTATTAGAAATTAAGTTTTTTCAAAATATTTGAACCCTGCTTCAGAGTAACAATATTAGTCCCTCTCTTGTAGAAAGAGTCTGTCAGTCAGAAGTAATCCTTAGTCGTAGCAGTATGAGATGGAAGAAAAAACTATCACTAAACAAGTCTTGCAATCAAAGGTTCAACCAACCTGAATAAAAAAAAAAATCCTAACGCATTTTTATCAGCAAACCCAACAATTTTTTTAAAAGGATAACATTAAATACCAGCTCAGAAAAACTGGGACCAGAGTTCCCTACAAAGAGTACTTTGAATGGAATCACATAATGGTTGAGGTTGGAAGGGAGCTCTGGAGATTGTCTAGTCCAAGTCCCTACTCAAAGCAGGATCAACTAGAGAGGGTTGCTTGGGATCCTGTCCAGTTGGGTTTTGAGTATCTCCAAAGGTGGAGACTCCACAACCTCCCTGRGCAACCTGTTCCAGTGTTGGACCACCCTCACAGTGGTTTTTTATTATTATTATGGACCACCCTCACAGTATTTTTATTTTTACTATTTTTAAGTTGAATTTTCTGTGTTTGAATTTCTGCCCATTGCCTCTTGTCCTCTCTCTAGGCATCAAAAATACTATGTCATAATAAAGTCCATCACCTTCACACAGATGTTACTTTTTTATGGAGTAAAACAGGCTAAGTTTCTGCTATTTCTGCTACAGAGATTTTTTTTTTTGCAATTATTCTTTAATTGTCTTCTCCAACATGATAATGAACAGGTGAACTGGGAAACACTTGTCTTTACAGGAAGCCGCATCAAATAACTAAATGGTGCATTACAAAGACTGTCTTTTTACTCGGTCTTATCTTGCAAATGCACTGCTCCCTAATTCTGGAAGTCTGTCTGGCATGCACCATTTTGTTTACTAAAGGCTGTTGACTGTAGATGTCTTACTATGATTACCAGGGAATACAGCTGAGGTAAAAGGATGCTGTCATTCCACAGTAAGATAACAACAGAAGATCAATACTTTATTTTCATTCTAATAATAAAAAAACTTCAATTACTTCAAGTACGTTAAAAGATAATACCAACATTGCTGACAATCCTACAACCCTTGGCTGCTCTAAGCTTTCGCTGTGAACTTTTATCAGTTCACTTTACGGCAGTGAACGTGTGCTTCGAGGATCACCTCACCAAGCGTTGGAAGCGAGCGAGCTGCACCTCCACTCCGGGGCTCCAGCCCCCGCCAGTACCCAGAGGCCTCCCCGGAGGGGAAGGGCGCCGGCACCGCCTCCCCCGGCCCGCCAAAGCCGGGTGTTTATCTAGAGAAGATGGGCAGGCCCGGGACTGAGGGAAAGGAGAGCACCAGCACCCGGCCTTCGGACACCTTCTTTTCTTTGCTTAGGATTTATTTTCCTCCCCGTTTTTCACTTCAGTCAAACCGCTCTGCGATCACCGGCGTCAACCGCAGGGGCAGCCGCCTTCCCTGGGCGCCTCCGCTCGTCCCGCCTGAGCACGGCCCCCCGCCCCTCCCGCTGGCCCTGCTTCACGGGGACGGAGACCCGCCCTGGACGGGGCGATACTCACGAAGGGGCCCTTCCGGCCTCTCCTGAAACTAAACGCCATCGGGACCAGGTAGGGGACGGGTCTCTGCCACCGCCTCTCGACTACTTTCTCCTCGCTTCAGACGCTTCCCCCGTCGCGACCCGCCTGGTAACATCGGCGCGGCGGATTTGCTGCGGGCTTGCGCTCCCCCAACCAGCATGTGTCTTACTCACCCCTCCTCCGGCCTTAGCAACCTACCAGTGGCGAGGCTCGCCCCGTTCCGCCTCCCCATTCGCTCACGGGCGGCAGAGCTCTCGCTTCTTATTTGCGGCCGCCGCTGTGAGCTGGGCGCGCGCTCTCAGGCGGGCTGTTTGTCTGGCAGCTGTGAGGCGACACCTCTCCTGGCGGGGTCTCCTTCCCGGTTCGTCTTCGCTGCGTCCTGTGCGGCCTCCGGAGGAGAGACTGCGACCCCGAAAGGTCGGGGTGCCCGGGAAGGAGCTCAGCCTCTTCTGGGCAGGTCAGCGGTGGGCCGGCGGCCGCCCTTGGGGCCGTCCCTCTCTCCTCTCAGAGCGGGCCCCCGGTGAGGGCTCGCTCTGGGGCGGGCTGCAGGATGTGGCTCAGGGTGGTGGTGTTTGTGGTGGTACCGGCTCGTCTTTGGCTCTTCTCCTTAAATCGTGCCTTAGCCTCAAAGGCTCCCGTTTCCCCTTAAAGTCAGAACACCGCATAAAGCTGGCAAACCTGAAGATAATCTCTGCCAGCAGCTACCTTCTAATAACCTGCCTGGAGACTTCTGCCAGCTGAGGGCTGGAGATGCCTCTGGAGTCAGCTTTGTAATTGAAGCAGACTTTCTGCCAGCAAGGGTGGATGAAGGCATAGAAAAGGCAGTGTGGGTTTTTTTTTTTTTTACCATCTGTGTGTCTTAATTCAGGTGTTTTTCTGAATTAAGTTGGGAGGGGAATTTGCAAGCYGACAGCCTGTATTCAAGTAAACAGAGTTGCTTACAGATTTTGATATGTTAACCATAACTGTAAGGTAGCTTCATGGAGAAGATAGTGTCTCTTCCAGAGTATTCGATCTTACAACTTTTAGTCATAAACTTAAGTTTGGAATAGGTTTATGAAATGTGTTAATATCTCCTCCACACTTCTTTTTAGGGTGTAATTTCTACTGAAGTAAAGATTTAAAGGAGGTCTGATGACAATGAAAGCAAACTTTCCTGTGACAGCAGGATCCATAGTTGTCCCTTATGGGCATGTGATTGGAAATGAGAAGTGGAGAGGGTCAGAGATAGCCCAAAGGCTACAAGGTAAGCACAAACAAATTGGAAGAGGGAAAAACAATTCAGGCAAAGCATTCCCCTCTATCACCCAGTATTGTTAAGATTGGCTGGAATATGCTTTACTCTGTGCCTGACTAGTCCCGTATTTGTGGTACAGCCTATGTTAGCAGGCTGAAAATTCCTATTTGTCTATCATGTATCTATGTGATCAGTTCTGTCATATTTGCATAGTTACTGAGCACTGTAGAGAAGCAGCAGAAGTATCTGCTTCTTGGGAACCACAGCAGTGGGGCTATTGTGAATATGGACCTCCACTGAAGTCCTTTGAATTTACATTGGTGCTGGGACTGTGCTATCATGATCTGGCACAGCAAACTAAATGGAGATGATCCTTTCAGAATAGCGTGTGATGTTTTTGTTCAAGTCCAGAGTTTACTGAGAAGCTATAGCACTTTCAAATCTGTAGTTTGACAGTGCTACTAATTGGCATTACTAAAGGCATCATACAGTACTTTGGGTTGCTTGTACCAGTTTTGCTTTAAGAGAAGAAAGCCTTTTAAAGAATATGAAGTTTGTTATCAAGTCACTAGGATTATTGACACATTAGGAAGGTTGTGCTGTGAAGTAATTATTAGTATATCTTTAACTATTGTATTTTTCATTTAACAATCTCACCTTAAGGGAAAATTAGACTTGTCTTTGAAGACGGCTTGGGACTTGTGGATTTTCATCTTTCAAACAGAACTTGCATTTTATATATTTCTGAAGCAGATTTGGTTGCAGGGGATGAATTCAAACGAAGATTGGTTCGGTTTAGAAATGTAAGTACTACATAAAAAGAAAAGCTTTAAATTGGTATTTGTTTATTCCATGCTTCTGAAAACATTCTTCTTGTGTTATTTTTAAATTCTAGTGGAGCTAAAATTTTGTGATAATTTCCACCTGAAAACTGAAAAATTATGCAGCTGTGTAATAATGCTGTATTAAACCTCAGTACTGTTGCTGCAACTTCTATTCTTCCTCTGATTTGCTTTCAGGCAGCTCATACTTGACAGAGGTTTATTCTCTGTTGCATTGCATCAGCTTGTCATTAACAAGATCTCTTCTTTTTTCCTTTCAATACAGGCCAGCAGTCTTGGGGGAATTGTAATTGTGGAGAAAACCCAAATAAGTGATCAGTACTTCTTAGCAGTGCAAAAGTTTGTTGTGCTAGAACTTGGAATGGTGTTGCTTCCTGTGGCAAATCAAGGAGAAGCTTCTCAACTTATTATTCAGCTAGTAAGTTTCTATGTTAGTGGACAAACATTTATTAAAATATAAGACATGAGGAGAATTACCTGTTCTCCCACAATCATCACTCATTTCAGAAAGAATACCTGGGATTGTAAAGGAACACAATGTATTTTGTTGTTTGAATGTAAGGAATAAATATCCTGCAACAGTAACATGGTAGTATAGTTCAGCGGAAAGAGGGCTCATTTGGGAACAAAGAAGAAAAGTTGAAGAACGTGATACTGATTTTTTTTTTTTAATGTGATCTTGCACTGAGATGCCACTGGATAGCATTAGGCAATCCTCACTTAAGTTCACTGTCAAAACCAACTTGAGATTTTGCTTTGTCTCAGGCTGGGGAAATTGTTTTCTTGCGTTTCTCTTTTCCTTTATCCTTTCTCTGATTGCATCAAAAAGATGACAAAATCATCGTTTTAATTCATGGTTGGTATTAAGAAACTGTTGGTTTCCTAGTGAGACTTTGTGGATCTGCATCAAAACCCTTAGTAAGGGCACACACTTAAGGAGGGAGCTTGTTTTAAAAACTTCCTAGTGATTGCATTCCACTCTCTTGATTTGAAAGAAACTATTTTAAAAACGAAAAGCAGAGCTCCAGCAGAGGGCACTCAGTGTTACTTATGGGTTTGTTTTGCTTCAGGTCCGTGAACAAAGTAAGGATCACAACAGTAACCCCTTTCTTCGTAAACAGTGTTCTCAGCTGGCAGAGCCATCAGTGTTGCGGACGGTGCAACAAATTCCAGGAGTTGGGAAAACAAAAGCTCTGCTTTTACTGCAACAGTTTGGAAGCATCCACCGGCTTTGTAATGCATCTGTCAAAGAGCTTGAGCTAGTAGTTGGACAAACGGTAGCACAACAGATTTACAGTTTTTTATGTTCCTGACATGCATGTGTAGTGCTGTTTTGGAAAACAAAGACTTCTTGTTTGGTTGTTTCTTGTGAATTATAAAATTTTGTCTTTAATAATCATATATGTTAATTTCTATAATCCTGGTAACAACTGGAGGGTGTTGACTAATTGTCTAGATATTAGTCTGCTGCTGCTTCTTTACAGCTGTTCTGCTCATGTAGATTGAGCTGTGAAAATTACCTTGGAAAGAGGGCTGCAAAGTGTTTTGCATCTATCTTCTACAAAAAAACTGAGAGAAAGCTGTCTCTTTCAGCATCCACATTTAAAAAATGGAAAAGCAATTTGCTTGCTTGCTTTTGTCTTCCAGAAATAAACACTTTGTGGGTGGTGTTATCTTCTCAGTAACTGGAAATGTGAGTTACAGTGCTTTATAAAAGTTAGCATACATTGCTTTATAGGTAGTATCTTTGATTTATAGATTTTTGGAGTTCCTTTGGAAAGTCCTGGTGGAATACTACTTTGACTTTACACTAACTTCTTTCTCTGGTTCCTTTTTCAGTTCACAGGGTGTTAGCAAATTTATTCCTTTGTGTCTAATATCCAAAATCTTGGTTAATTCATGTTGTGCCTTTGAATATAGGTTGGGATAATTATAATAAATTACAATGTATTTTGACATATTAATTATCAATTATAATGTATTAATTATAATATCAATTACAATCTAATATGTGCTGCAAAGAAAATAATACAGGAAGCTTTGATCAAAATTCATAATTCAACCTGTTCTTTCAGTATTAATCTTTTCAAGAGTTATTTGTAAAGAGGAGGATTGGTTTTCCTGACATACTGCATTTTATTTTAAATTTTACTTTTATCCTATTTAGTAAGGGTAAAACTGGCTTTTGCCTCATGCACCTATTAAGGAGGTGTGTGAAAAGCTTCTTTCAAACTACTTGGATTTTGGATCACAGCAGGAAAGCAATTGAGCAAGATTTTCAACTCCCTTTTGTAAACTAAAGAGAAGTGAGTAATAGAAGCTTGGCACCCCTGTAACCAATCTCATCCACTGGTTAGTATGGACAGCAGATAGACCTGTTATTTATATTGATTCCTTACTTGGGATGAAAATATAATTTGGCCATAAATATTTAATTTACTGAATAATAAACATCAGAATTTACAGAACTACAGAACAAGGTGCTACTTTCTTACAACTAGGGAATGCTTAAGCTTCTTTAGAAATCTGTTTAGATTTTATTCCCTCTCTCTCAGACTTTGGCACTTTGCTATGGAGACTGGATTTCACATCTAAAGGTATGTAGCTATTGATGGTGCAAGGCAAACACCTTTTTACTACTTCAAATAGCCATCTGTTCAGTGCATTAAATAAAGTTCAATTAAAGTAGTAACAATTAGTACCAATGGAGTTATAGGCTGAACTACTAAACTATTGCAAACCTTTATTTTTAGGGCTGTATAGTAGCCTTATACATCCTTGTGGATAGAAACTTGTTACAAATATTCCTGTGGTCTGAGCAAGAATGTAACTTGCTGTGAAAGTAGTATTTGCCTTAAGTTAGCTGTTGGCTACCACTCAGTGTAAAATGAATCTTTAGTTAGCTGACAGAAAATAGTAAATATGTATTTGTATGGCACTTGAGAAACCCAAACTTTGACTTGAATTGGAGGGGGAGAGGGGCAGTTAAATAAAAAAAAAGACTCCCACCCCAACCTTTCTTCAAGGACTAGTGAGTGTGATAATGGGAATGGAAAGGCAGTTAATCATGCAGCTAAGGTGGAAGATATTTGCAGGAAGACTAGCATAGGGGGATAAGAGAAATGAAGAGGTGGAAGGGTGATTCATGTGACTCTGCTAAACATTTCATTAGCTGGATAGTAATTTTAGCCATACATGCAAAGTAAATCTCTTCTGTATGGAATATTGTATGACAGGGTCTTGCGTATCAGTATATGACTGCTGCTGCTTGTGTGTGTAAAAGTGCTACTCCAAATACACATGAAGAATAACTACTAAGGATAGGTGAGTCACAAATAATTTACAACATTTTTTTTTTTTATGTAACCTTTACAGGGAAACTCTAGAAATATGTTAACACTCTTTGTAAGGAAGCAAGTTTTAGACTATAATTTATAAGTTCCTATATTATACACTATAAACTTTTAAGAAAGATAGTTTCTTAGATCTTTGTAAGCAATGTTACAGAAACATGCAAGAGGTACGCTACCCGTAAATAGTGAAAACCTGTAAATTATGCTGTATCATCCAAGCTGTAGCAGAATCAAAAAGCTACTACTAAATGGCAGCATCTGATTTTTATTCTTAAATAACTGTCATCAACATATTTACACCTATTACATAAGAAACTAAAAATAAATGACAACTTTAAACTTTACACCCAGACACAAACTTTCCCCTTATTTTAAGTTTTGAGTATCAAACAGCATATATCTACTCTGTAGATGGCAATGTTAACTAACACTACAGTGTTAGCAATTTTCAATTAATTTCAATTTCAGAAAATAAAAGAATCTCAAAGAAATGTTCACATGGTTATTTTTTTGTCTCACTCCTTAATATATATAGCCAATACTTGCTCATGAATTGTTCCAAGGCGAGGAGGAGGATTTTATATCTATTTGTTTTTTAACTTGGTGTGATAGTAAATAAATATTATGCCACTTAAACTCACAAGCACTTCTTTTCTCATGCTTTAAAGCATCACCACAATTTATGTACTCTTGATCAATATACTGGAATATGTCAGTTGAGATTTGTTCCACAGCTATCAATTTTACCAAGACTAATGAGATACAAGTCTTATGGTAAGTAGGTTAAATAACTTCAAGTTTGGAATAAAGCCTGTTTTTAACAATTGAATCAGCAGGCATTTAAAATGTAGCCTAGATCAGAAAAAGAGCAGAGTAAAAGCCTTTTGTAGTTCAAAAGATCTTTTGACTTCTCAGCCTTCTAATTCTCTTCCAGAATTAAATTAACTATTCAGTAGAATACACCTAGTACTCTCAGAAAGAGAATGTCTATGTGTAAAAACCACAACTACATGACACTGCCCCTTGGCACAAGGCTAGTTTCTCTGAAGAACATTATTCTCTCTCGCCTGTGGTTTGTTAAGATAATTCTTTAAAATAGTGTTAAGTAAGTGATTTATTATTGAGCCTAAACTTTTACAGCAAAATCATCCTTTATTTAATGTGTCCCCTATTGCTCTGCATGCAGCATCAAGTTTGTAATAAATAACTCCCATTTATCATAGTTTTAAAAAATTAGTCATGATACTGTAGTTTGAAATTCCAAAGGAATCCAGTCCTCATGTAAGCAATTTTATCATCTACAACTTGTTATTGCATACCTCCCAAACCACTTCATTCTAACCTTCAAATATTTAAGTTTTACAGTTTTTGCTAGCCTCTGACCTTCACAGTGGCTCAATACATAGTAAGTGAAGGCAACGGCATTTGTCTGAATTTATACACATGTATATATAAAGATAACATTGATTGACACTTTTAATGTACATTTTAAAGAAAAATGTCATGTTAACAGATCCTTCTGAAAGATTCAGTACAATGAACTTTCCGTATTCAGAAGTGTGAAGGGAGAAAGCTTCTTCTTAATCTGAGAACTTCCAGCCACAGCTGAAGGAAGGCAGAGGGTACTTGCAGCTTTCTGTCTATTTTTAGTTCCCCAACTTAGAAAAGGCAGTTTCAGTGGGGCTTTCTTGGTCTGATCAATCTTATCCTCTTCCATGGCTAAACAGATTAAGGAGTATGTCTTCTGCATTCCCACAGAATAAGTTGCACTCTTACTATGCTGTAGGAAAAAGAGAAGCATTATAAGAATCAGTCACCCAAAATGGGTCAAAATTTTGAAGATAACAAAAGATTACTGTGCAAATAGTTTTCCAAGGCAGGCTACAGCAAGCCTTCTGTGCCAATGACATACTAACTGAACACAAGGCCCTTCAGAGTGCTGTGATTCTGGTATTTTGCCCATGTTAGACTCAAGGGTATACTATGCAAAGCATAGAAGGACTTGTGAATCTTTTCCATGGGTTGTGTTATAGTTATGCTAGAAGCCAGTAAATGCTAACTATACAATAGATACACTAACCTCTCTACAAAGCTTAAGTATGTAGTTCTTGCACAAATCTCTGAAGGGGAGTCTTTGCTGTCTTTGGACAGGTTCCATGTTGACTGCAACTATGMCAAGAGCTACTGTAGGACATTCTTTTGGGATACCTGAAAGGCACAGCCTTCTCTGTCTTATCTCAGCTGTGCCCTGAAACAACTTGATTATATTCTAGCCTTTTGTTTCCAGTAGCAGTTTGGAATGGCAGGTGTGCAATTCCTTACTTTCAATAAGGAAAATCAACTACTTAAACAAAACAAGAAAACCCAACAGCAGTAAGAGCACCTTGATCACATCTAAGGCAACAATACTTCAGTGCCTAAGCTTGCCAGGGAATGTCAGAAGCATGAAACAGTGGATTTAGCTGAACTACAGGTTCTCTCACACTACAAATAAGTTTAAGTTATTTAGAGCTTAACATTTTTTAATCTTGTGATCATTTTTCCTTAGTCTAAGGCTTCTACAGCAGCTTAGTAACTGACTAGACAGTGAAAGTCCACCAAAATAAAAAAATACATACATTAATCCATGATCTAATACAAAAGTCACAGATCATTTATGTTAACAGTGCATAGAAAATAAGCATTAGTCTTGGATGTTCTATTTCATTCCATTATTGTTTCATTGTGGCTTTTCCAATGCTGAACAGGGTAGTATTTTCATCCTCTGTGACAAGTTAGGGGAAAATAAAATATGCCCTGGAATTTATAATGCAATTAATCTAAGTGGTTCCACTACAAAAAACCCTACCACCCAACCATTCTTATGCACACAGACTGTACTTTAGCTTGCTAAGTCATGATGATTTAAACAGACTGTTTAAAACTGAACACATGCCTGTATGCTTTATATATTCACTGGTGGAGTGGGATATCTGACTCCATGAAAGTAAACATTAATCAGGGACTGAAGCCAGGAAACTGAAAAAACACTCACATATCCAGTCTGCAAAACATATTTGCCTCATTACATACCATAGACACTGCTGTATCCTGGCAACTGATAACCTCAATCTCAATGGGCTGCTCTCCCACGCTTTTGAATTTTTCCAGCACCTCACTCACTCCAAGCCACTTGCAATCCACACCACCAACTGAAACAATGTAGTCACCTTCTTTTAGGCCCATTGACTGTCAAAAAATTTTGCACAGGTTATTATCTGGAATTATAAAGATGTGTAAAATGTTCTTGTCATCATACAGTATCTACTCTAAAGGCATTCCCTCTTAGATGCTATAAAACCATTGTCTAGCCAGACACATGGAACAGAAGTGTATACATAACATAGAAACATGCAACTTTTTCCAAGTACACAAATTACCTATTTGAGTTACCATTGATAAATGCGATTCTGGCATACTCAAATGTTGGCTCTTTTTATGTCCTTTTCACTTTTCTCCGTAAGTAAATGAAACATGTTTTTGCTACCCTATCGTCCCCCATGAGATATTTTCTCCAGTTTTTACTTCCATTTCTTCAGTGTTTTTATTTGTACTTCTGTGGTTGCTTCTGCCTTTCCTATACCTAAACTGTGCTCATCACTGCATGCTGCTTTATCCCTTTGTTTTTTCCCCCAAAAGAACAAAATATTAGAAGCCAGTAATATGTTCTTTCCCTTCTTTTTCCCTGGGCACATGCTACCTTGCCTTCCCTTCCTGATCCTCATCCTTATCATTGTTGCTGCTTTCTAAAGCCTTTATCCCTTCTAACTTCCTGAATTAGATGAGGAATAACATTTGCTTTTATTATTTGGGACTTTTTATCTATTAAGTATGAAGAGAGGAAGAAATCAACTCTAGTTTAATGTGATGTCAGGGATACAGGTACCCTAACATCTAAGGCGTATATAGCACTGAAAATGTGTTAAGATTACATGAATTGACTATACTGCTGTATAGTAGAACTCAATAAATACTCCATACACCAGTATGAACAAGCTAAAGTTAAATTTAAAAGATTGTAATGCTAGAGTCTGGAGATAAATTGTTAATATTGCACCAATGTACTTACTGCTGCAGAACAAACTGGATCAAGACAATAAATCTGTACTGGCGAACCTCCTTTAAGACTGAATCCTAGCTCTCCTGCTTCATGGTGGATGTGAATGGTACGTGGAGCCGTCCATCTCTGCTTGGCTGAGAACACTGTCAGTGGGCCCTGTAAGATAGCAGCAGGCACATTATGGTTTACTGTCATTTGTAAGTAAGCTTTTTTTTTTTTTTAATAATATAATATAATGCCTTAAGCTCATCTTATGTAGGTTTTACTCATGTTAACTGCCAGCTACTTCCATTGAAATGGAACAGCGAGATTTATCCCAGAAGCTTAAGGTGTCCCCTGAAGTGCTCAGCCCTACTTCATGACTGTTCAGGTGATACTTCAGGGTGAGATGAGAGCAACTGCCAAGTTGTTATGAGATCTCTGTTAAGGTGTGCAGAATCTTGTGGCTGCAGCAGGCTCTAAGGTCCTCTATTACTCCAGTTTGGAGGAGATAAATTGACTCATGAAACATTGCATATTCTGATCCTAACTGCAACTCCCAATTCCCTTTGCCCACCAATACACACAGAGCCACCTGGAAGACTGGCTTTGTAGCATGCAACATTACACATTCCGCATGCCCATCTCCAAGTACTACATGTTTCTCCCTGCCTTTAATTGTATGCAATTATCCATTGAAACTTCATGGGACTTTTATAAAGGTTATCAAGAATGAATGCTGTGCAAAGCCATATACAAATGGCACTTTTATTCTTTGGTAGTCTCAAGGTGACTTATACCTCTGAAGCTAGGAGTGATCTCTCCAACAACTTCTGAAAAAGACCCAGTTACTACAGGATCATTTTTTCAGACTAAAATACTTATGTGCCTTCCCTCACGTTAGAGTGAATTTATACTTGCTAGCAAAATGACAGAGGTTGGTCAGCATTCGCATGTTACGTACCAGCCTGTGAAAGAAGTCTTTAACTTTCACCTTGGAAAACTGAGGAGTGATTGTTTCTATTTTGTGCTCGGTTTTAGCTAAAACAAAAATAAAAACAAATTAATTTTCTCTCAAGTATTAGTTAAAAGACATACAAATTTATTTTTCTTCTATTCCAAGCTAGATAGAAATTTCTCCTAAATTCCTACCAGGCTGTAGAAAAACTCATTTTTGTGGAAATGCGTAAAACAAATATCTGAATTGCCTTAAAAATATTTTCACAGCTCATAGTATCAATACAGAAAACTTAAAACAATCCATCCAAACAAAACTATGCTATTCTCCTCTTTAATTTATTTTTCTTTGAAAAAATATTTTAAACCAGCGCTCATTCTTTCCCACTGCTTCCAAACAGAAAAGCGCTGGATGAGCTGGACTAAAGTAGGAAGAACCAAGAGCAGTCAAATTGAGTTAACAACTTAGACCAGTATAAGAGTTGTGCTGCAAGAAACAGTTATTAGTTTTCCCCCCGTATGATTTTAGCTTTTAAAGTTTCCCCATTCTTTCTAGCTGACAAGACAGTCACCAAAAAAAGCTGAATTCTAAATAATAACCATTGTTATCTACCCCAGAAAATGATGTGGCCAGAGACAGAAACACTGTAAAGCAGCTGTAACAAAATGCATTTATCTGTCATCGAGGAAACATGTAAGGAATTTGAACTCAAATGTACAGTATATAACCTGTACATTATTTATATTATGTATGGATACATATTACATATGTGTGTATATATATAAAATAAAGGCATATCCCCATGAAAGCATATACATGTATGGTTAGATACCATTTATTTCTAGCTGTGTATACTTACAAAGGATATCTGGAGCCTGGATTAGACTGAGAAAGTCATCTTCCATCTCTTGCTGAGCATATTTGAGAAGTGAGCGCTTATGTGCAGCTGTCAGAACCTCCTGAAGAACATCAATGTTTCGAAGCTTTTTGCACAGACCACAGACTCTTAGAGCTTCTTCATGGTAAACAATGGCTTTGCGTAAATGTGCTTTCCCTGAAAAAAATTAGAAACTGTGGGTTGTCCTCCACAGACAATAAATACAAGGTTATTTTCAAATTGTATCTAGTAGCTGCGTGAAACTGGCAGTTACCTAATTGTTTTCTCTGAACTTTGTCCTTTAAAACGGTGAGAACCATCAGTCCTTCAGGCATGTGGTCATACAACTGGGACAAGGCTTTCTCCTGCTGATCTTCATCATCACCAGACTGCACTATAATAATTGATATAGAACATTAACCATTACACATCTCTTGGTGACCTGTTCTTTAAGTGTATTGTTGTGTAGTTATTACTACCTTCTCTCCAAATGCAGTCAAATATTTTTACACATATATATTGATGGGAATTTCAAGTTTTTAGGACTTTTATCAGTTTTATCATCTGCAGTATGCAAGTAATACTTATATGCCAGAACATACTGACAAGAATTGAACAATTTAGTAGCATATAATGGATATAATATTTCTTTTGTTTCTGCAAAAGTTAGTTTATTGAACTTCCATATTCTTCTGTAAAGGACAAAAAAGTATGGCCTCATATCTGAACGGGAAAATGGTTACAGATTAACATATATTGAAACCCCAAAGTTCCTGGCTCCTAGTCTTATTCATAGACCAAATTATAACTGTTTATGTGTTTATTATTGTTATTTATATGAATATATAGAAAATGTATGATTCTTACATTCATGGTCACACAGAATGGTGGCAATGAAGTAATGCGCCAGAGCTTTGTAATGGTCTGACTTTATTTGTGCCAGTTTAGACCAGGAATAGGGGATATTCTCTTTCACTGGTTCCTGATTCATTGCAGTGTTAACCAGCATGTAAACCTCTCCCACCTAAAATAAAGCACAGAATTGAAGTATGAGAATTTAACATTATTTATTAGGAGCTCAAGTAAGGGATATTATATTCAGCCTTAAGATAATTTCATGTGCATCACATCAAAGAGGGGAAAAAGAAAAAAAAAAAAAAAATTGTTAGAAAGGGTTGGAAAAAAGTTTTGAGAAAATTTGAAATTCCATCTCTGATTTTTCCCTTACAAGAAAAGTAAATCAATTTTGTACAAGAACAGATGGACTAAGTCAGTCAATCTATATGGCTTCAGAGTTCAATAAAAACACCATATAATAAATGGGGTTTAATTTACAAATACATCTCATTGGGTTAATTCAGCTGAGAAAAAGGGTGAAGCATATTACTTATACAGTAGGTTTGTGCTTCACTTCTGAAACTGTGGAGTCATATCTAGCCTTACGTTTGTGTGGTCTAGTTAAAACTGGGCTACTATCCTTTATGCAAAGGAAATAAAATAGTTTTTCCAGCAGTGAATGCTGCTTTAATGGATCAAACAACTCCACCTGGCAGAATCCAAAAATCTTTCCTCTGCAGCTGACCAATCCTACAGATAAGTCAGGGTGGCTTTATAGGGTTGGTAGGAAAGGCTTTGCTCATTTATCTAGTATGGAACCAGTTATATATCTGCTACTCTGAAATGGCTCGGAAAGCATATTTGTATCTTTGTTGGCATACCCAATTTTTGATGTCAACAACCTCAATCAAGTATGAACACTACCTTCTGGGGCACAGCCTGCCTCTCCATTTTTCAGGCAAGTCCCAAGACAGCTCTGCAGCTACCAATCTGACTCTGCTTATCAGGGTCCTTCCCCCAGTTACAATTTAGTTATTCTTTTGGACTTAAGCTTTTTAGGTTTGCATAACCTCCAGCTGCTGGGAAACAACAGACAGGTTGTGTTCAATACTTAACAGAGAACTACACAAACAACCACGTCCTTTTGTACGTTGTTCTGTGGACAAGATCTATACTGTTTGAAAGAGCAATATGATAAATAGCTTGTAAAAAACCTTCAGCCAGTTCACTGCCCAAGTGTTCCAGCATGTTTCTATTAAACTTCATGAATTATGAATTAAAACCAAATCATAACAGTTATAAAATAATGGTATTTAAATTGCAGCTATTCACGTTTTAATCTTCTGAAAGGTTGTGATTCTTATTGTAGCTTGTGAGCTGTCCCTTGTTACTTTTGGTTTTCAGTAATGGTTGTTAACATTTAGTAATACTAACAGAATTTATTAAACCTAGAGGCTGTAGCTAGTAAAACAGCACTGTAAACAGTTATTTTAAAGACTAAATTTTAAGTCTCATATTTTACCTTGGCAACTTCCTGTGTCATTTTCACTAGTGTGAAAAACTCATTGCGTATTCCAGGAAGACCAATCTGTTCAAAAACACATTCTTGAGCTTGTGCAAGCATCATTTTTACTAGTACGTTCAGCATAGCTGGGCTCATATCATAACTTGGTGTGTGAGTAAAGGTCTCCTTTAAGTAGGTTAGGACTCCTGAAATTACAAAATGGTTTTGTCAGCATTACAAAGAGAGAAACAAGTGAACTTAATTCTAGCATATACCATAATAATTAAGATTGAAAGCATGCTTTCTAGTATTGCACTATAGCAATCTGAAGGGATTCTTAGTACACATGAAATTAAATTGACCTACAGGTTTTACTACGCATTCCCATCTCCAGGCATAGTTCTCAAAATTACAATTCAGAGGAGCAACAGAAGCTGCACATTTTAAGGGCAATACCTTCAGATTTGCTTATAAAGGTTCTTGTGATTGACAATAAAGCTGTGCTGAACTGAATGTGACTTGTACGTGGGAACGGTAGGCTAGGGCTTATACATAGGACAAGAAAGAAAAAGAAATCTACGCAACTATAAGGAGGTGACAGGAGAACCCTTGGATGGAAGGAAAACACACAAACATAGAAACTTAATTAATTATGAATGTCCTTTTCAGATGCTGAAGTGCATTGTGCGTCCCAATGAAAGCTCAGTTCCATCCCTATAAGCAAGCTAGAACAGTATATTTAATAGGCTAAAATGAGATTCTGCTCTAGACATTTGGTTCCACCAACATATTACTCATTTTTATCATTTATCAAATTAAAAACAAACACTAACTGTAGTGCAAATATTAAGTAACAGTTTCACGGATGAAAGCGTAACCTTCAGTGTGCACGTCATCCAACTGGTTTAGTGAGTTCTACTAGCCTGCTAATTGCTGATAATACTACAAAAGTGTAACGATAAGACCTCTGCTTTTTAAGTGCCCCAGCTTCTGTAATCTTAATTCTTGCCACTACATTCGGTTCTGGCCATGTTGTGCTGCATTTTCTTACTACCAGTTTCTGAGATTTTTCATTTTTTAACTTACTAATATGCCCCTACACAAATTTGAATTATGGCCATCTCTGCCTTTTTGCACCAAAAAAACCCAACCCCAAACTTGCCAGGCACATCCCAAGTACTGATGGAGTGCCCTGCTGAAAGGAACTGAAAGTACAAGTTGAAAAAAATATTTTTTTTTTTCCCACTCTCAATGTATTTCTGCTTATGTGGTAAGCATATACACACTGAAAGCTTTGTTGAGGATCAACTCTGCAACATCTTCCATTCAGCAGAGAGAAATGGTTAATACATGCTCTATATCATGTCTCTACCAACATAATGAACAGCGTTACGGAGCCATGCACAGGTACAATGAAATGTCTCCTGAGCACATTGCTTTGGGGCCCTGCAAAGGTACTGCGCTAGCAAATGATGCATTTCAATTTGTGAATTAATTGTGCTCTGCAAATACGTTGATGTGAAAAGCAGTGATTTTTTATTTGCTAAATGGAAGGAGCAGCAGCAAAATGGAGAAATTTCTCAAGTATTGAAATTTCTTTTAGATGAAATACAAAGGTTGAAAAACAATTTATTTAATAAATGCATGAAGAAATACTATCAAATTTTTTTGATAGCTGTGTATTCAAAAGAGGAGTTTTATGACAATCCAACTCAGTGGTCCACAGTTTGTAGCTGATAAAGCTACCCATACAGTGGAAACCAATAGCCACAGATTGTTAGTGCAGAAATAAATCTTACAGTACATATTAATTACATAGGTCATGTCTTTAAGCATTATGTGTCGCACAGATGACATTTACAAAAAATTAGAAAATCTACTTGGAAAAAAACAAAACAAAAGCTTCCATGACATGTTAGTTCAAGGGATATGATTCCCTTTATTAGAATTTGTATTTTTCTTCGCTTGGGACAGAGATTGATTGATTATTTTGAACCTGTTTGCCTTTGGAATCTATGGAAAATATGTAGTCAACTTCCAATGAATTGCAAATTTCACCAGAGAACACAGTAAGATTAATTTTGAAGAGACCATAAGGAAAACTAGGTTTTAAGCCCTTTATCAACCCATTAAATTGTTTCTTGTACAGATTTTACTCCAATGTAATGTCACTGAGATAAAAGCAGCTATGTTGGTGAAACAAAGAATGAACAATGAAGCAGTTAACGTTAGGGCTATTACTCGGACCTTTGAACTGCAGTTCATTAATCGTTAACCAGAGTATTCACTGCCTTTATCTGCATGTTCAGACTACAGTTCCAGGTTTTGAATTAAAGCTTCATCTCAGCTCTTCACTAGGCTTCTTGAATTTCCCTATTCCTCCTTTTTTGTGTAATGAAGTCAGTGGGAAATGCAGAGATCTGCAGGGTGTCAGGATGAGATTAGGAACATTCACATAAAGACCTTCCCAATATTTTTAAATTTGTACCTGCGGCTCTCTGAAAAGCATCAACAGCATTTTCAAGTCCAGCCTGGGTCTGACGATTGCACCTWGTTCCAATCTGGGTGTAGAGGGCTCCAATGTTGAATAAAATACTAGCTTTTTCAAGCAACAGATTTTGCTGACACACTGGGACACCTGTGAAGGAATCATACCTTGGGAAGCAAATATTACAAGAAGTGTTAAGATTAGCAGAGTCCATTGAAACGACAGGTATTTTCATTCTTTTTTTCCGAAAGAGCAGTGGAATTCTTAATTCTTAATAATTGTTTTGCTACAGTGAAAATGAAAGTGAATAGAAATACCATTATGTACTGCATGGACAAAAGTGCTGCAAGCCAGAGAACAGCTTTATTTGAGGCTTAGTTTTCAGCAGGTTTTACAGCAGCACCTCCATAAGCATATTATATCTAACACAAAAGTGCCTATAAAACATCACAGAGGCTGAGAGTATACTGGGGAAGTATCCATATGTGCTGCTATGTTCTCATACTTAGATATTGCCAAAGATCAACTATTAGGCGTGGTCAGATCCTCTATAGCTTGTATTTTAAAGTTTCTTCTTGCAGTTATGACTAGAAATTTAACAGTTCCTCTTGGCTGCATGGTAGTAATCTTTTTTCATCACAAAAATAAAAATTCTGAATTCAGACTCAAACTTTGCTCATAGATGTAGTAAACACTCCACTGTAATAAAGTTGCTCCTCCTCTCTTCTGGCCCAAATGTTGCTCTTGACAAACTGAAGGAGGGGAATTAAGGTCTGACCCATTCCCCATCTGCTTCGTGCACCAAGGTTCAGAGTCCAGGAAACATCTGCAGTTGTCCAAAATGAAGATTATTTTCTCTCTTTTTCCCTTGTGCTAACCTTTAGCCCAAATCATAACCTAGCCAATGGCTTCACTCTAAGCATGAAAAGGGTGTATTGTATTCAGGTTTACTCTTAACACTAAAAAAAAAAATTGACAACACACACTGCAGGGAGTGGGGGGGAGAAACACACTGACATGCTTCAATTTAAACAGAAGACAGTTAAAGATTAACAGTGTTCTGAAAAAAAAAAGACAAAAAGACAAACACAAACTACACACTTACCATGTAAATAAAACTCCCATGTGCCTGGTGGGTGGGAAAAATCTGTTTTCTACATAACCAAGTTGAAGGAAATAGCTTATCAACATCTCAATACCAGCTTCATCTCGGCTAGGAGTGCGGCAGGCCTTAAAATACAATAGATTAAAATAAAGTGTATTCTGTTGAGTTACAGCATGAATACTGAAACACCAAGGATAAAGCTCTGCTTCCTTTGGACTTCTGCATATCACAGAAATGTGTGGAATCTGAGAACAGTAAGCTTAAGGCCATATGGATGCATTCCAAATAAAGAGTTTTTTCAGCTGCACAGGAGTAGCACATAACCTTTAAGGAAGCAAAGAGGATCTGTTTGGCAAGTCTCAGAGTTAATTAAATAAAGATTGTAGGTATTTTATGAAAGCTACAAAGAAAGTTTATGTTTCGAGTATAATACAGGAAACAAACAATAGTTAGAAATAACCACCATTCTACTACAATCTTTTGCCAGATGCGTTCACTTCAACGCTCTTCCTGCTACATTTAAAATACTTTAAAGTAAAAAAAGTAGATAAGACAAAACTTAGATTTACAAGATTTACAAAGTTGTTTCAATAGCTCAATCACTTTGCATAACTTCATCCTTTTCTTCACTTGTTCTTTACTCAGATTTGTAAAGCTCTTGGACAATGGAGATTCGTGTTCCATATCTCAGAAATGAAGTCAATAAGAATATGGTAAGTTATAAGTAATAGTGGCATATTCTGATTCCATACAAATGTTGTTACTTAAAACTGTACATTAAAAGACCTCATGGTATGCCATACTTGAACCTACTTGTCTCAGATCCATAAGATCTGCTATTTCATCTTCATATTCAGAACTGTCTTCACTATAATGTTCCAGAATAAAGTCCTAAAAAAAAAAAAAAGTAAAAAATTCTAATATCTAAAATTAACGTAAACTATTGATTAATTTTTTTTCTGCYGTTGCAAACAGTACAAAATTGATTCAGTTGTGATTTGCATGTTGTCTACTCCCTTCCAGTCAATAGTATAGTAACATATAGCAGTGAGACTACAAAAAGACAACAGAACTAATAATTTGGTTTGATATCTGAGACAAGAAATTTCAGTCTGGTGTAAAGGAACCAAACACCTATTACATCAACTCCATTGGGTTTTAAAACAACAACACTTAGTGGTTTTGAAAGGGACAAATGAACCCTGTTAGCTAAAATAACAGGGGAATCAAGTGACCATAAAAACCTGTTAACAGAAAGAGACTGCCAAATTCTTGTCAGCTATATTAGTGCAATTCCACTTAAATTAACAAAGCTGCAATGGCATAAAGCGGTACCATAATCTGACCATGGAGATTAACCTACAGAAGTAAAAGCAGAGACAAATGCTACAGTGATATAAGATGGTTTACCATGAGGTAAAATCTACATTGCACAATACACAGTAGTCCAAAAAATACAGAAGGTGGCTCAAATAGCCAGCAAAGTCTATTAGCCAACAAATAAGCAGTGTTAATGCTGCAACACTGCTTCCCAACTGAGCTAGCTTGGTTAGTGCAAGTTGGAGTATCACTGCGTTATGCTAAGTAAAACCTTCATTATTACTTCCTTTCACACTTAAGAGTGGTAATCAATAGTCTTATTGGAACCAAAAACTGTAGAAGGAATTTTTATTCTCTTTGGTTTAACTCTACTGTCTCTAAAGTGGGATTTATTATTACACCTTCTGACTCCTTGTCCTAGTTAGATATTAGCAACAACCCAAATAATTGGTGGTTAATTTTTAAATACATTGTGATCTCAGTTTTAGGGCAAATGAAACAAAAAATAATTTGTACATAAATTACTTCAGCTTCTTTAAACAAATCTGAAATGGAAGTTATTTCTGTTAACTATTCATTCTGAAATGTGTCTCTGAAATTTACCTTGAGGGGGAGCGTAAAGTCTACTTCTTTGGTTTCCTTCAGGCCAAGAGGTACCATGGGAATGCTGAAAGTCTCTCTATGGAAAAAACAAAAAGATTCAGAAATATTTGTTATCTGTTGATAAGATAATTACTTTTGTTTCATTTGATGACAGAAAGTTAGTATGCTGATGGGTGTTCAGGTAAAAGGTACATAGTTTATAACAGTTCCTTCCTGCCCAAGAAAGTCTGCTTAATGGCCTATGACTCCTCAAGAAGAGAGTGAGGAAAGCTACTTGCCTGCGCTTTTTTTCTCATTTGAGCCTATTTTTCCTTCAAGAAAAGAAAAGGAGACTTTCAAAGGCTGGCTTATTGCAATTTAGCTCAACCTTTATACACCTGCACAAGTTACATGGACAGAAAACAGCTCCACAGCTGCTAGATCTGCCACGGTAAGAGCTATGGTAATCGTCAATAGTTATCATCAGTATTTTATGTGCTACCAGTGGTTTCATATGTAGAAGTGATGTGTGTCTAACACAGGGAAAAGCAGGGCCAAAGTATACCAACTTAACAGTGAAAGGTCTAAGACTAGGAAGTCCGAGAACTACTTAGTTCGTAGACAATGCTAGGTGTTAACCTCTAAACTATCAAAGGGGCAATAAGGATGAGAACTGTGACTTTAAAAAAAAAAATCTTATCCTCAAGAGAATACACATTTGTATTACGGACTTAAACCCGGATCATATGAGTAAACAACACTAGCTAATAAGACTATTATGAATTAAAGAGCACCATTTATCCCTCAAAAACTACATATATTGCTCTTCCACTAAGCATATTACCCAATTATAAAAAAGAAAGATCAGAATTGCTTCCAGATACATAGTTTGTTGAGTAGGTTTAATGGATCAGTATTGGGCAATTATAAGGTTTATCTAATATTTTCCTTTTTCCTGAAAACAACAGATTTCTAATCATAGTTTAGAGCATTCCATTACCAACTACAAAATCCCACGGGTGTGATTCATTTATGGTCTTATCAGCAAAGCCAGCAAAATCACTTTCTTACTGGTGAAAATTCCATCTCGGGAAGGTGGGAATAGGAATGCAGCTTCCTCAGCAGAGGAAGAGTCCTTAAACTGGTTGGCATGATCCAGAAAGTGGCTCTGCTAACTTGAAAAGGACTTCCAGGATACAGAGCCAAAACACCACTGCAGGTAGTACAAAGGATCTGATTTCTGATGAGGCTTTTAGGAGAAACCACAACACCTTTACAACAGATTATATCAAGACTTTTTCCCCAAAAGGAAGTGAGACACATGCAAAAGAAATCTTAACTTACTGATTCAATGAATTCTAGTACCACCCACAGTCCCTGTAGACACCAGCATTTTCATTTAAAGGAACTGAATTTCTATTTTTTAAGTTTCTAAAGTGCCACACCCATGAAGTCAACATCATGGAGGCATTGAACAGTTAGGGAGGTGATCCTGGATTTCCAGAACTGAGTAGAAATAGTGTCATGCTTCTCAATCCAGCTGTGTGCGAGTACTGGGAAGGCCAACCCTTCAGATTGGTGTAACACAATACAGCGTAACCTAGTAATGTGGGTGTGACCTCATGTTGATGACTATACGCACAATAGATTCAGAAAGCAACTATTAATAGCTATTTGCTATTAAAGGCTGGAGAGCAGTTACAGAGGGAGTGAATTATTTTAGCTGATGGAACATAAAAAGCATTTAGAGCTTAGAACGAACAGCATCAGAAAGGTAAAACACCATTCAAAACAGACTGGGGAAGTAGGATCGGGAGAGAATAAAAAGCATGCTACTGTCCAGCCACAAGGCTTCTACCTGCCTTGGGGCCTGACCTACTGCTCACCCTTCATTGAGAATTCAATTATTTTGAATATTCTTTAGCTAGAAGAAGGAACAGTACTTCTGGAGTCTTGCTCTCATTCCCACAGCCATAACTTTCATACTGCTCTCTATGCTTACATGCATCTATGAAGACTGGTAAAATTTTGAATGAAAAACATTTTCGCATCAAATAGTTGTCAAAGTTTGACATGGGGGTGGAGGGCAGGAACTTTAGCACAAGTTTCTTTTTGAGAAAAATGAAACATAGATATTTTGCATCAGCATTCAGTTGAAAGATACCCCACTGGAAATGTGCTTAGTCCCTCTACATGAAGAACTTCTTGTAGTCCACCTGGAAGTTAATACCTAACTGAGAATAGTGCTAAGAGGGACCCAAAATTATACCCCCCTCATATGAAGCGCTTCAATTTGTGTCTTGAGCTGCTAATGTTAATCAAATAGTAAACGTTTAGTTTTAGGAGCAACAAGACATCTAACTGATACAGAAATCAATGCAGTATTCAGGCAATGAATAATCTTTAACTTTGAAGTTTTCTCTTTGAGGAATCCATTGCAATTTGAAGCTTAGTGTGCTCTTTAAAGTTGGAAAAATATCTCAGAACAATTCCAACTTCATCTACTAAAAATTTCTCTGTTTTAGCCAGCTAATTTATAGATTTCTATCACTGAAG
This sequence comes from Phoebastria nigripes, assembly GCA_035582835.1. Taxonomy (NCBI): domain Eukaryota; kingdom Metazoa; phylum Chordata; class Aves; order Procellariiformes; family Diomedeidae; genus Phoebastria; species Phoebastria nigripes. Next base: position 124,643 of record JAYKAV010001776.1, read on the forward strand.
CACACACCTTAAAGATTACTTCAAGTCTGCTCTGAGCTCCAAATCAGTGCTGGACTTCTATTCTCCAGCTAGAGAGAGGACTGTTGTACGCACTGCATTTGACAACAGATATTATATCACTAGGTTTGCTCACTCCAGAATGCACTGAACCAATTAGCCATTCCAGTACTGGAAATTCAGCCAGGTGCTATGTGTCTCCCCAAAAAGCCCCAAGAGCTTTCGATTCTCGCAATACTCTCCTCCACAAAGGAACTCTGTATCTAAGGATTAGTGGTACATACCTTTCCCAAGTGAAAGACAAATATGCAGACTAACCCTTAGTCAACAAATCTACCATCAAGTATGTTCTCTTCCTATCAAGCTCTCTGTTCTTTCACGTAATTATTGTCCAGCATTCACATTTACCTAGAAACAATTTTGTTTCCAGTGGTAAACAGAAGATTTGTTAATAATTGAGTAACTTAGCTTTATACTTACTCTGTATTTTGATAAACTTCTACTGAGATATTAAGTCCTTCCAATTCTTCCTTTAAGATCTGCAGGTCTGAGTTTACAAAACTCAGTTCCAGTAGCACCTGCTCTCGTACTTTGTTGTTGGTGGTTGCTCTGCAGAAAGAAGGAGACACATAATTTTTTTATTGCTGAGGAAAAGGTTTCATACATAAGCTTGGTTGACCCCCTTGCTAGCATTCTCAGCATTTTTAAGATTTTTTTTTTTTTTTTTTTTTTTTTTTTTTAATCTCCTTAAGAGATGATACAAGACCTCATGTTTCAGAATTTATTAGGTTTTTCTGTCAAGAGAGAGCCTGGGATAGTTTCCAGATAACAGCACGCAGACACATAGAAGGTTTGCTATGTGCTAATTTTTTTCTGTGATTAAGGGTCAGGCTTATTTTTAGATACATTAATCAACAAAACTAAAGCACCTTAAACAGAATCACTGTCCTATTTTCGGATTATGTGATCTTTTCCTAGAAGAAGATATGAGGGTGGAGGTGGGGGAAGTCAGGAGATATTTTTTCAAAAGAGACTTCCCCACTTTATAAATTGAATAATGATCTGTTGAGACTTTTGATCTTAAGAATAAAATAAAACAACTTTCCCATAAAACTGTTACTACAGAATGTTTTACAACTAAATATACAGGTAGAAAGATATTTCTTTGTAATACAATACAATTTTCTCTATAATTTTTTTTTGTCGGATGCAAATAGGATTTTTTTATTTGCTTGTTTCCTTTGCCATTTATATATTTACATGACAATGTTTTGAACTGCTAGCACAGTGGATGTTAGTATTTAGCCCCCCAGAGCATTTCTGTGTGATTTCTTATTTGTGTATTTCAGGATAATATCACTATTTCTAACCTGATTCTCCATACAGTATTACTGTTTTCAAGAGACTTAAACTGTTATTTATAACCACAGGTATGGGTTTAAGATAAAAGGCCTTGATCCATATCCAGGCTTAAGATACTCTACCCCTATATTAGACAGTCCAAATCATTAGACAATAACAAACTTAAAATAAGTTTGCAGCATTTTACATTTACCATTATTTTAAGATAGAATTCACCCTCATAAATATTTATGAACAACCCTCTCATCCATCTAGGCTCCCCTTGGAACAATCCTGTAGTTTTGTGGAGCAGCTTGGTGAAGAACTAGTTATTCAAAGGCTAAAATCCTAAGCTTGTACTTCATATTATAAATGTGTTATCCGTGAATTTTCTATGCTGTACTTTATAGAATACCTGAGATTGCTTAGATTAAGCAATGTTAACATCTGCTGCCTGCATAAGCCAAACTGGACACAAATATAGGGTGGAGTGGATCTTCCTTGATAAAGGCAGCACCACCACCAGTTATGGGCAAACTTTGATGCTAGCAGCAATTTAATTATTATGTTATTAAGGCTCCATGTTTGGTCTAGCTCACCATCCTCCACAGGAGGGATTCTAATATCTTTCTCAGAAACCCCAATGGTCCATCCAGGTGAACTTCTCTAATATGTCTATCTTGCTCTCAACGTCCATGCCAATTTAGAGTTAATTTGATTACCTTTTCATGTTTTTGCACTGTAGACATACTTTGTAATGACAAACAGCAAGAGACAGCAACAGGGGCAATGTGATATCCTTGAGATCCACATAACTCTACTCTGAATTCAGTTTTAACTCAGAACTTCCAGAACAAAAGACAATGAAAAGGAGAGGGTGACTTTCAGAAGTTCTAAAAACAAAAGTCTTTGCACTATATGGATCGTTTGTTTCAAGCCTAGCGTTTACTTTCAGCCAAAAGTAAAGAAACGCACATTTCCAGTTTTTTCTCAAATCCTATTCCAGGAGGGTCCTTGTGGACAGCAATTGGTTTGCTTCTTTTAGAACTTGCAAATAGAATCTCAAAACATAAAGCTCATTTATTTACATTTTTCCTTAGGAGACTGTAAATTATGTCTAGTCATGTGAACTATCTAGTGGTCAGGTTACTTTTAAAATTGCTTCTTTCAAAGAGCTAGCAAGTTTTAATAGTCTAGCAGGTGCAAATTCATTTTAGATTTTTAGTAACTTAGAAATAAGTCTGATCCTCTACTCTTCATATAGGCTTAGTTCCCACTCTTGTCAATAGCAACTTCAGTATTTCAGCAGTTAATATTTGTATCAGGAGCCGAACTTTAGGACATCTTTAGGTTGAATGTTAGAGTAACCAGTGTTCACATTAGATACTACTTGTCTCTTTAGCCTTTCCAAAACACTCCTGAGTTGGCATGCAGAAACATCTACTGAATGAAGTGTTCAGTTTCAAAAGCAGATACAAGAATTTTGCTATGCATACAAAAGGTAGCAGAAGACCCTAAGTCTTACTCCTTAAGTCAATTACCAGAAAACAAAGCAAAATGTAGTCAGTCACTGAGGCTAAAACTACGTAAGCTTTGGACCTATCGCCTCTCTTGCCAAGAGTGGAGATAAAGGGTGACAGGCAAAGGGTAACCTATCAATTAATTGCAAGTTTAAGAAAAGTGAATTTATCCAAGCATTTTCACTTCTCTAAGGGATGTATATTGACTGTTTTGTTCTCAGAGACCCGTTGTTCCTCCAGTTGCAGAGAAACAGACACTATAGGAGACTACTGCAGATAAGTATTGGGGAAATTTTCAGTTCTTCTGTGTAACAGAGGGATGGATTGTTGGAAAGCTACAGGACTGTTTGCTAAGCAGTTAATTACAGGATGTAATAGCCTCAAGACAGGGTCAACATTAGGCTATTCCTATGGGGACAGCCCCAAAAGAAACTGTGTCTTAAAAAAAGATTTGGTGGACAAAATATAATAGATAAAGGGCAAAGTCTCTTCCAGTTACCTCAAACTGTAGGGAGTATTTGGTGGCAACTGTAACCCAGCTCAAATTAGACGTGCACTACCCTGCTACTCCTATATCACTACTACATGGAATAAATAAGGCAACTGATGGTCCTTTCCACTGCGGAGCACAGATCTATCSGATCTTGGAAAAAGCAACAGCATGGTGACAATACCTTTATTTGATTTAAGGTGTGAAAAGGACTCATTACAATATTCAGCAAGATTCACTTGCCATTATCACTAGCCATAAAGCTGATCAAACAGAGCAACATAAGATAGTCTAACATTCAGCTCATTTGCTACAACACAGCTGCTTTGAAAGTGTACTTTATAGCGGGTAATAACTCTATAGAGCTACAGCATTAAAAAACTCCAGGGAGATTCACAAAGCATCCAGCAGTATTTATGCAGCATGTTAGGGGAGCAGCTAGGCAGACTGGGAAAAAGCAATAGCTAAGAGACTTTTAAAAAATTAAAAAAAATAATTTTGTTGCTCAGGCAAGAGAAGTAGGAAGTCATGACACGTACCTTAAAAGATTTTCAGCACCAGCTCTCATTCTTACTGCTCTTAAGATCTGTTGGTTTAGGACAGCTCTTTGATTTTGCAGTTTGCTTCGACCAGTCTCAGCAAGAGGATTACATCCCTAGAATTAAAGAAACGAGTTTTTTTGTTGCTGTTGGAAGAGAGTCTGAAAAAGGAGTAACACTGAATTTGAATTAACTTTAATGGCATGGGTTTTGTATGAATACAAATTAACTACATTGACATCAGTGATGAATCATAGAATAGTTGGGGTTGGAAGGGACCTTTAAAGGTCATCTAGTCCAACCCCCCCTGCCATGGGCAGGGACATCTTCAACTAGATCAGGTTGCTCAGAGCCCCATCCAACCTGACCTTGAATGTTTCCAGGGATGGGGCACCTACCACCTCTCTGGGCAACCTGTGCCAGTGCTTCACCACCCTTATTGTAAAAAATTTCTTCCTTATATCTAGTCTCAATCTACCCTCTTTTAGTTTAAAGCCATTCCCCCTTGTCCTACCGCAACAGGCCCTGCTAAAAAGTTTGCTGCCATCTTTCTGATAAGCCCCCTTTAAGTACTGATAGGCTGCAATAAGGTCTCCCCGAAGCCTTCTCTTCTCCAGGCTGAACAATGACTGACAGCATTTCTTTTCTCAAACTTGGTCATTAAAAGCGAAAGAGACACCATCACCACAGCATTTGATATTAAAATCCAGGCAGAAAATACTTGTTTTAAAGCTTATGTACATGTGTGAGCCAGTCTGTTCCCCCCTAGAAGTCTTTTGAAGCTATTTTCCAATTACAACCAAATTTGACAGAGCATTATTAAGTTTCTACGGGTTTCATAAAAACAGTATCTGGCAAGGCAATAACTCCTATCAAAAGTTCTGCTTAACCTTTGCAAAATATCAGAGTTCCATACTGGGATATATGCAGCCTTGAAATACAACTCTAATCAGAAAACAGGCTTTGGTGGCACCACTGCTCGCAGTTTTAAGAACCTTTCTAAGGATCTCTGCTCTTGTTCCTTCTGGTGCTCAGACCTTCAGTACAATTCCTCCTTCCCTAGGTTCCTCTCTTCACATCTCAAACTTATTTTTGGCACAGTACTGCTTATCTGCACAGCTTTTCTTCACACCCAGGAAACGCTCTCAGATCTTTAAGTCTACTCTGCCCTAACCTAACAGCACCTTTGCATACTGCACCAAAAATGAGAAATATGAATAACCTTTATAAGTTATTTCATCTGTATATGTTCACAGTGTCAGATGCAATGATTTATCTGCCCATTAGTATTTCTTGTTACCTGTTGGACAAACGAAGATTATATATTGAGAGCTCAGTATCAAGTAAGATGGGAAATGGAATAATATGAGATGGGACAAGATAAGACGGGATATGGAATAATAAAGCTTGACAGGGTAAGATGATGATTATACCTTGAGAAACTCAAATTAAGCCCTTAAAAAGTAAAGCATGAAATCCAGAATTCACAAGATTGCTCCTGTGTACGTGCATACCTTACACAAGCACGAGACTCAAACCACTGCAACCTGTGTTTGAGCAGGACGGAGCCATTGTATTCTGGTGAGCAGTGATAAGCTAAAACTGTTATAGATAAATAGGACTGCATGTTTGTCTTTTTTTTTTTTTTAGGGAAACACAAATCTTAACACCTTTTTTAAATAGGTTAGAAGTTTCACTTCCACTTTTTTTATTCTTTGCCCCGCCCCCTCTTTTTTTAAAGTATCAAATGTCTTTGAATATTAATACTCATTTATAGTCATCAAATGTCTTTGAACATTAATACTCATTTATAGCCAACCAGCACATCCCTGCAGCCTTAACTACTGATTCTGAAGCAAATGAGACCGCTCTGTTTTAAGGCTTACCCTTAAATAAAGCATGTCCTTTTGAGTGGCCTTGCTGGGTATCATTACAAAGCTTAACAGAGTCCTACTGGATCGTGCATTACACAAGAAGGAGGCTCAGATCTGTCTAATACAGAAGCTTTCCCTCAGGTACTCCAGCCACTAAATTATGCACTATTTTGGACCTCTTCCTCTTAGTTTTGACTAGAAAAATTTGGTTTTGATATAACAGTGTTTAAAAGTCTCTCGACAAGCTCTAATTATGAGTGGTCAGGCAATGACATACCAGCACAACAAAAGCAAGTATTTAAATAGAACATGAAGTTCTAATCATCTATTTGAAGTTCAGTTCTTATTTGGGTTGCCAAGTGAAGACAAATTGACTTGACAATAGAGGAATGAGCTGATCAATCCAGATTACACTAGTTCAACTGAGAAAGCACGTAGCCTAATATTGTTAATTTTAAATCCCTAGTTTGAGAAGTTTGTAATAAATAGGAAAAATGACAGGAAGCTTGTGCAAACATCTTCAGAAGCACCGTTTGCCAGATAACTTGAAAAAACATGCCACAGTAAATTAGTCTTATTGCAGAACTGTTTCTGCATTGAAATACCAATTACAGCAGAAGCCCAAAACTTGGGTGCGCAATATATACTCTCTTCGTTGAGAAAGCACTGGCACCAAGCACAATACAGAGGAGATGAACTTCTTACTGGAGAGGACATGCACATGCAGCAAACGCTTTCATTCCTCTCAGGTTAAAAGTAGTCCTTTAACTACCAAATACTTTACGCTCCTTTACACACATTTATACACAGAGACATAAGCTAGGCACACTTAAAGGTACAACATGGTCTTGTATCCACAAGTTGCTTTCTGCTCGTAGCCTGTTTCTTTTTCTGGGCTGCCACTGTTTTTCCTACTTTGCTTTTTCTTCACTTTGTGTTGTTTAATCTCGCTCTACTGCTGGTATTCAAAGTCTTCTCTCCTTCCATTCTATCCATGCCATTTTTCATTTGAACCTTGCCAATTATTTCATCTTGCTTTTTGCATTCAGTTTGAATACTTGATTCTCACCTTGGGCCTTTCATCTCTATATCCCTATATAGGTCTGTGATGTTTTCTTCCAACTTCTTTCTCAACCACTTAGTCCAAGCATCCTTCCTAAACGTATCCTTGCCTTGCCCTTGTCTTCATTTTCTCTGTAAAGCTGCAGCTTCTTTCCAGAACTCCCTGCCCTTCCTGTGTGCCAAACAAGTTTCATGACATCATTCAAATACTTCTTTACAGCTCTACTTCTGGGAAATTTTTCAGGAGGATCAACTGCCTGATTCCCAAGCCCATGAAGCTCAGTATAAGTGATGTGTTTATTTCAGTGGACCTTTGATCAAGCTCCCACCCAAAAAATCAAACAAGCTCCCATTGAACGATGAGTGGAAAACTGCAGTGATCTTAAACTCTGAGAGAGTTTAAGAGAAAATACAGCAGAAATGTTTCCCTGCGTTTCAGGACCAGCCACTAATCTCTGTATGAAGCTTTAATGCAAAAACAGCCCTGGGGTCTAAGAGGACGAGGCACTGACAGACTGAGGCATCCGTGTCACATCCAGCATGCCTGGAAGTGCTGCACTTTTGTCTCCTTCATAAAAGGCTTCTTGTGGATAGGGGAGTCTGTTTTCAGGATAGGCTCACCTGCTGCAAGCATATACCTCCCATTTACTTCTCAAGGCCTATAAGGAACTTGTATTTTACCTTTTGGAAAAGGTTGCTTTTTACATCTCCTGCACAGGGGATGGGRCCACTCAGCTAGTTTGTATTCATTTGCAGGCTTAAACTCTTCATTGTAATCAGGCTGCCAGAAAACTGATGGCTAGAAGTCTGCATAGAGGACAGTGAAAATAACCAATACCTACAAAAAAACATGGGAAATACACAATCTGGGGAAGATTCCCCCTTGTGTAAAGCACAAATTCTGTGTACTAAAAAGTTATTTAGCAGACAGGTCCAAGAAAGTGCTTCACTTTGTCTTCCTCCATGTAGAAGATCCCTTTCCCAGACAGCATTTGAACTTGGTTCACGTTTGGACAATCCCAAGAATGTTAATGTTCAGTTCGTTACAGTATCTGGCAGCCAAACTTCCCAGTGGTTTCCACACCTACTGTTTCATTTCTTGTCAACAGGATGCTAGATGCTTCATTTAATTACTGTTTATTTCTTTGCCGAGCCAAGACAACTGGGAGAGTGAACTGGATTTTACCCTGGCTTATAAACTATCACAAAATTATTAATTAAATAGCAACAAAAGAACAGTTATTACTCAGGAAGTTGCAAAAATGACCAAGAATGGAGTACGATTTAAGCTTTCATTGCATGCATGGAGGGGGGAGAAAAGACAAGTAAATTGAGTAAATCTGCTGTGAAGACAATTCAAACAGTAAACTCAGCTATCAGTTTTAGAGCCTTTTCTCCCCTCAGAGCATAGCTGCACTTCATAAAGAAGCGTTTAAAGTGCTTAAATATTATTATCCTTAGCTCCTGAACCAATAAAAGCTTTTTAAAAAATAAAGTTCAGTTACCTAGTTACTTTATTTCTTCCTGCTTGGTTGAATAGCATTGTTGAACTGCAGAATCAGGAAGCTGATATGTTTTTAATACATCATTATCAGAAGCAAGACCTGCACAAGAGTTATAAATTCTTGCCATATGTTATTTATGTACCTAGTGAGGTAACATCTTGAAAGAAACAGACACTGGTATTAGACAAATAAACATGCACCTCCTGATGAAGGCTGACCTGTGCAGGGCCTGCATGTTTAGTAGCAATCCTCTGACTAATTAATGGGGCGTGCTGACAGATTCCAGTGGGATTGCTGCTCATCTCTTGTTAGAACTAATCCCTGAGCTTAGGTGGTAGGATATCCCACTGGCTTTTATTTTTAAGTTTATAAACATTATCCCACACACACTTATTTGGCAAACAGTTGTATTATGAATGCCTGTGGGATCTCAGTGTGACGCTGTCTCTGTCAGACCAGGCACAGCCAGCTCAAGAGCAGGAGCTCAAGCAGAGCTAGGAAGCGGCCGACTGACTGTTCAGGACTCACGTGGGATTTTGTGGAGATTTTATTCAACAGATTACATGGGAGCAGAGAGGATAGCTAGGCAAGCCTGCAGTCAGGTACTCCAGGTTAGCTATGGATGGACAGTATCTTGCCTCTGTACAAGGCACCAGTGCTTACCTCCCATCTGAAGGAGCCTTAAAATCCCCCAGTCTAAGGGGTATAGGCAGTATCTTTGTGGTTTTCCAAGTTTAGGCTCTAGGCCTTGAAAAATTACCTACCACAGAGGGAAGACAGCTGTCAAAAGTATGGGTCCCAAATAAAGAAGCAGTTGTATTTAATTTGAATGCCAGGAAGTTCTTTCTTCAAGACAGAAGTATTTTTTAGTATCAGAAATCCAGTTGTGACGGACACAAAAATCATGACTGCTTGCCAAACAGTGAGTAATCACAGTAAGCATTGGAAATTAACATAATATGATTTATGAAGTAGTGGTTTGAACTTTTAAGATGAGCCACACACTGTCTGAAGGTGACACAGAGTTGAGACTGGGTGTGCCTTCTTACTTAAAATAAAACATTCCTTTCCAGCCAGTGCAACCTGTGCTGCTTGTCAAGCCCAGTAGTGTACGCAAATGGCCATATCCTCCAGATATTTAAACGTGTATGTAATTTAACTTATGGGCATAACTTCTTTGGCTGTAATAGCAATTGTAGTAAACAGCATGATTCACACCAGTATTTCTAGAACTGATCCTAAGTCCTGCTAAATTATTACATTTATTTCCTTACCTTCTTCTGCTACTATAATTAAAGTTTCTCTTTGCATGTTTCTACTAGTTCAGTTTTGAAGTTTTAGCTATATACTGCAAGTCTTTCAATAGTAGAAGTTTTATCTGAGTTAAAAAAAAAAAAAAAGGCGGGGGGGAGAGGTATGAGGAAGATCTGGTCTTCCAGAGCCTGGTCTACTTGTGCCATGAATGAGTATTTTACAGTTCTAAGTGCCTGGCCCCAAAGATTAATATAAAGTTTTAGAACTAAATATTGTATTAAATTCCAAACACATATTTTTCTATACAATATTCTATCTTGTCACACCGCTCACTAAGCAAAATGAAAATTAATATTTCATCAGAGATGTCTGTCTCTTGACTAACCAAGTTTCAGATGATTCTTGGTTTCACATGAAGGCCTACTTTCAGTTTTAGGTTTTATGAATTTCTATGTAATGAGTGGATATGGCAGGAGGGAGGTATGAATCATCGCAACATTGTTTCTGTCCCGCCAGACAAGTGGAAAGAGAACAAATAGGCAAATAAATATTCCTGTGTCAATGCTAATGTTGATGGTTGCCTGGCTACTAATGACTGAAAAGAACCACATAAGCTAAACCCCAGTGGAAGCACAGGTGTAGCAGGCTAGTAAACTGATACATTAACCAGTTGGGGGGGAAGCCCTGAAGAAGAAACCCCAAGAGCTAAGGAGGGGAAGGAGGGAGAGTTAATTAGGGAAGTGCTGATTCACGAGCTGGTTACCATACCTATCATCATTTTCAGCCTGGTGCTTCATTTATGGAACTGCTTGTTTTCTGGTTTTAGCCTTTTCCCCTGACAGGGAGGACTAATATATACTGTCTGTCTTTCTGAATCATCAGCTTGGTCTATATGATAAGTATCTAGCCTCACAGATGGAACCGAAGCTTTAAGAATGGAAGAGAAAAGAAGATAAGCATCTTCATTAAACTGATCAGAATCTAAAGATTCATTAAGCTAGCTGTCCTACTGCTCTGCCTCTATGTAGCACAATGGACTGCTATCCAAAACAACCAAATTGAAGACGGGATGCTTAGTGCTGTACCAACAGATGCTTGGAGAGCTACAGAAAGCGTAACCTTGGAAAATTAACTATGGCTTTTTCTTATTATTTATTGCAACTTCCTGACTGATTAGGGAATTTGAAAAGTTACAGTCTACGTAAGGTGTTACAAAGCAGTAAACCAAGATGGGAAAGATACAGTAGAAAGAACTAGCTAGATCTTTCTTCCTTGCTCTGTTCCTACCCACCCTGAAAAAAAAAAAAAAAAAACCACAACAACAACAAAAAAAAAACCACAAAACAACACAGGGCAGGCATAGCCCTACTAATAGATCACCACGCAAGCGTTGGATCCTGTGACTGGATTAATACTACTTTATAAATATCCTGAGTTCTGTATATTCAAGACAGCCAGCATGGCTTCACCAAGGACAAGTCCTGCCTGACCAACCTAGTGGCCTTCTATGACAGAGTGACTACATCAGTCATCAGTGGACATGGGAAGGGCTACAGATGTCGTCTATGTGGACCTCTGTAAGGCCTTTGACACGGTCCCCCACAACATCCTTCTCTCAAAACTGGAGAGGTATGGATTTGATGGGTGGACTGTCCAGTGGGTGAGGAATTGGAATTGGCTAGATGGTCGCATCCAGAGGGTAGTGGTCAATGGCTCAATGTCCAGATAGAGATCGGTGATGAGTGGCATCCCACAGGGGTCCGTATTGGGAAATATCTTCATCAATGACATAGACGGTGGGATCGAGCGCACCCTCAGCAAGTCTGCAGATGACACCAAGCTGAGTGGTGCAGTCAACACGCCTGAGGGACGGGATGCCATCCAGAGGGACCTGGACAAGCTCGAGAAGCGGGCCCGTGTGAACCTCATGAGGTTCAACAAGGCCAAGTGCAGGGTCCTGCACCTGGGTCAGGGCAACCCCCAGTATCAATACAGGCTGGGGGATGAAGGGATTGAGAGCAGCCCTGCCGAGAAGGACTTGGGGGTACTGGTGGATGAAAAGCTGGACATGAGCCGACAATGTGCACTCGCAGCCCNCACCCTCAGCAAGTTTGCAGATGACACCAAGCTGAGTGGTGCAGTCAACACGCCTGAGGGACGGGATGCCATCCAGAGGGACCTGGACAAGCTCGAGAAGCGGGCCCGTGTGAACCTCATGAGGTTCAACAAGGCCAAGTGCAGGGTCCTGCACCTGGGTCAGGGCAACCCCCAGTATCAATACAGGCTGGGGGATGAAGGGATTGAGAGCAGCCCTGCCGAGAAGGACTTGGGGGTACTGGTGGATGAAAAGCTGGACATGAGCCGACAATGTGCACTCGCAGCCCAGGCAGCCAACCGTATCCTGGGCTGCATCAAAAGCAGCGTGGCCAGCAGGTCGAGGGAGGTGATTCTGCCCCTCTGCTCTGCTCTGGTGAGACCCCACCTGCAGTACTGCGTCCAGCTCTGGAGCCCTCAGCACAGGAAAGACATGGACCTGTTGGAGTGGGTCCAGAGGAGGGCCGTGAAAATGATCAGGGGGATGGAACGCCTCTCCTATGAAAAAAGGCTGAGAGAGTTGGGGTTGTTCAGCCTGGAGAAGAGAAGGCTTCGGGGAGACCTTATTGCAGCCTATCAGTACTTAAAGGGGGCTTRTMAGAAAGATGGCAGCAAACTTTTTAGCAGGGCCTGTTGCGGTAGGACAAGGGGGAATGGCTTTAAACTAAAAGAGGGTAGATTGAGACTAGATATAAGGAAGAAATTTTTTACACTGAGGGTGGTGAAGCACTGGAACAGGTGGCTCAGAGAGGTGGTCGATGCCCCATCCCTGGAAACATTCAAGGTCAGGTTGGACGGGGCTCTGAGCAACCTGATCTAGTTGAAGATGTCCCTGCCCACAGCAGGGGGTTGGACTAGATGACCTTTAAAGGTCCCTTCCAACCCCAACTATTCTATGATTCTATTCTATTGATGTGTTTTGGGGATATTTACTTTGTGAAAACTTACTGGTTTAGTGGGGTGGTGTGCTGTAATGAAAAAAGAAAAGAAAAAAAAAAATGGGGAGAACAGCTTGAAAAAGAGAGTTGTTTCTCCTGCAAGAATTTAGAAGTAACTAAAAAAACAGGAAGAGGTCTGAGAGGCCAAGCAATCCACAGAGCCATGGCAGGCTTAAAGAATAACTTCCCCAGAGGTGGGAGAAGCATCTCGCATAAGCAAAGCAGCACATGAGGACAGACCTGCTTTAATTACTGTTGGTCTGTTGAAAAATCCTTCCCGTCTAAATGCCTTGCTCTACTTTTAAAACAAATTGTTCTTTGCTCTTATCATTAGTTTTGTCATTATTTTGTGCTGACCACAGACTCTTTCATAGGGAAGAAAGACCGGGGGCAGAATTTGGATGGACGTGCGGGATACGCATGGTTGATTCACAGGTTGCTGCCAGTAATAGCGAAAGAATGTGGAACTCTGCACAGAGGAGGTCGAGGCACGAGGCTGACGGTCCAAGAGCACTCGCACCACCCAGGAGTACAGGTACAGTTTGCCCTGGCAATGTACCATGGAATATACTGAACTAAGCTATCCGCATGTGATGGTTGAGATAAACAAAACAGTAGCAGAACCAGTTTCCTGGTGCGTTATCTTCCCAGAAAGTAAAAAGTTCTATACAGAAGCTCCATCTTCTTTTTGATGTAAAGTAAGGTGCTTCTTCCACTTTGCCATATCCTCTTCAGGATACCAGCAAGGATTTTTTTGTTGTTGTTGGTTTTGTTTTTAAAACTAAAATCCTTCTCAAGTTCAGTTGCAGCTAATCAAAACAGTAGCAGAACCAGTTTCCTGGTGCGTTATCTTCCCAGAAAGTAAAAAGTTCTATACAGAAGCTCCATCTTCTTTTTGATGTAAAGTAAGGTGCTTCTTCCACTTTGCCATATCCTCTTCAGGATACCAGCAAGGATTTTTTTGTTGTTGTTGGTTTTGTTTTTAAAACTAAAATCCTTCTCAAGTTCAGTTGCAGCTAATCAAATGGTTAAAGAGGGTTGTTTTGGAGGGGAGATATAAAGGGAAGGGAATAGGGGCAACATTGACAGAGTTGCGTATACCCTATGTGGCTGCACAGGTAATTTCTTTAAAACTAGATATTTGRGGGGGGGGGGGGGGGGAGCATCCCAGCCAGCTCAAAGCATCTTATAGGTTTAAGGAAAATTTAATTTTGCCTATTTAAATATGACAGGCCTTTGCCATAGGGAAAAAGGGACAGAGATGGGGTAAGGGAAAGAGGAAAAAGTCCCTACAGAGCAGCTCTGACATCGCTGGAAGGGAATGGAGAGAGGGAGTCTGAGGAACGGTGCAAGTGGACTGCAGAAGCTGCCACCATCACATCTCAGACTCACCTGGCAGTGTCACAGCAAGCCTAACTTTCTAGTGTGGCAACAGAAGTCAAAGCAGGAAACAGGACTGTGTATCTGTTTCCCCATTTCTGGTCATGGCCCTTTACATAGAGCCAGTCATAGTTTTACAGGGCGTCCTCCCTACAGGAAAAAAAAAAGCACTGAACAAGAATTAAGGAAATAAGTTGTTTTACATGTTGCATCTTGGGGATACTGAGGCTTGTTTTCTGGTATGCTGTATTTAAGACTTCAAAAAGCGTAATACACAAAAGGGCACTGTACAAACTTTGAGCATACTTCCCACAGTAATCCATTTATCAAAAGAAAGTATCAAGAGTCTAAACCAAATGGATATTGTATGAACTGCTCAATTTTTCTCAATTATAAAATTTCACTGTGCACAATATTCTTGCAAAGTATAGAAGGCAACCTTATGTGTAAATAGTGCTTTGAAGCCCTTTTGTGAGCAGAACTGATACAAAGCAAGTGTTTTCACCTCGCTCCACAGCTTATAGAATAAGGTCAATTAAGTAAATGTCTTTTGATCTAAAAACACAAGGACTAGCCTTGGAAATTGATGTGATTCTGCACCAACAAAACTGGTAAACCAACCCTCAAATCCTTTCAGGAAAACAAAAAGTAGTGTGATTTAAAAAGGGAGGGGAAAGTGATACAAAGGAACTCAGGGTAAGGGGAGACCCATGGACACACATGAACAGCTCCATCACTAGTTTCAGCTACATGAAGTCACCTAGCATACCATTCAGATGAACATGTAAGACCTAAAGATACTATGTCCAAAGTAACTCCTTGGGTTCACAGCTTGTATCTGTTCAAGATTTCTGGAGTGGGATTGTTGCGGTTTTTGGTTGGGTTTGGTTTTTTTTTTTTTTCTCCTCCCCGCTTCTAGAACTCCTGAGTCAGAATGAAAGCTCTGATCTTCGAGACCATTCAAGTAATGTATAACAAGGAATACTGGTTTCCTGCTTACATCTAACTTCTAGGAACAGAAGGCTTTGAGCATCTAGCCTCACCTGATGTTTACAACTTTAATAAAGACATTTATGAGCTGGATGAACTTTTCAAAGATCTGAGTGAACAGAGGGGAAGAATGTTCCACTGCAACACTGGCTCAACCAGATTTATTTAATATCAGATTCATATCCATTTTCTACTGCTTTAAGACGTAAGTAATTCAAAAGTGGGAAAGATGCTCATGATTAGGTATAAAATTGATCTTACAGTATTTTAATATATGAGAAAAACTTCATTCCTGTCCAGGATATGGGGTTTACACTGATCAAATTCTGTTTCAGTCAACTTAACCCTAACATACAACAATTTAATTGAAAATAAACTCAGTCCTTAGCAAGTCTGAGTGCAGAAGATATACTCCTCTTATGACTTGTGAAGCATAATTGGCTATTAAACTTCAGTTAGTCCCCATTAGTAAAAACAAATAGGTGGAAGAGTGGATTTATCTAACTTAACGAACTTGACAAGTCAACTTTTTTACTAACATGCCTCAAGGCAGCCTACGAGCATCCCACACTACAGAAAACATACCCGTGAAAACTCTAAATAATTACAACTTTGCCACACTTCATGATTTCCTGCTATGGACTACTAAGAAAGAAGTGGTTACTCACCAAATATTGTAGTAGAATTACTCAAAYGAAGAAACCAGACAAGATTTGGTCAAATTTTTGTTTCAGTCTGCCTAGTTATTCATACGGCAGTACTGATTCCATGCAGCACGGCTGGCACAGGTAAAACTTCGCTCTTTTCAGCTGCAAGCATTTCCTCTGCTAAAGGGCAATACGGTTGCTTAAGCTCCTGCAGGTTTATGAATTTGGTGACTACTGGGGGCAAAAACCAAACAGCCTGTAAAGAGGGTAACAGAGCAAAGCATGTGTGCCTCCCTGCCGTGTAATCCAGGTGGTAGCTGAAGTGCATCGTAGGGATATTTTTGGGCAGAGGTGAGCAGCAACAACCTGATATATGAGGCTTTTTTTTTTTCTCCACAGAATAAACAGTTTACGGTGTCGGATCCAGAATCTACACCGAAACCCCCGTGTACCTACATTCCTATTTGAAGCCCATCAACAAAAGTTACAGGCGCGGAGAACTTAAAAACAGCGAGGGAAGCTGAATCAAAGCTCCCGAAAACGGCACTTACTGCCCTTTACCTCCGGTGAAGTTCACAGAAGCCCACAGGGCTGCATTACAGGCGATACTTAACTATAATTACTGTGTGCTGAAAGAACTCAGGTGCAGGTTATGGCATAAGCCGCCCACTCAGTCTGAAAAGTAATTAGGGCAGATGTTCATTAAAAACTTCCTAGCGAGTCTGTTAACTTCATTGCCTTACTCCAGTAAACTTTCTTACAGGTACACAAGGCAATTTACTAGAGAGCGAGCGAGGAGACGCACTAAGGAGCGAACAGGAAAGAGCGCAGGGGAAGAAAGAGAAGAGAAAAAAAAAAAAAAGGTGGTGGAATTTTGTAGAGGTATGAGTGCTCCCGTCCTGCGAGGTGAAGCCTGGCCCAGGGGCAGCGGAGGGTCGCCCCGGCGGCAGTCCGGCTGCGGCCGCCCGGGACCCCGCGGAGCGCCCCGCCCGCGCCGCCGCCAGCTCAACGCGCACCCCCTAGCCGGAGCCCGGCTCCGGGCACTCCCCTGCCCCTCGCCAGGCAGACGCGCTCAGCCACAGCCGAGGTCCCCATCTCACCTCCTCCCCTCCCCGCCCAGGCAGCTCCCCGCCGCCGCGGGCTGCCGAGGGACGGAGCTCACGACGTTCCGCCAGGAGAAAGCAGCCCGCGAGCGGCGGAGAGGGGACCGCCAAACCCGAAGTGCCCGCGGGGGGGGCTGCCCCGGGCACACAGCCCACCGCCCCCGAGCCGGCCGCCGCGCCTCCCACCTTCCGAAAGTAGCCGTCCTCTGCCGGCTCCGCCGCCTGGCAGCCGCGGGGCGGCAGGGCATCTGTCATCTTCGGGCGAGCCAGCCGTCCCTCCGCTGCTGCTGCGAGGCGAGCGCTGCTGCGGGGAGCCGCGACCCTGCGGGAAATGTCGGCGCTGCCCCACGGCGCCGCCCGGCTCCACCCCCGGTGGTGGCGGGGAGGAGCTACCCCGCCCCACAGCGCTGCTCCTGCGCCGCCCTGGCCGAGCTGGCGGCCGGCCCGGGCGTGGTCCTTGTGGGGACCCCCCCGTCGCTTCGCTGTGGAAGCCCTGTGGCCGGGCAGCCCCCTGGCGGGGCGGGTGGGGTGCCCCTCGTCCGGAGACAGGCGGTGGCTGTAACTGACTGGAAGCGGAGGCCGGCGCCCCGCTGCGCGGCGGCGGCGGCGGCGGCTCAGCCCGCTCCTCCCCGGCCCTCCGGCTGTGCTCCGCCGAAGCGTGGCGGAGTCTGGCTGGCCGCCCCGAATGGACCGCTCGCCTCTTGCCGCTTCCCCACGGCTTCCCCCTGCCGCCGTGCCCGGCGGCGGCCCCCCCGCCCCCGGCACCGTGGGGCCGCCGGCAGCTTTCCCCGGGCCCGGTGCCCGCCTCGGGGACATAAGGTTTCCCGCGGGTGGCAGTCCTTCAGCGCGGGGCTCATTCCTCCGAGAGGGGTGCTCCCCAAACCCGGGGGGTGCCTCTAACAGCGGGGAGCATTTACCGGGGACAGTTCCCGGGGCCCGCACAGCCACATCGCGCCTCAGCGAGGGGCTTTGGGGGTGCGTGTGGGCCTGCGGGCACGGTTCGCAGGCCTGTCCTCTTCTCCGGCCCGCGGGGAGGCCCGAGCTCCCGCACCCTTATCTGGGGGAGGGCAGGAGCCCGGGAGAGAGCCCAGAGCCCGGGGAGCTGGAGGGGCTCCGGCCCTGGCCCCCGATAAGGGCAACAGTATCTCGGTGAAAGGCAGGGCTGGCCCCGGCTCCGGGAAACTGCTGTGGGATTGACCTCAGCATTGCAAAAATCTGCAGTGTTCGCACTGAAAACCTCCTGTCTTCGAAATATTCCGTTGTGTAACCGGTTTTGCAAATGTTGTTATTGGACGCTCGTGTAAGGAAATTGCCAATATTGGTTCCTATTACTAGCCAGGCCTAACCTACAGAGTTATGTGGGCATTTAGCATCTAAAGATGCAATACAGCAGAATACTTAAATCGATATTACAAAACTTGTCTTCCCCCCCTCTCTTCTCTTTTTTCATCTTTCTTAGAAGTATGGTGTAGTTGTGTCAGGAAAAAATCTGCAGAGACAACGTTTCTTTATCAAAGGAGAAACATCTTTGGAATTACATCCTTAACTGAAACTTTCTTTGACAATGCTGGTGTCTCCAGAGAGTTATGCAGAGCAGTCAGTTAAACTGTGCGTCTACTGCCTGTTTTTAAGGAAGAAGACTAGAGTCAGCAACTCAGAAATTGGGATCCAAAGATCTGCTGCTGTTTCTCCTGAAGTCAGCTGAATTCTGTTCTTCCCGATTTTGTTCACTTTCACCCCAGTACTTTTTCCTTTTTTTCAATAATTCTAAAGATACTGGATGAATATATCAAATTATATGTTAAATAGAAATAGGTGAAAGTGGGAAAGTAGTTTAACTTGCTCCAATTTCTATTTAAAGGGTGTAAAAAATGTTTTAAATTATTTTTTTATGCTATTAGAAAATGTACTTACCTGCCAAACTAAGAAGGATTTTAAAATTTACATCTTGCAAATCAGTGTAAAACTCCAATGCAACACATATAAATTAGTCTAAGTTAATATAAATGAGAGATAAATGAGTAATTTGCCAGCATAGGCCATGCTGATACAATCTGGCAATTAAAACAGTATTAATGTGATCATCTTGGGAGTTTGCATTTCTTTCACTGGATTTATTGAAAACTGATCTCATTGAAAGGCTACAACTATTACTCCAAATAAAGTCCTTAAGAGTTTGTAGCCAGGCCAAAGGGCAGACAGTTAACAACACGACGAGTGACTATTATCGCGGTTATGTGTAAAACACAAATTTGCAGAAGTTTCTGCACAGTACAGTACCAAAGACAACTTCTAACGTATCTTGGTGACAAAATGCAGCCTTTCTTCGTTGCTGGTGGATTCCTTGAATAAAACAAAGTCAGCAGTGCTACACACAGCAAATTCCTACAGCAAATTCAGGAGAGTCCAAGTTAGCTCTTACAGGCTTCCTCCACCATCTTTAGTGTCCTGGGTATACCGCCCACCGCTCACAACTGCCAGATTAGGCTGTGCCTTCCCCTCACTTGGATAAAGGGTACTTCATCAAGACTGCATTAGGACTGATATCATATTTCTTAAGTAAGTCACTGTAAGTTTTGTCTGCATGTGGTGAATACGCTTTTTTGCAAAAGGCACACGTTGATTGTATGGTCTCAGTAGCTAGGGCTGAGCTGTGTAATGACTGGGTAGGAGTGCTCCCTGACCCTGGAATGTAAATTGCAGCTCAGAACATTCCAAAACCTGATTTACCCTCAAAAAAACATGTCCCTGCTCTTCTCACCAGTTGGTTAAACATCTTGTCTCCAGTAGCTTTTTGGTTGCTATTAGAATTCCTAAATAGAGGTGGGTTCATACCGCAGACTTTCTCAGTTTCTCACAATTATATTAATTGGAAGTTTTGGTTTGCTGCATTGTAAAGACTGAGTAATAACAGGCTAGGAATCTGGAGCTCATGCAGTCAGAAAAAGGGGCTATATGTTTGGTTGATATTTATCTTTAAGATTAGAAGAGAGTAAATTCAGTGATCTGGTGCACTGGATGTGTCACTATCTTTGAGAAAGCATCAAATGCTTAAGAATTTGCGACCAAAGAAGATCAGTATTTGTGCCTAAAGTATTGAAATTGAAAGCAATGAATCTTATCTCTGCATCAAATCTCTCCCTTTGTTTTACAGAACTCAGTGCTATCTGGCTTTGTGCATCTTCACAGATAAAGCAGCCAGGTGATCCGTACAATGACCATGCTGAAAACAGGCACAGAATGGCAGAGCTTGAGTTGTCCCAGATTTTGTCCTGCAATAGTAAAGATAAGAGGGACAGAATTTGGGCAGCCTTACTGCAGACACACAATAGTATATATGCTATATACGTACATGTACACATTATGTGCCATATTTCTGTTATGTTTGTATCACTCCTCTTGCTCAATCTTGTCCTTCTCCCCCTCCCCCATCTTGAAAAAAAAAAGTGTATATATATGAAATTCCATCTTTATTCTTATCTTTGGCCACTAGGAAATGGTCTCAGTTTGGGAAATTCATTTCCTGCTGGGACGTGTTGATGCACTGTTACATACTGAAGATACGAATCTGGTTTGACTTAGTAAGGACAGGTGCTGCTCTCTGGAAAGAGAATGTTTCATTTTTGTGATTTTTACAGACCTTGCAGCTACAGGGTGGTAACAGGTGCCTCAAGCACAGCTTTTGTCCCAGAGAGACACAGAGGCTTATCAGCGAAAGCACGTTAGAATGTTACTGTATGAAGGAAGAAGAATGCATCAACTCCTGCTGTTTCTCAGGGTAGATTCTTGAATTCTGAACCTGACACATGGTTACATATTTCTTCTCCTATTCTTGGTGGCTTTGAATATTAAACTTCTGTTCTGAGAGGAAAGACAAAAAGATTTTGTTAGTAACCCTGTCAGCCTATAGCTTTACAGTCGATGAATTCAACTGCAGCAAGTTAGTCAAGATAGTATCATCCTTTATTTCTGAAGATTGCTGTTCTTAATGAGCAAATGTCTGGCTACTGTAGGGAAGTTTTAGGTGAGGAGAGAGGAAAAGGGATCATAGGTTGATTTCCTTCCCCCGCCTCAACTCTTCCCAAATATGTGTTTGGGGGAAAAAAAAGAGATTGAGAAAGGCAAAAACAGGGCATGGGGGCACAGTGGCAATAGTGATGTGAATCTGCTTTGAGACTGTTACACGTTTACAAGATGTAGGATATTTTCAAGTTAGAAAAGTTTGAGAGTGAAGAATGGGAAGGTGTTCTCATAAACAAAAGAAGTTCTTCTGCATTTTACGACAGATGAATTGAAAAGTGACCAGACAGGAACTGCAAGTAAGACGTGCCAGTAGAAGGTTTCCTTACCAATAAATTTACTGAGTGATAGCAAAGTAGTATAAAAATGGTACACAAACTCAGTATTAGGGCTTTGGATGGCCATGATATGATTGGCTATAGGTGCAGCATTTCACTGCTGCTTCTTCAAGTTAACAGTGTGGGGCACGTGTTAATTGCAGCTTTATCTTCACTGAAAAAAAATCCCATTTACTATTGAATAGCTAATATGCTTTGCCTATGCCACTGTGAGATCATATTGGAAACAAGACGTTGCAGTTTCAGTGGGAATTAAGAACGTAAGGCCAAACATGGGCAAAATCATCACCACTTTTCCCAGATAATGCCTTACCTTTAGCTGAGATCCATAGATAAAAATCTGTGTACTTAAGGACAATATTTGTTATCTCTTTTTTTTTGTTCATTGTTTTAAAAAATGAAAATTAGCACTTTGTAGAAGCTAAAACAATGCCTCAGGGTCTGTACTTTATGTGTCTGTTTCGTCAACTGATACAGTAGCCATGTGTTGGTAGGAAGAATATTCGGGGGAATATTCCCATTGAATGCAAGGTAAGGCAGAGGTGAAGTCAAGCTATCTGTCTCTTTTTGCTGTGTTTTGAAAAATAAAAAGGTAGTGTATTTAATATTGTATTTTTATAATTCCTGTACTTATGTTTTCCTTTTTTAACATGTTTTTTAACACCCCTGTAAATGAATGAAATTTTTGCTTTCTTCTTTTATATATCGATTATGGTGTTTTTAGTTTGAAGTTCCAGTGACTCACATAACTTTAATCAACAAGAAGTTATCTATTTGAGGAACTGGTTTCAAAGAATATAACAAAAGATATAGGAAGACACTTTCATGGTCGACCTTCTTGATGCACTAATTCAAAAACAGATGTATTGGAAAACTAAAGCCTGAAGTCCATCTATGGCTTAGGGGCTCAATTTCAGCCTTATATGTACCGGCAAGTATTTGAGCTTTCATTCAAAAAGATTGATTTTTTTTTCACCAGCCAAATGACTGTAAAAAATTTATTTTAAACATAAGCTATCCAGACCTACTAATATTTTAGTTTCATTACAATTATCAAAAGACACTGGAATTACTGTCTTGTTTAACAACTACAAATAGCAATTGTCACCTGGTTTAACAGTTGTGAACAGGAGATAGAGTTTACCATGGAGAAGGAAATAAACACTGGGATGCAAAACCAATTCTAATCTGATAAAAGCCTTAAAGGGAAAAAAACTTCAGTATTTGATTACCCCAACTCTTTGAACATAACAGACAAGACACTCAAAAGATTTTCTTTAACATTGTGCAAAAAAGGTTTATTTAAGCCTGTGTGTTACATCAAAGTCACATAGAATTGACTGTTCAGGAACAATTATTTTCTAAACAAAGAGAAACAGCAACTGTGCTAACAACTCATTTTGCCACTGTATGTTCTAGCTAACTGCTTACTAATTAGTAATGATGAGAAAAGATAATACATGTAGATAAATGTCTGTGGCTTCTACTATATTGTTTTTAAGTGAATTAGAGACCTAAATTAAACAGAGTACTCCCTATTTGCATGAAACCGTGTAAGTATTTCCTACGGAAACCTGAAACCACATGAAACTCAGGTAGTTTCACTTTGAAAGAAACCAGTTCTGTGTATACAAACACACACAAATACTGGATTAGAGAATACGCCAGTAAATTTGCGGAAGTCTTATCTGTTAAGGGCAGGAATCTCTCAAGACTGTGTTGTGATTTATTTTTAAGGATTTCAAGAAACTGGTGATATGTGCTTACAAAAGTTGTGGATTGACAGAATCTATCTTCAGCACAAAACGAAGTGTTTTTTGTTTGGGTTTGTGGTGGTTTGGGGTTTGTTTGTTTGTTTGTTTGTTAAATTTATAATATATTGTGCTTGTAGTGAATCTGAGTATTAAGGTAACATGTAAGCTTGAGAAATCAAATTAATCAAAATCGACATATGAGTTTCTCATGGATAACACTGTGGAAAGCCACAAAATTAAAATCCAAATTTTGAACACTTGGGTCTTACCGGTGAATACTTATTGGTTCTTATGTGGTCTTTGTATAAAATACATTCAGTAAAAGTTTCTCTCATGATACAAGACTCCCCAAAGAGGTGCAGAGATACCTGAAAGTGTAGAGGGATAAAGCTCTTTTAGTAAAGGTATGAATGCAGAGACTCCTGCACCGATTCCTGTGCACATTCTTTTTTAATAGCTTGTAAAACAACGTGGTTAACCAAATTTTGTCATGTATCTGCTAAAGACTGTAATTCAATTAAATCCACACCTCCCTTAGTCATATTGATTCAGGGTGGAGTTCGCTTTACACCTTGATGCAGATAAAATCCGTTTCACAGAATTTTTGCCGTCCTTTTCCTAGCCCTTTAGTCCCGAGTGGGCCTGATCTGGTGCATTAGATGTTTCCAGGTAGTTGATCGAATGGCCATTGATTATCAAGTGTTTGACGTTTTCTAGCATTATTGATTTTTAAAGACATCAATCAACATTTCGGACCATCAGTTTGGAGCAGCACACAGCAGCATTTTCCACATTTATTCACAGAGTTCTCCGGGCCGAAAGGGCTGGCCGGAGTCACTGAAAATGTCGGGGTTTGTAACCTCTTAAACCGACGCCGGTTGCGCTGGAGGGACCCCGCGCGGCCAGGGACGGCTCCGGTCACCGCCGCGCCCGCCCCGCTTTACCGTAGCTCCTCACAGGAAACGCCCTCCGCGACGGGGACCGAGAGGGGTCCTCGCTGCCGCGCTGGGCTCGGCGGCCAGGCCCGCTGCCAGGGCTGGGGGCCGGCAGGGAGCACACGCGGTCTCTGGGGGGAGGAGGGGGCGTGCGGCGGCGCCGAAGCTCCCCCGCCTCCAGCCGCCGGCTGGGGGGCCGGGCCCGCCCCAGCGCAGCGGCGGCGCTCCGCCTCCCTCACGTGACGCAGCTTTGCCCTGCGCGAGCCACCGTCGCGGCAAGATGGCGGCGGCCGAGTCTAGTGACAGCGAGGAGGAGGACCTGGTGAGCTACGGGACCGCGCTGCATCCCCTGCAGGAGGGTAAGGGACCCCCAGGGAGCTCGCCTGCTCCTCCTCGGTACCTCCGTCATGCGTTGCGGCGGGCGCTGGGGAGCAGCGCGGGCCGGGAGGCAGCCCGGCGTGAGGCGCCGGGGCCGGGGTGTCCCGGAGGGCCCGCCCGCCTGGTTCGGTTCGGTCTGGTCTGGGGCTGCTGTCCGCCTCCTTACGGCCTTCATTTCGGGAAAGCTGTGGTGTGTGGGCCCAGCGCGGACCTGGCCCCCCCATTCTCCTGCTGCCGTGGGGCGTAGGGGCTGCCTTGGGAGCCGTCCTGGCCTGCGAGAGGGGTGCTGGCGCCGGCCCTGGGCGAGGGGCCACGGGGTAAAACAGTCGGGGAACGGAAGGCAGGCTTYCCGCCACGGGAGTGTAAAAAAGTCCTCTCGGCACTACACCGGCTTTCCGGCGTGCGGGTGTGGGCCTGGGGTACCCCAGGGTTTGTGCCGGCACTGTTCTGGTCGGAGCTGGGGAGACTGTCTTTCTGTCCTTTCCCCAAACCTCAAAAAAAGCAGCGTTCAAGTGTAACTTATATTCGTGAGATGGACTCAGCACCGTCCAAGGACTTCTGTACAGCTGTGAGTCCTGAGTCTGTGCTACTTAATTCACAGAAATATTGTTAAAAAGGTGCAAATGTTTATGTCAAAGTCGACAGCTTTTGTGTTTGGTTTCAGTTTTGGACACTTCTRATATGGTGTAATTTCTCAAGACAATTACTTAAATGATGAAATCCTGTCAGGGGTCTTGCATACTTAACAACTGAAAGTGTCCTTTCACAGGAAAAAAACATGTTCTCGGAACTTGTTAGAATTTAGGATTTCTATTTGAACACTTCATGCTTTTACTCTAGCAGTGTACATCAACAGTGTAATTTAAAGTAGGGTGGGAATAAATGTAAACTGCTGATGCTTTCCACTTCAGGGTGGCTACTATTTGATCCAGTTCTTAATTGCAAGGAAGAAATGGCATCTGGAGCAAGTGGAGAGTCCATTCTTTA
Source organism: Phoebastria nigripes (assembly GCA_035582835.1). Taxonomy (NCBI): domain Eukaryota; kingdom Metazoa; phylum Chordata; class Aves; order Procellariiformes; family Diomedeidae; genus Phoebastria; species Phoebastria nigripes. Next base: position 149,789 of record JAYKAV010001776.1, read on the forward strand.
TGCAGTGTTGTGACTTAGTTTCTGATTTGTCTGATTGTAGGTGAACGAATTAAAAAGCCAGTTCCTCTTCAAGAACAGACTGTTAAAGATGCAAAGGGACGATATCAACGTTTCCATGGAGCATTTACTGGTGGTTTCTCTGCTGGTTACTTTAACACTGTTGGCACAAAGGAAGGTTAGATATTTTTCTGTCTTCCAGGAAAGGTTAATTGATTACCATAATTAATGTTAGTGAAAACAAATTAACTTGTCATTAAGCTTTTTTTTTTCTGCTATTCATTATACTGTAAATAGTTGAAACAGTATTGTTGAAGTTATTTCCCCTTGCGTTTTTGGACTGCAGTTTTATAGATGTTCCCTTGATGTATTCTTAAGGTGCAAGGTTGAAATGTTTGAATTGTTTTCAAATATTATGTTGCAGTTTACAGTACCTTACTTAGATATTTACTTTCTTTAAAGGATGGACTCCTTCAGCTTTTGTATCATCACGGCAGAAGAGAGCAGACAGAACCATTCTTGGACCAGAAGACTTCATGGATGAAGAGGTAAATTTAGAAAGGAATACAGATCTTTTGGAAGTAGTTGCCATGACAGCAGTTTTTTCAGGCAATGAAATCTTCTAAAGAACTTAAATAGCAAAAATGGAAGTAACTTTAAAATTACTTCTTGTATACAGTGTTATACTGCTAGGTCCTACAGGATGTTTTGTAGATTCACTTAGGAAGCTCCTGTGGTCTCAATATTAAAAAAACCCCAGAACTCAACCCTTTCACTTTCTCTATCAGAAAATACAAATACTTTTGAAGCAGTTTAAAATATGACCATTCAAGTTATTGAAAAAGCAGCTGTATAAATGGCTTGAAAAAACTATCCAATATGAGGGTCATATCCCGTTTTCTTTCCTTTGCTATTACAATGTAATGTAAGTAAGCATTTGAGGGAAGCATATTTTTAATCTAAATTTTTCCATTTTGTCTATATTTTCCAGGATCTTAGTGAATTTGGGATAGCACCAAAAGATATTACAACCACAGATGATTTTGCATCCAAAGCTAAAGACAGAATAAAAGAGAAAGCTAGACAGATTGCAGGAGTAGTTGCTGCCATTCCAGGAACCACCGCATTTGATGATTTAATAGGACCATCAAAGTAAGTAAATTTAAATAAAAGTTAAACCAAACAATTCCTTTCACTTAGAAGCGTTGTGTTGGTTAGAAAAGTAATGTTTGACCACAGTAATCCATGAAAGAGACTGGAAGGTCTGCAGTGTTACACTTTCTAAGTGTCCTCCACCTGGATTTTTGTTCCATATGTGCAGACTTGTACCAGGTAAACATTTACGAACTGGGATGTGGTGTATACGCAAATGTTGATATATTCAGATCTGATTTTAAAGTGGGGCATAAAAACATACATTTCAAATGGTATATATGTATATTATTTCTCAATAAATATTAAAAATGTGGTTTGAGGTAATTTTTTTTTCTTTTGTTTTCTTCTTAGAATAACAATTGGGGTTGAACTGTTACGAAAAATGGGCTGGAAAGAAGGACAAGGAATTGGACCGCGAGTCAAAAGAAAGCCACGCAGGCAGAAACCTGGTAAGTTCAGTGAAGTTCCTGAACTCATTAATAGAAAGTTAGCRTTCATAGACTGATTAGAATGTTCATTATAAAACCTCCTTTTATTTGGTCTGTTTCTTTAATCTTAGAGAAATTTAATAAAGAATTGTAATTTAATAGGATGCTATTATGTCTCTTGCAGACCCTGCAGTGAAAGTATATGGTTGTGCATTACCACCTGGACTATCTGAGGGTTCTGAGGTATTGAACAGGCAAAAGTTGTTTGTTGACTTATGTAAGAATGTGTGCTAACACATTTAAAAAAAAAAAAATTCTTTGATGTCTTTGAACAGTATTTTAACATGCAGTTCCAAGTTTTGTTAAAAGTATTCATAAATACTTATTATTCTTTTTGTGAAGAAAGGTTTTAATGTAACTAAATTTATTCCTTTGCTACCTAAGAAGGTATAGTTCATACATATTTTCATATATAATTTAGGAAATGCAGACTTGCCTAGTTTCATGTTAACTAAATGTTGTAAAAGCTCAACATACAAAACTTTTAGTCATATTTGCTGTTACATACTTTTATTTTGTACAAGGACGAAGAGGATGAATACCAGCCAGAGAATGTGACATTTGCGCCAAAAGATGTAATGCCTGTAGATTTGACTCCAAAAGAGAATGTCCATGGACTTGGCTATAAGGGTTTGGACCCCTCACAAGCTTTGTTTGGTGTATCTGGAAGAGAACACCTGAATCTTTTCACAGGTGGTTCTGAAGACACAAGCAATTTACTTGGTGATCTGAGACACAGTAAAGGAAGAAAACTAGGTATTACAGGTCAGGTAAGGACATTTTTTAACGCATTCTATTATTAGTGCAGTAAAATCTAAATAAATTTTGTTTTTTCTTCTGTGGAAGGCACCTAGTCATTGTAGGGTTATTGTAAGAAATCTTAAGTGTGGTTTGAAAACAGGATTTTTTTTTTTGTTTTTTACTTAATATGAAGATGTGGGCAAATCCTTAGACCTCTTAAATGCCTTCACTTATTGATATTGTTAAAGAGAACTATAAAATACCTCACTCTGAATAGCTGGGTGGAGAAAATTCTCATGTGACTTTGATTAGAGAAAGTTAATATTCAATATGTTTTTAGTTTACATTTTTTTGTCAATTTTACTTTCAGTAATGTTAAATCTGTCAGCTAGAGAGGTTTTGCTTCCCTCCACGGTATTTGTAGTTCTTATGTAGAAGCACCGTCAATTTATATTTCTGGGAATTATACTTGTTTAATTTTCATGCCAACTTACATTTTTTTTCCTTTTGAGAACTTAATCTGCTCTTGGTCAGACTGCAAATGTTACCTTGTGGAATTAGGCTGCTGTCCTCATCCTGTACAGACCAAACTCACTGTCCTTCCCTGCCAAGGGAGTGGAATATGTTTGCTTTTGTGTTCGGTGAGGGTTGGTGTGTGTTGGGTTTTTTTGTTTGGTTGTTTTGTTTTTTTTGTTGTTGTTGTTGTTTTGTGTTTTTGGTTTTTTTCTTCCTCCCCACTAGTTGGTAGCATTTTTTTTGTGAAGCTGTACATTTTTCCCGGTATATATATGTATACTGGACATCTTATATAATATAGATCGATAGATATACATGTAGATGCGTTCTGACGTGACTTAAAAGTATTATTTTTACACTTCTGAATTCTCATTATTTTTATTTAAAATATATTTTAGGCTTTTGGTGTAGGAGCTTTAGAGGAAGAAGACGATGATATTTACGCAACTGAAACGCTGTCAAAATATGATACAGTTCTAAAAGATGAAGAACCTGGAGATGGCTTGTATGGCTGGACAGCACCTAAGCAGTATAAATCCAAAAAAAGTAAGAACTGTAGTTCTATCTAAAGAGCTAGTGTAATTTGTATTTGGGGAAAAAAAATATGACACATGTGTAGTCTTTATTTTCCAGATATTTTAATTTTCAGTGGACTGGTATCTTCTAGCCCTGATACCTGAAACTTCATCTAGTCTTCCTTCTATATTGAAGTGTCCAAATCTGGAAATAATTTCCAAACTCCTCTACTAATCCCAGTGTAGATTAAACCCCCAAATTATATTTTTAAAAGGACAATATGTACTGCTTTGTGAGATACAGCATTCAATTCCACTGAAGGAAACAAATGGTTGTGAATCATGGCTACAAAATATGACCCAATACTTGCAAAGAGAATTTTTTTTTTTTTAAGATATGCTTGTGTATTTTCAAATAACATTTGTAAATTTTATCTTGATATCACTTTATTTTTAATGCAACTTTTAAGTGCATTAAATACTGTAGTGATTTCTAGAGTACCTGTTGATGTTAGTTGTACACATTTAATGGCACTCATGATGTTAGCTGTGCACAGTAGTGATACTGTTGCCTCATTATTAGCCATGTTCATCTTACAGCAATCTCTCTGGTAGTAGTTTCTTAGCTGTATAATACTAATCCAGATTCAGAACCCTTAATTTTAAATGAAAGGCAGTGAAGACAAAGAACTACAATTATGCTCCATAAAATATATTGAAAAATGGAAAACGCTCAGAAAAAATGCTTTTTGCCGAACATGCATGTTTTAAATATTGACCAACTCTATGGTCATTTTGTAGGGTCTGAAAGAGAAGTTAAATATATAGGCAAAATCTTGGATGGTTTTTCCTTGGCATCAAAATCATCAACTCCAAGCAAGGTAAGCAGATACTGATATTTTTATATTAAGAATAACATCAGCAAATTGACATGTGAGCTGTATGGACTTTACTGTTGCTCAATGTTTTTTTATGCATAAATAAAGGTTGCTGAATGAGCAAAATTACAGCCTTGGAGGCTATTCAATACAAACCTAAAATTTGTCAGACTGTTGGATGAATTTAAACTTTGCTTATGTACTGGCTTTGAATAAATGCTTTCCACACTATCCACTGTTATTTGGCATAAAGTTGGAGGAATGGTTTGATTTAACTTTGAAATAAAAAAATGTACATCTTTTGCTTCTAGATCTTTCAGATGTAACATTCAGTTTTCTGTAAAAATCAGGCCCCATGCTTCATCCACTTCACTATTTTGGTGACAAGTTAATTTGTTAGCCCTATTCTCAGGTTTGCATCATTTATGCCATATATATTTGCATAAATTAGAATGACAAACAGAATTGTGTGACACAGTCCTCTTTCTAATGAAGAAAAAGGAAGAACAGTTGCGTGCTATATAGAATTGCATTGTATAGGAGGCACAGGGATAACCTTTAAAGTAACAGCTTGAATGAAGAACGTGGGGGAAAAGGACTTTGAAAGACATTAAAATACTTTAAGCACAGAAGTACTCAATAGTCCAATTAATTGATTAAATCATGTGACTTCTGTTTAAAAAAAAAAAAAAAATTATTAAGCAATACCAAGAGCATTTTCTCAAATAAAAGCAATGCATATTAAGACTCTCTTTAATTTTGCTGTGGCTTGATGTGCATGTTTTCCTATTTTTTGTAATCGTTACATATTAATAATATAACAGTTTGTTCCCAAAGTTTGTATTATGATGCCACTTGCTGACTGGGCGTAAAAGAATCAGTAGCTTGTAATATCTGTTTCTACTGCTAAGATGTAAATTGAGGAATTTTTAGATTGAGGTGACTTTTTCTGAAACACATTTGTAAGTGTTAAATACAAAGTTGTATCTCTCTCTTAGTGGATTTTTGTTTTGTCGTCCCCCCGCCAAGATTTATCCACCACCTGACCTGCCACGAAATTACAGACCAGTCCATTACTTTCGACCTGTGATAGCAGCTGGGAATGAAAACTACCGTTTACGGAAGGCATTAGAGGAATCGACTGGAAAACTTGAGAGTGATACGACACAACAAAGCAGGCATGCTTTGAATGCGTCTCAGAGGAGGGAACGACTAGGAGAGACTGGTCTAAAAGGTATTGATATATGTGACCACTCCTTTGCTTGTGTTTCAGGTCCCCTGTTTGTTTATATAACAGTAAAAATTTGGCCTAGCCTTGAACACTATTTTCTAATATAAACATACTAAATCTAGTTGGCTTAGCTAGAATACCTCATCATTGTTCAGTTTCATCTCAACAGATGAATTGTTGACATATCTGCCTGTATTTTCATTTACTTAAATCTTTTAAAGATGAAAAGTATGTGTGGGATTGTGTTTTCCTGTGTTGTTTTGGGTTTTTTTTCTGTTTTTTGTGGCCTTATTATGAATTTGGAGTGTAGTAGGCTGTGAGTTCCCCCCCCCCCTTAAAATGAGGTTTCACTGAAATACATGCAAATTCACTGAAAAGGTAATTTGTAAATGTGGTTCGCATTTGTATCTACAATAGTAAAGTTTACAAAGTAATATGTAAATACGTGGTAAATAGCATAAAAGATGCAATAGTGGCCAATTTTTTATCTGCCATCTCTGCCATTATACTGTTTATTGCTGCTTAAGAGCATTTCCTCTGAATGTATATGCATAGTGGTAGGCTGTTTTCCTCCACTAAAGTGGCAGAAATAGTTGTAGTAATTTTTCATTTTTATTTATCTCTTACTGCGTTTTTGGGTTTTAGGTCCGGCTCCTTCTGTTTTGGAATATCTGTCTGAGAAAGATAGAGAAAGACTCAAAGAAGTGAAACAAGCATCTGAACAACAAATGAAAGCAAAAATATTGCCTCAGCAATCACGAAATAGCAGATTCCAGCCAGCCTCCCCAGATGATGCTTCTCACAAATGGCAAATGTTGTTGGGGGGGCAGTTAGCAAATGCTGGTTCTAGTGACTTCAAACCATTTGCAAGAAATCCAGAAAAACAAAAAAGATATGAAAGTTTTGTGAAAAGTCTTAAACAAGGAGAAAAAGGTAACTGAAGAGGTTAATCCTGGCATTTTAATTTTTCTCTGAAAAAATATTTCTTGATTCCGCCCCGCCCCCACCCCTTTTCTTTTTTCCCCTTTTTTGTCCTGGTGCATTTTATGTTCACTATGAGTTCTCTTCCTGAATTCCACAGCATTTTTCCCTCTACTTCTTTTTAGGGCCAATATTAAAAGAAATTTTTACTGATATTTAATTGTGTTGACTTCAGGAAAACTGCTCAATAGTTTAAGTGTCAGCAAGACTTGATTTTAGGCATTGCATTTCATACTTCTATGCTGTAGCAGAAGTGGAGTTCTCCAGGATGTTCTACTTAATTGCCTGTATTTCTGGGTTTCCCTTCTTTCATTTGCCAAAGTAGACTTTAGCTTGGCCAGTACCATAAACTATGCATGGAACAAGCRTTTTCATTTAGTTTGTTTCTCTTTGAGGAGTAAAACTGACAGATCCTATAAAGCCAGAAAGATTATTGGGTTAGAGTAGAATGGCAGTTTTTTGCCTTTTCCCACACAAAACAGGAAAAATCAAAAGAAAACCTATACCCTGCACTTCCAGAGGAGATAAGGACCTGAAAGTGAATGCAGTAGTTCACACTTGTCAAAGCTTGTATTACATGTCCTTTGGATACTCAAACTGCCACTGTCACTTATGTTTTTCTCAGAAAAATTTGTGGCTGTAAAATCATAGCATACATGCAGAGCTCTTACTCAAAACCAAAAAAACCCAACCCTCTTCATCTGTTCTTTCTGTGCTGTTTCAGACTCCTTCCATTTTGTTTAGGTTTTTGCTATTAAATGATACTGACGTTAAACCAGGTACTTATGATGCCTTGTGGTGAGTTCCCCAGTACTGTGATTTTTCTGTAAGGCATAAAAAGCTGAAATCTGATCTAGGGAGATCAKCAGCAGCAGATGAATCTAGATTGTCCTAAAATAAAAAAAATTAGGGTTGGTTTGTTTTTAAATTTTAAAATACAAAGGGGCTATTGGGGAAGAAGAAAAAGGGCACCAGCAAAGTTTTGTAGAGGAAAGGGTATAGTGTCAGGTAGAAAACCTGGTTTTATTATTTTAGGATTTTTTAAAATAATTCTTTTCACTATATGAAAAAAGATTTCCTCATCAGTAGCCTCTTCTGACTACCACATTGGGACAGACTACTTGAGCTTTGAACCCATAGTTCCTCCTTTCAGGACTGGGTTTTTCCCTGTGTAAAATTGAGTAACCTCTTATGACTGTAAGTGCCTCCTTAGCCATAATGATGACAATGCAGAAATATTTAAATAACTTGAATGATTAAGATTCTTTTTGTAAGAGTGTCTTTGCTTGGCTGGTGTTATTTCCTATTCCTTCTGGGAGCAAATGTGAACCCATTGCTTTAARCAGGGTCTGTATTGTTTACAAAAACCTGTGTCCAAATTCTATACTTATCAGTGGGCACTTTATATACCAGAAAGCCCCTTGAAGTTACCAAAGCCTGGCCAGGCTTACTCACTGGTTAACTTTTTTGTTCTGTGTTTTAGTTATTTGATAAAGCTTTGGATTATATTTTCTGTTTTAAACACCTATTAAATACATTAAGTATTTTGAACATTCCTTGGAGGGCAGTGAGTAAGGAGTCAGCATTACAAGTAAAATTATTTAAAATACCTATCTTGCATTTGGCAAATGCTATAATTCTTGCTATCCTGAAAAACTACCTCTGCTTATCAAGGAACAACACCGTTGAAGTTAACGCTATCCTTAAACTAAATACTCATTAAATACTTGCAAGGATGTTTGCTTATTATCTTATTTTTTGTTTGAAAAGCATCAGACCTGAGTAAGCTGTAATCTCTGCTAAGCGTTTCTCTCCTTATCTTATAGTAGATACATTGGAGCCTTACTTAGACCCGAGTATGACAGAATGGGAGCGAGGAAGAGAACAAGAGGAGTTCTTCCGTGCAGCAATGTTCTACAAATCCTCAAATTCAACACTCTCATCCAGGTTTACCCGGGCCAAATATGAAGATGATGTTGACAAAGTCGAAGTTCCTCGGGACCAAGAGGTATATGCTGTTTACAGTCTTCTAGCACATTGGAGCTGCAGTTGCTGCCTTAACCCTGACTTTCAAAATTCTTCTTCTTTAAAATTCTTCTGTAGATATAATGTCAATGTTTTGTTGCCCTTCTGTTTAGCAAACTTTTGAAAACACTGACTGCATACAAAGCAGTGATTTGTTAAACTACACTTAAATACATGTTTCTGTCCTGTTCTTAAGTCTTACAACAGTAATAGTCAATTCAGTAAGTTGTTACTTATTTAGCAGCTATAAATGTTTGACTTTTTCAGAATGATATTGATGATAAGGAAACTGCTGTGAAGATGAAGATGTTTGGCAAACTCACAAGAGACAAGTTTGAATGGCATCCTGAAAAGCTGTTGTGTAAAAGATTTAATGTTCCTGATCCATATCCTGAGTAAGATGATTGATACTGATATTTTTAACACTTTTTGAAAATTCTGAGTTTTTCATATGCTTGTGGAAAATCTGGCTTGATGTTTTATTTTTGTGTCATAATAGATGTAATATAGAACTGCCTAATGTTTTTATTTGCCTCATTAAACATGGTGAGCTCTGACAAAATAGTATGCATTTTAAGTACTACTGTAGGTGTTTCAGCTTGCTGTAGATAATTTGAGGCCTTTTCTGTGTTGAAAACAATAATCAACAAACACTTTTATTTCCCTCTAGTTCTTCCATTGTTGGGTTACCAAAAGTGAAACGAGACAAGTATTCTGTGTTTAATTTCTTAACTCTGCCTGAGCCCACCACATCTGTAACTCAAGCAACAAATGAAATAATCCAACAGAAGAACAGTCTCAACAGTAAGTTTGTTGTTACTTTTATTCATTTAGCTGTAAATGAGATAATAGTATAGAAAAAGCCTATCTTTGTCATGGAGAACTTATCCACCTGATTTTTTTTTTTTTTTTTTTAAATTAAAAAAACCCAAATGAACAAAGAAATTGAAAATAAAATCAGTGACACAAAAACTGAATTCAGTGATATTATGCTAATTTCTTCTACCTAGAAGACCTTTATAGGTCAGATATTCATTAGAAAGATTTAAAAAATGTCAAACTGTACTGAAGAGGCAGAGTAATTTAAAATCAGGTAGGCCATGAAATGCAGGATAATTTGGCATGCAACTGATTTGAATGTTCGGGATGTTTTTAGAACCAAAGAAACCTTCAAGATGGGATGTGTCAGATAAAGAGAAGGAGAAAAAAGATTCTATCAGTGAATTCATTAGTCTTGCTAGATCAAAAGCTGATGTTCAGCAGCAGCCACCAGTGCCAGCAACAGAAGAATGTGGAACTGGGCCGAGTGAAGCTCTTCCCACTGAGGTGAGTTTACAGTGGTGTTTGAACTTAAAGGGGATTAGCTGTAAACCTTCACAACCCTGAAATAAGGTTGGGTAATATATGAATTTAATACAGATGTGTTTGTAGAAGAGCCAACTAAGGATAAGTAAAGATGTGAGATTGTACTTTGAAGAATTTTGCAGTTATAACTCTGAGATGTAAAACATTTACAGCATACAAGGACATCAAGTATGACTATACTTGAAGTAGCAGGTTAAGAGAAGATAAAATGTAGCTCAGCAGTCTGGGAGTTAAATTCAGTCCCTTATAACCACTTTGCTCACAGGCACAGAATGTTTTGGGTTTTTTTTTTTCTGCTTTGAATGGAGGAGGGTGCATGCTTTGGGGAGAAAGGCAATGTTTTCCTTTTGCTTAAATTTAGTAGTGTATAATTGAAGTTTGAATTAATGAATTAGAATTTATAGTATCTGGGGATCTATTTTCAACTGTCTGTGTAGCACAAATTGCACTACCCTTTACAGGACATTGACTTAGGTTAAGAGCATTTCAGGGTTTTATTATTTTGCACTAGCAGTTCCTAAGATTGTATATTTCACAGCTATTGTGATATTTGAGTGTTTTGTAAATACATGTCAGCATGTTTGAAGTTATTACTTACCAGAGAGAGACTGTTAGTTTCTTTAGTGCTTAAATACAGTTTGTTATGATGCTGTTTTGCAGGTAGCTAATGAAGATAAGGATCAGGAAGAAGAAAGCAGACCATCCATGGACTTATTTAAGGCCATCTTTGTGAGTTCCTCAGATGAAAAATCATCTTCCTCTGAAGAAGAGAGTGATGAAGAACAGCAACCAACCACTTCGGTAATAGATTCAGAAATCACCAAGCAAGTTGATCTACCAGACAGTTCCTTATCTAATGTACAAGGTAGTACATAATGGATGTTCATTTTTATAAATACCTTGTAAAAGCTTCATTTATGAATCAAATACTCCAGGACTGCTAGGACAGTGCTCTTGTGCAGATCATCTGGCATTGGTGGAGCTGGGCATGTAGAAAATGTGAACAGTACAGCACGGAATAAGGCCTTGCATGTTACAGTGTTATTTACATTGCCATGTGTCTTGCGTAGATTTTACAAGCAAACTGCCCTATAGAATATGCTTGTTAAACAGTGAGGGGAAACAAAACACCTAGTGTTAGAGCATACTTACTGAGAAATACAGGGAAACTTTTATACCTATGATAAATTGTAAGATAGATTGATAAATTGTGACTGTCTGTCTTGTGGTGGATATTTGACAAATTCAGAAATAAMTAACTTGCATTTCTTTGATAATTAAATTTGCTCTCTAAATACTGACACTCCAGTAAAATATAGTGTTGAAATAATTGTACTAAGACATCAAAAAGTTGCATTTTATTTGTATTCTAGTTATAAAAGTTGCCAGAATACTTCCACAAGAGAGGGAGAAGACCATTCATTTACTCTACTTCTTAGTAAAATTTAATAAGCAAGCTGTAAAAAGTTCCCGTATTTTCGGAATGTCATTAAATTAACAAAATGTGCAATATACTTAGCTTACAATGGAAATACTTCATCCACTTACTGTCACAGTTGGTTCTGTTAACATCTCACTTTTATTTTTATTAACTTTATACATCTTGTGGAGTCTTTTATTCATTCCAAGTAGTGGAAAAAGTAGTACTGTGTTACTAAATGAAAGCAAACACAGGCACTGATATTAATTTAATTAGTAATTGTATAGTGTAAAAGGTCAATTTTGATTTAAAAGAAAAAAAAAAAAAAAAACCAAACCACTATGTTGGCATGTTTCAGAATGTCAGCTATCCAGTTGGCCAAAGCAGTCCACAGAGATAGAGGATGCTGATCAATTTGCTCTCTTAGAGGTTTTTAGAAAGCCTCCTTTAACTTTCTTCAGGATTTCTTGGAAAAAGTGTTACCTTATTTTCCTTTCAAATAAAGAAGTTTTTGTTTTTTTCATAGAGAATGTGGTTGCTACAACTGATCCTGGCATTTCTTTGTTGCCTACTTCAAAGCAGGAACTGGATGCGACAGAGGAATTTGGACCAAAGTTGCCTCCAGCTTTTTCTTCTGGTGGGTTCTGTAGACTTCTAGTGTGTAAATTCTGCACATTGAAGTTGTATGCAAGATATACGATGTTTCTCTTTAAAAACCATTTGTGAATAGGCACTTTTCCTCTTAAATGCCTGTGTTATGTCAAACTGGCATCAGCAAATGCTTTGTTACTGTGCTATGATCCACTAGCAGGAACCTCTTTGCCTGTGTACCAATTTTGTTGTAGCTTTATAGAGGCAATGATAAAAAAATTGTAGTGAAAATATAGGACCAGCCTTGCAATTTCTTTTAATAACAGATTGCAACGGCATTTAATTACAGTAGGAAGGTTGCAGTTAGGAGTTTATTCATTTCATTTCCATTTGAAAGCTTAGGTTTTTTTTTTTAAACTATCCTATTAGATTAAAAGTAATATAGAATTTAATAATAAAATTACCTTTTTTTGGTTATGTTTTTTTTGTTTCCGCATTTGCTTTGCGCTTTAGGCCCTACTTGGCAACAAGAACCAGTGATGCCAGCAAGTTTTCCTGGGCCTAGTAGGAAAGAAAAACATAGGAAGAACAGAGAGAAACACAAGACTAAGAGAGAACACAAACACAAGAAGGAAAAGGTATTTAATTTAAATAAACAGTTTATTGATTCTTTGATCTGCCAGTCAAAATTTTCTATTATTTATGCTAGGTTGTAGAAAATAGATATACTGGGACTAGAACTTAAGCAACTGAGTTTCTCAGGTGTCTTGAAACCTGAACTTCAGAACAGAACGTTACCCAACTCGGGTGCTGCTTTTTCCATATATACAATGTGACTACAGATACAATATTGTGGGTAGTTTAATGTTGTATGCTGAAGATGTCAGGCATATTCTGGGAACTGCATGTAATTCATGGCTTGTATACAAATAATAATAATGAAATTTCTATTTTAGGGTGGGGTTGAGTGCTTGGGATGAAATGGGTGATTTTGGTATATATTTTTTTAGCTCAGTCCAAGTAGTGGAAAAGAGTCATTGTTAAGTGTTCTGTTTCAGTTAAGCTTGGAGTCTACACTGAAATCAACTTGTTGCTGTTGTTGCCCTTCAGAAAAACCCAAGTCTTTCACAATGAAATAAGGGATTATTTCTCTTCTTTTTACAGAAAAAGAAACATAAGAAACAGAAAAACAAAGGAAAACACAAGAATAAAAAATCAGAAAAAGACAGCAGCTCAGACACTGCAGATAGCAGTGACAGCCTTAGTGATATAGATACCACAGGCTTGTCACCCAAAGAACTTCTAAGAAGGTAAACAGAAAGTTTACTTAAACACTTGCAAATTTTGCAGTGAATAACCAAAACCTCAATTTATGAGTTGTCATTCTAGTGAACCTATTTGCAGCAAATATGGATCAGCCAGTCTCTTTATGAATATAAAATACTGCTCAGTTCTTTTAATAAAGTGAGGAAAGACTACAAATATTGGGCATCTTAAGCTAGAGTGTAATTAATTTTAGGATAGAAGCCTCTTAAGGTATAAAGGACACTAAAATACACAACTCTGCTAGTTAATGGAGGTTATAGTTAATGACTGATATTTTTGGAAGGTATTTTGAATGGGAATTAAAAATTGAACAAGTGCAGGTGGTGATTCATATTTCTGTTACTTTGTCTACTTCTCTTTACTTGGAAACACTAGAAGCAACATTGTCTGCTTCAGAATGTTTTGAGTCTGCTTCGGTTTGTTGATAATTAGTGAAAGATCCGATTCAAATAGACCCATTGTGTGGCATTGATGCTTCAGATAATTCTGTGCTTGAGCAACGAGCAGTGAAGCAAGCAGAACAATGCTTGAGTCATGTACATGTCTGCTAAATTTAGACTGTGCTCTTACATTTTTATAAACTAGAGACTTGAACATAGTGCCAACAGAAATGTGAAAATCGAAAAAGAAAGATTTGCAATTTCATTTTGCTCACACACTTGAAGTAAAGTACAAACAAAAGTAACTGTCTCTAGTTCAGATCATAGTCAAAGTGCATCCCACGCGGAACAGTCACTGTGTTGGCTTCTGTTTAGCGTCTCTTATTAGCTGAAGTAGAGGTCTCGGGTATTTGTTGAAATACGACATCCAGCGGGCCTACTGGCAAAATGATTGGGGTCTAGGTATTTAGTGGAATGGACATGTACCAATGGAAAGGCTGGCATTCGAAAGGACTCTGCCTTCCATTCCTTTGGAACTGAGCTTCAGTTATGTACTGGTGTTTTCTTATTAAAAAATCAAACTACTTCTCCTTTGATTTCTAAACAGCTAAAATATGTGTTTATGCATTTTGTACAAAATAGTTAGACTTCTTTGTGCAACCAGTTATTTTGGAAGTCTTCACATTTGCATGTCTCTCTTTACATCATTGAGAAAATGTTTTTATCTCACGTAACTCGTATCTCTCTCTTAAACTAAGGTTTAAGAAACTGCTCAAGTAATTAAATGTTCTTAATGTTGCATGTTACTGTTCAGTCTGACGTCTTTTTTTTTTTTCCCTTTTAGATTAAAACAACTTCAGTATTGAAGAGGTAGCTTGCTTTCTTCAGTGCTGTGTGACTTGATATCAAATTTTTGATCTCCTCCATGATGGTAGATCAATCATGTATACTTTGAAGCACTGTAGATACTGTATTCATATTGAATTTGTTTGAAAGTAAATGTGCATATGTTTATCTTGTGATGYTTCATGTTCAAAATGTATGGATTATGGAATGTTGAAAAGACCCCTTTCTGGGCAGCATAATCTGAAATACTGCAGGCTCTGTTTTAATTAACATGAAGCAAGATATTTTAATAAACTTAAGTATTACAAATAATTTTTGTATAGTGAGTCATTGCCTAGGACCTCTAAAATGCTGGAGAATAAGTTTCAGTCTGAATTAAGTTAGGAAGTTAAAAACTAAAGCAATGTAAAATTTGTATTGGGTGTAAGTATTTTTGGTAAGTCTAATGCAGAATTTCACATTGCAGTTTTGCAGTATCTGGCTGTACTTGGAGTTATTTTTACATCTCCAAATTGTATATAGCATTTACCATAGCAGATCTAAACCAATAAACTGTCATTTTGACACAACTTATTAAGGCTAATGTACTAAAAGATTAGTACTATAATTATAATCTGCCTTATTTTATGTAGTTACAATGAAAACTGTTTATACCACTTTTGTTTCATGCAGTACATTTAAAAAGCAATTGTCATCTTGTAGAATCATTTTAATATGAACTCTGAGATAATACTGAACTGCTTTTTGAATGGTCGTTGTTAAAATAGACCCACAGAACTTCTCTTTCCAGGTGCACAGGGAAACCAAGAATATTCCTGCTTAAAACTATGAACAAAAGCCTTAAACTGAAATTCATTGTTGTAGATGGCAGTTCTCTGGGGCCTGATTTAATGTATTTTTTGGTATTCAGAGCTTTGTGACAGCTCTCGATGAGAGCAAAGTGATGTAACAGTCTTGTATTGACACAGATTGTGCGTTTTTAAATGTGAAGTCAACAAGAGAACTTGAGTGATGGAAGGAAAACTAAGAAATTGGGCCTTGAGGTTGCCTCCGTTACAGGCAAAAAATAAACCCGACAACTGCCCTGCACGGTAGTTGCTCGGCGTTTGTCCCCTGTGAAAGCTTCAAAGGTCTTGCGGCGGGAGCAGTGACGCAGCCGCGGTCGGAACGAACCCGTGTCCGCGCCCCGGCGGCGGCGGCGGCCGGTGGGGCCCGGCCCTGAGTGCGGCTCGGCCCTGCGGGGCGGCCGCCGCCGCCTGAGGGAAAGCGCGGGGAGCGCGGCGCGCGCGGGGCCCAATGGCGGCGGGGAGCAGCCGTGGGGACCCCTTGGCCCTGGGGCCGCCGCCGGAGCCGAAGCCTTCCCCGGCGGAGAGTCGCTGGGGCGACCATGAGCCGGCGGCGCAGGTAGGTCGGAGAGGGAAGGCCCGGCCCTGGCGGGCGGGGAGGGCTGGGGCAGGCCGGGCTCCGTGCCCGGGGGTAGTTGGGGGCTGCTGGAAGCTGGAGGTTGAAAAGCTCTCTGCCACTTTGCGCGTGGTTAATGCTCGCGGCAGCTGGTTTTTTTGTTCGCACAAGGGCGTGCTGGACAGTCGTAAGCAAACTCCTAAATGACTGAAGAAAAGCCTTTACAAAATACCTTTGACAAAAATTGTAACGGTCTTCGCTAAAACGTGTGGCCTAAGAGCTTGATGTGCTGCCCTTTGATGGGCCAGAATCAAGAAAACAAGCGTTTGAAAGACCTGAGAGAGACTTCATGAGATTTAAAGATAAATGCTACTTTTCGTGAGAGGAAAAAGAATTGGGAAATCAAACCAAACCAAACCAAACCTCCTTCCCCWCCAGAAAAATGAAAATAAAATCCACATCCGTCAACCTTTCCTTCTCAACCAGATTTGGTAAATCCGCTCCAAGCTAGTACCAAGGAGAGGATATGAACTCTTCTCAGAGAAGTGGAACTTAAAATTTTTATTYTCCTACGGTTCTTGCTTTCATACTCCCCCTCGTGGACTAAGCTGTCAAAAATAATTTCAAGGAAAAATATTCCTAAACTTTGCTCTGTTCCTTTACAGATCCAATTTAAAATTCTGAGAGGACACAGTGATACTGTGAGCTCCTGCCACTTTTGCTTTGAAGACACAAAAATACTTTCATGCTCTTATGATAGAACAGTGAAGCTCTGGGTATGTTATGAATGCAACRATTAAAAAAAAAAAACTATCTTAAAGCTGAAATCAAACAAGGAATGTTATACAGGCATGAAGATTGACTGAATCATCAAGGAGTCTTCTGAAGATATTTTACTGAAGTTTAGAAATAGCAACTGTAAATGTTTTTGCAGTCAGATAAATAGTAAAACTCCTATTTCATACTTGGAACATATTCTTTGATGTTGAAAGGTGACCCTTGTAAGCATATGTAGCATACACTGAATCGGAGCTCTAGTTCATTAATATTTTAAAACTGTAAGTTGATACACAAAGCTTACTCTTTTTCTCCTGAAAGTTTCTTTTTCTGACTTGTTTGTGTGTATGGCTGTTTGTGGAGGAGATGTAGAAGTTAGGGATCACACACTTGTTAATCAGCATGGCCATGGTGTTTTCATACTTGTTGCATGCTTTTTCCTTTTATTTAAATCTTGATTTGCACCCTTTATTTTCTTGCTCCTCCAAGTTTTGTGTAGTTAGCTGAAGTTTCCCTAAAATTCCAGCCACCCTGGGCAGGGCAATGGCGAGATCCGAACTGGGGAAGTGCACAGGTTCTGGGTGATCAAATCTAAATTTAGTCTAAAAGATAGCTTGGAGACATACAGTTATGTGAGCCCTTGAATTTTATGCAAGCAAATGACAATGTAGCTGTGCTAAATAGATTGCAGGCATTGAGATCTGGCATATATTAAACAGTCATGTTTTCATGATTCAAGAATGGGTAATGAGTTATAGTAATGACTTAATATGATACGAATACAGATGAAGTAATTTTATAAAGGATCTAAAGTGTTGACTTCTTGCCAATGCAATTTCTACCATAATCCAAACCTTTTTTGAAATGTACTGAAAAACCCCAGGCAATTTTCAGGTTAGCACCATTATGTTATCCAAGAGCTGTGGATGGCTAGATCAAGGAATCAGGAAGTCTAGAATGAAAAAATCCTGTCTTTTAATGATAGTTCCAAAGTAAATAAACATGTGGAGATCTTAAGCAAATATTGTAGATAGGAGAAATAAAAATAAGTGTATCTCAGTGTGTTAGTCATGATATTTACAGTTTAGAAACTGTCAGATTGACAGTTCCAAACTTTCTTGCTTTGTCTGAACTCAGAACTGGAGCTTGTCTTTTTCTATCTTTAGCAAAATGTTATTCAGCTGTCTTACATGTAAGTAAACTGAAATCAAGACCCGAAAATAAGATAATCCATTTGGTTTTTTAAGCAGTAGATCATGAATGTTCTTTTTGCTGGAAAGGCTACAATGTGTCACTTGCCTGAAGTGTGGAAGGATTAATCTGTCTAAGAAATTTTATCTTTATAATTTTTATCTAAGAAAGATTTATTCAACACTTTTTGAACAATACTTATTTTTCAGAATCTATCTCAAAGTATTTGCCTGAGTATTGGGAACTTTCTGATAGCAATGCATAGGCAAGATTATGTTTGTTTATTTTGATAAGCTTAATTTTGTCTGGACAAACCTAATCTCCTCCTCTGCAGGAACAGCTGAAGCAATTAGAATTCAGGAGAATACAGAGGACTTGGTCACTGGGGGCTAGGCCAGCCCTGACAATTTCACTTTGGAGTTCTCTTTTTTTTTTTTCTTTTGAAAGAGTAGATATCAATGATTGAGTATACTGAGAAAGCATGTGAAGTTCCTCTTGAGAACAGAACACTGACAGTCCACACACCTTCTGGAAAACAAAGATTAATAGGGCGCACAGCAGACAAAGCCTAGAGAAGTCTAGAAGGGCAGTTGAAACTGCAAGGCTTTTTGATTCAGAAAAATAGAACAAGAACATATGGTAACTTTCATCTGGTTTTTTTTTCCTTCGGTCTTAGAGACATTCCTAATGATTCTAGTGTCAGTTGTTAGGCCTGTAGTGCATTGACACACATTCAGAAGATAAGTGAAAAAGTGAAAAATAAGTTTACTTTCACTCCAGTTTTGTCTGTTATCGAGAGCTGCCAAGTTAGCAGGGTAGCTCCTTCAAGTGAAAGTCCTTGTAAGGAAGCAGCTCTAGGTCTGAGACTTGACAGTTGATGTTAAAAAGGGGAGGAGTAGTCAGGGGAGCAAGATTTTATTCTTATATTGAAGACAAATGAAAGAACACATACACAATGAAGGGAGTTTGTTGCCTGCTTCCAGACTGGTTCTGAAACCTCTTGGTACTTACGCAAACAAAAACCTAATTGAAATAATTGGGTTAATCATGGAAATAGAAGATTATTTACCTAGGTGAAGATATGATGACTGATCCTGTGATACTTTGGTCTGTGAGTTACTCTGCATGTCAGCAGTCCTCCTGKTTTTTTTGGTTTTGATGTTTACATCAGGCACCATGATCCATTTGTAAAACTTGATTCATATTTTTATTTGTATTACTAAAGAACCTCAAGGCTTTACTCATGGGTTAGGACTGTACTATGCTTTGAACATTATACACGTGACAAAAAGATAGTCCCTTCCTGAAATCACTTAAACTCTCTGTGTAATAGACTAAGTAGATAGAAGATGATGGAGTAATATAAATGAACCAGTAATGCAGTATGGGTCGTCATCTCAGCACGTCAGCAATCTGTTGATTGCTGTTGTAGGAATCACAAAACAGAAGTTTATGAGGGATTTTGTATTATGAGAGAGATTTCCAGTTATTTATAGGTGATTTCTTCAAAACATGAAGGACAGCAAAGGGGAACTCATAAATTTTGAAAATCTAACAACTGAGTGACAAAGGCTGGCATCAAAGGTAGGGCAGAAGGGAGATGATGTCTGGGGATAAATCACAAGAAGCTTTGTATTTGAAGACAAGAAGCTTGTATTTGTGACTGAGAACGAGGAATCAATGAAGGAACATAGAATGACATAATACAGACAGTAAAGGGAAATCAGTGGAAGAGCATTGCACATGGATACAAGCAGGGGAGACTGCATTTGTGAAGAAAATGATGTTGCAATAATTGATAYAGGGGATGGCAGGCCTTGAGAGTGTGAGTTTTAACTATGTGAATGAAAATACTATTTTATGAAGAAAGACTTGCCAGAATTTAGGTATAGCCATGAATGTGAGAGTCTAAGGAGAACTCTTCAAGAAATTTCTGGTGAAAACTATTGTGATGGGAAGGAGATAAATAGAAGTTTGGGTGCGATAGATGAAGAACTCTGTTTCAGTCAGTCTTGAAAAGAAGGAAGAGAGAGTGAGATTGTAAGAGTAACTAAAGTAAGACTAACTTTACTGATTTCACAAGTTTTGTTTTCCCTTATTGTGTGATGTTTTGTATTTTTTTACAATTTAGCAAAGCACTTCCTAATCAAACTCATTTGGGTTTATTCAAGGATGTTGAGAAAGGTTTTCCTATTCAAGTTTTTGAAGAACACACCGCCCCAATTTCTGAGTGCAACTTGACTCCTGATGACAGAAGGTGACCATTTTCTATCTTAATTTATTAAAAAAAAAAAAAAAAAGTGATGGTTTTTGTGATTTCAAGGTTCAATTTCAGTGCATGTGGAAACACTTAGTACAAAATTTAGAACAAATAAGTTACTTTTTTAATCCTTCCTATGGTTTCCTAACTTATACTACATCAGAGTCAAACTTCTTTTGCTTACTTTTGTGCTCCACGATAAGTCATTCTGTTATAATTTTGTCTTGCATCTCCCTTCCTCCATACACTCTTCCTATTTCTCTCCATCCTTGCACTTTTATTTATGCTGTCTATACTCTGCTAGCAGACTGTTTACTGCCAGACTCCTTCATCCACATGAACTGCCATAAAGCTCACCTTGTTCTCACCTACAATTTGTACAGGAGCTCATAAATCTTTTCTGTTTTGCATATGATCTCTGCTGAATTAAATAGGAATCTTTTTATTGTCTTAAATGCATGTTGGAATAGCCTGACAGCTTATGGCCTCTTTTAGGGCAAAGGACTTGTCTAATACTGTTTTTGAGTTATATGGGGCTGGAAGTCTGTCTTTGCCATGTGTTCTGAAAGGGGTATATAAATATATATCACTTGTATAAAAGAACAACATTGAATTAGCCAAGGTTCAGGGGTTCATCTGTCAGTGAGATTTATACCTTCATAAAAGTTCTTTTCTGTCTGTATTGTTTATTAATATTCTATAGCCTTTCCATTAAGCCTGTCTTGTCAATTAAAGAAGAAATACATCTTAATTCAGTGTTAATCTGTGGACATAATAATTAAAACAACTGCAGCATATATTAACATTTGGTTAAGTAGGTCATGCAGTGCCTCCAGGGGTACTATTTCTGGCATGTTTTATCATTAAGTCATAGTTTAAATCAATTTTTATCAGATTGTGGAGTTGACTGATTAGTTTTTTGATCACTGAGTAGTACACATGCTACGCTGCCTACTGCAATTATGTATATTTTTGAAAATTGCTRAACAGCAAGTAAAATATCTTTTTGTGTACAGCCCTGGAAACCACTTTCCAATCAAAAATGCTACCAGTTCATAAACTTCATGTGGTCTTTTGCGTTATGTGTTTCCGTTTAGGAGCAGAGATTGTGTTGGTTGTAGGAAGTATACACATATGGAGAAAATAAAAAGATTTTAATAATCTAATTGTATTTTTAGTTGTTAGAATCTTAATGCATCAAGTTTCTTGGGCAAAAGGTATAAAAGTGACAACTTATGAACTTTATAAAAATAAAAAGCCACAATGGTACTAAAAACATTTGTCACATCCAGTGACGTTCAATATAAATATTACTCCAGATACTTGGGAATATTTTAATAAAACTGTGTGAGGGAAAAAATTTTGACCTCCCACTTCATGGAAACCTGCCAGTTTTAGTAAACTTTATTGAATAGCTATGTTGTCTAATGTGGCTTTGTGTTTGTGCAGAGCAGCGTTTGTGGTAGAGGGTTACCCAGCAACATAACCACTGAAAATCCAAAAAACCCTACTGACAAGAACACTTCACGTTCATTAAAGACAAGACATCATAATGGCTTTAAAATTATTCTAGTGTTAGAAATAATTAAATATCTTGTAGTTGATAAAATGAAATTGAGTTGACTGCTTGCACTGAAAATTACATACGTGGCATTTTTGTTACTAGTTTCTATCTGAAATACAAATAATCCTTTTTTCAACTAAGCTATGCAATAATTTTTGCTGTGGCCTTTAAAAATCTATTTTAAATTAGTGGGTGTGAGGATGTCAAATCATTGTCAGAATTAAATGTTGTCATTTATTTTTTATATACCTTCTTTTAAGTGACAATATTGATTGCTGTTTTCGCTAACGTAATTTTTAGAGTGGTAACATCATCATATGATAACACTGTCAAGGCTTGGGATATGGAAACAGGAAAAATGCTTGTATGTATCCTTTTGAATGCATCTTGCAGAAGGTACAACTGTAAAATTCAGATTTATTGCTTTGTTATTGATAAATAAAACAAAACATGCTTTGTTAAGACAATACAATATAGTTAGGGTAGGTAGGCTTGATTTTTAGTACTAGTTTTGGTACTGATAATTGCTTGATCTTGGATAAGTCTCTTAATGTTATTTCAGATACAAATGGGTATGATAATAATAACCTGTCTCAGAAGATACATTTAAGATTGATTAAATTAACATTTTAGGATTTGAACAGGGTGGCCTTGTCTAATTTTAAGTTTATTGCTAATGCAAAAATAGAAAAATTGGATATAAAGCCATCTATCAGCTTTCACCAAAACAAAGTAATATCAAAAGCCTTCTTTCTGAACCTGCTTACAGATTTTAGAAAGTGCCGTAAAACTCTCTCTAACCCTCAAGCATGTTTCTAAAACCTTTTATTTTCTCTTTAGTGGACAGTAGAACATGAAGGCATTGTAACATCATGTAATATTTCTTGTGATGGTAGATATGTGGTATCTGGTTCAGACAAAGAAAATACTATATATGTTTTTGATGCAGTAAGTGCAACAGTAGTGGCACGTATCCAAGGTAAGACTTAAGACTTTTACATCTTGTTTATGCAGCTCTTGCATTTTCTTATTTCTTACAAAAAATTGAGAAAATTAATTAATTCAGTTCAGTTCAAATATCCTTACTCGAGAAAGGCAAAAGAAACCTATCTGTAAGACATTAAACCCAGTATTTTTCAGAATAGGCTTATAAAAAGGAGATAATGGGCCAAAATTAGACCAACAGTGATTCTTTTTTGAAGCATAATTTCCCTTTGAAGGTAATTTCACTAGTGAGACCTCAGTCCCATGAGGCTTCCATTCAGGACTGTAGGTCAGGGAGTTTGCCATTCCTGCAGAATCAGCTTCTAAATGTATGAGCAGTCTTACAAATGTTAAATTATCATACGGTTAACATGCTCCTGTGAATCAGAGCCTGATGGTAAAATAATTTGTGTTTAAAAATAAAAAGTGCAACAAATGGAACTGTTTCTGTTAGGTGACACTATCAGGACATATTTTGTTTACATTATTTTAATGGAGCTATTTGCATTCTTAAAGTATAATTACCTGGTTAAGTGCTCTGTCAGAGTCTGAGTAATTAACTGTCATCGGCATTATGGGGCCACACTTCCAGACTAATTTTCAGGAATGGAGCAGAGAAATAAGTTACTACAGGGCAGTATGTGAATTTACGTTAACTGTGTATGTTGAGTGCCTGGGTACAGGTTCATATTCATACTATCTGCAGTAACTATGAGGCCTCTCTTTCATTGATAAGTGGGTGAGGAGGTGTCCTAGCCAGTGAAATAGCAATTTTGAAATTACAGTGTTTTGGAAATAGACTGATGCTATGGGTGGTTCTGCCTTTCAGACCTGTGTTCTGAGATCCAGATGTAATTATTCAAAATAACTAATAGTCTCACTTCATGTTTTTTGTATAGGTCATCACAAAAGTACAATTGCAAGATGTTGTTTTGACCCTGATAACCAAAGAGTGACTTCAGTATCATACGATAAGACCATAAAGCTATGGGATATGATAACACGATCCACCTCAATTACAATTAATGAGTAAGAAACAATACTATAGTTAATTATGCATGGCATTATTTGCGTCTTTCATGATTATCAGTGAGATTTATGCCAATATTTGTACTAGAGAAAATGAACAATAATTGTTGAACTAAATAAAGTAATACGCAAGCAAATGACATATATAGAAAGTGTGAATAAAATGGTCCACTCAAGCTTCCTGCTGTAAATAATTGAAAAACTGTATTTTGATGACTGTAAGCATTTCTAGTGCTATTTTTTTAGAACTTCCAGGTTCTTGGGTATACATAGAGGCAGAAGATAGCATATGCAATATGGTACTGCAGTGTAAACTTCCTGTTCTAATTTCTACTAATTAGGAAAAATATATAATCATTGACGAATGAGGAGATAAAATATTGCTTAGAATAGTGAARACTTTAAAAACATTATGGAGTGAAGCAAAAATTATGCAGAGGAAAAGGAGAAAATATATCTAGATGTTGGGAATTGATAATTAATCATGAGTCCTTACAGAATAGTTTGTGATAATTAGGTTTTGCACTGCAACCAGATGACCTTAGCTCTTCATAAAATTCATGGGCCTCAGAGCAGCCACAGGATGATCTACTCTGCTCCTAATGAGCTCCAGTGAAGACCTCACAGACTTCCAAACAATCTGTTCCGTTGCCTCACTGTGTTAATCATTAGAAAGATTTTCCTAAGGTGGACTATTTTGGCTGTAGCTTAAGCTCACATGTTTCTGTTTAGATCCACTTCAGACATGGAGATCAGATTACTCCCTTGTTTTCTTCTACATTTTTATATATATCCAAGAACTTCTATTATGTCTGCCAAGTCATCTTTTCAGTAGATTAAACCATCCTTATCCACTTAATATTTAATTATTATTTCCTATTTTATTGATCATTCTTGTTGTTGATCTCTGAGATCTTTCCAATTGGCCCACATTTTTCTTGAATTACATGGCCCCGTAATGTAAACAGTATTCCCTCTAACTGGAAAAAAATAGAAATTAGTTATTATTACATGCTTCTCTGTGGATTTGCCTCTGTTCATACATCCTGGGATGACATTTACTCTTTTTTGACAGCATGATAGTAAAGAAGAGTCAATATTTGTTGCATCCTTTTTTTGCAGAACTGTGATGTAGTCCATTGTTCCCACCCCTTATCTGTGCAGTTGATTATTTGTATGTTACTACAGAATGTCAGACTTGACAAAATTGACCTGATCAGGCAGTATGCGTATTAGATAATTGATTAAACACTGTGACACTCCTGCAAACAGCAGTGATGACAGCATTGTTTCCTATAGAGACTGTTATAACCCTTTTATTTTCTTGATGATTTCTTCAATTTGTGAAGATAATTTTGAATTTTAATCTTCTCCCTTGTATAATTGCAGACCCTCTTTGGCTTCATTTTGTATCTGTATTCTTTATCTCATTATTTACATTGTTAATGTAAGTATGAAACAGGACTGGAATCAGGACAGATGCTGTGGACCCCAGCTCAATATGTACTTTCGTTTTCACAGTGAAACAATTATGGCCACTCTCTGAGTACAGAGATCATTTTTCCAGATCATTTTTCCTTACATGCTTTTGGAGAAGGTCATGTCCCGTGCCAGAAGCCTTGCTCAGTATAATCTCCTGAGCCTTCACATGCTAAACTCTTGTATCTCTCACTGAAGTCAGTAATACAGTAAAAACATTATGTCAATTTAGGATATTCTTATCATTTTAAGAAGGAAGTATGCAACAATAGAGATGTCAAATCAACTGTTAAAAATATCAATGGCTTTAAATAAACTCAACCAATCTAGCTTTGAATTCTTAAAACAATAATCAGAGAGAGAGTCTGCCTTTAAACACTATAATAAAATTGTCTTTGAGGGATTAGGAATTACTTTGGATGGGAAATTCAATCTGCAACATTGTAATGTTTCTTTTAAATTGCAGTGACTACAGCATTGTTTCCTGTAAGAGTTGCTCATAATCCTTTCCCCACTGTAGATTTCAGGAGGCACTAGAGTCCTCACCCAGTTCTGGAACGTCCAGATTTCTTTTCTGCTTCCAAAATCAGACTTTCATCTAGAATTGTTTAATCTTTTTCCTCTGAATGTTTGAGTTGAAATTTACATGTAGAGATAGATGCATGCTATTTATTTAATGAAAAATGGGTGGCTATTTTTGGTAACTTATTTTTAGTAAAACATGGTTGTGTTGTAGCTGCTAAACGATTTCTTGTTAAGCTGCGTTCAACAGAAAAAATGGCTGGTCACTTGTCACTTAACAGCTAGGATTCAATCCTGCAAAATGATCTAGGGATTTAAGCATGTGCTGGCTGTGAGGTTGTAAGCAGCTCCAGAGACCTTACAGAACTATTCGTATGGTTAAAATTCAGAATAYGCTTATGGTGCTTTACTGGATGGAGACAAGGTGCTCAATGTTGCAGGAGGCTCTTTGAGAGATTTGTAATGGTTACAAAAGCTCACTCTTCCTGTGATTTTCATCTGTGTTTCAGGGGACACAACAATGCTATCTCAGATTGCTGCTTTACCTCTGATGGTCATTACTTGTGCACAGCATCCTGGGACAAAAGCTTAAAAATATGGGACATAAAGACAGGAGAATTTTGGTGTCATGAACCCATTTCCTTGAACCAAGGACATGAAGGTTGTGTTAGTTCCTGCCTTTTTAGCCAAGATGGTGAGTTATCTTAATACTAGTGCATGACGTATCTCAATACCTATGTATAGGACATCTCAGACGAGCCATGAGTGACCACTCTAATCATGTAGGTAATTAATTCATAATTTCCAAGATAACATGTTTAATTATGAGAAAATGATGTCCACGTAAATAAGTACATTGAAGTTGATGGTCTGTGTTCTATCTTAACCAGGCAACTGGCACACTTGCTTAATTGATACACCCATCAAGAGGTATAATAAAAAGGTTATAATGGAGTAAAAGCACAATACTATGTTAGAAGATTAACTTAGCACTTGTGGATATTCTCCTAACGTTAGTTAGTTGAAAAAACATGTTCAGTAAATACTGTACTGATGTGTAATAATTAAGAAAATGTGTATGCCTTTGTTGGTACCCCCAAAAGTAATGTTACTTCACAGCCCAAACAACATATGCTAGTAACGTACTTCTGAAAAACTTCATGGATGTTCTCAGCTACACTTACAGAGCACATAAACTACCATGTTCAAAGTAGATGATATTTATGAGTTATGGCAAGACAATTTGGCACCTGGAACTTGATGTCTCCTTGATGCTTGGATGAATAGGAGGAGAATAGGAGGAAGAAACAGACTCCCCAGTGGAGTTTGTATCTGAGTGGAGGTAGTGGGGAGCTATTTCTTACTGCCCTAGTTCCATTATTTTCACTAGATCATAGACAACTCTAGTCCCTCCACAACATGAAATTAATGTTACTGCAAACTGCTAGTGTGCTGAAACAGCATCTCTTCTCTTCACTGGGATGGACTAATACGAATTTYTGGACACTGTGATCTAATTGGCTGTTTTCTTTTGCAAAAATGTACCTGTGGCTTGAAGACATGCAAATGCAGATAGGCCTGTGAATATTGGAATCTGAAAGCATGCTTTCCACACTAAGCTCTACTTTTTTGTTTTTATTCACAGCTGACCTAACAATTCTGAAAGTATTCTCTATATTTTAATTTTTAAACAAGGAATCTCCTTAATTTTCTAAGTCAACAACATTTTCATGTATGGCTTTTTCCACTCAGTGTGTGTTTGCTAACTTCATGTATTAATATTTACAAAACCAAGAACATTAACAAGAAGTAGCTGAAAGGAACTTCTACTATCTTGTTAAGGCATGACTAATAGCTCATTATTTAAATTTTTTTATAAAGTCTGACTCACTGTTAGAAGGAGCCTCTTTTATTAGTCTGTATGTCAAAGCAAAGATAAAATATAGTATTCTGATTTTATATTTCAGCGTCACTTGTTGTGTCTGGCGGATATGACAAAACTATAGCTATATGGGATACAGAGGCAGGCTATAAAAAGCTAAGTTTGAAGGTACTGAGCTCTTATTTGGTTACTAGTTTGATGAGAAGGTGTAAAATGTATTGCTGGTTTAAAAGTATTGTATATTTCGTTATCTGACAAATACCCTTGCCCATCCTTTTTAGATACAGGCAGGAATATATCCTGGATTTGTGTGATTTAATTTCCTAGAACAGTATATTCTTATACAATTAGCTACAAAGATGTTACCTTTGTCAAGTCAGTAATAAGCTATTACATTTCTCTTTTTATGAACAAGCTCATTTAAGGATTATATTGAATGGAATTGTACCTATGTTTTAGGAGGGAGTTTCTTCCAGCAAGTAACAAGAGCCTGGATAGTGCATRTATTCATTTTGAAATGCCGCACTCTTGTATATCTGTATGTTTACATGCTTGCTTATGTCCACAGAAAACAGTACGTCAAAAGGGAGGCAGTAAAAAAAAAATGTAAATATCAGTGTTGAGGTTGTCAAGCCTAGCTCAGTCCCTAGGTTACATAGTTTACATTACTGCTTATAGTGACGGGGATGTGCTCTACCATGTTAAAGTACTTTTTAGGATGGACAGTTCTGTAAATCAGGTAGCTGTTCAGTATTTAGCTGTCCCTGCTTAGAGCTAGGCCTCCTCTTTTCTTCCATATTCATGGTAATTCTACCCAAAATTTGAGGCGGTAAGTAATACCTGCATAAAATAAAAAAAAAATTCCAACTCTCATTAGGTATTTTTTGTGCCATCATGATTTTATTTTTTGCAAACATACCATAATCTATTACGATACCTTTAATTCGTTTCCTATTTTAGTGAAAACAATCCACAAGACTTGAACTAATGATCAGACATGTGGGTCAAAGAAAAGGATTAACAGTATTCATAAAGTTACGTGCATGCATTTTGCAAATGTTAATTTCACATAAGTCAAGCAATGTCAGAGTTCAGATTTGCAACCTTGGCTCTTTCCTATCTTATGAAAATATGATTTTAATGGACTTTTTTTACTTACTGCATATGCTATTCAAGGCTTAGTTAAAACATTCATGAACAAACCCACCTGGAAGATCTCAGAAAAGACCAGTTTCCTTCAAAACCTTGGGCTTAAAAATAGCTTTCAACTGCTGTCACGTTCAAGATAGCATCTTCATATAGGAGAGCTCTAAGCCTGTGCCTCACACCTGTTACCTTAAATGTAAGCTATCTACCCTCCAGAACTGGAACTCTTTTGAGCAGTAACAGTACACATTCTCCACCAGCATCTGTGCTTTACATAATACAACTACTGCAAATTTCCCGGTTCACAGCAATCACTGTAAGTAACTCAGTTTCCCATAAAAAAGAAGGCATCCGTTTAAATGCTGATACCTTTGTAACTATGGAGGATTCCAGTTTAGTATCTGTGCCTTGGTATAACTATATTCTGGGCTCATAACTAAATTTAAAAACATGTTTTAAAGGTTCTGTTGTAAAAACCATGTTTTATGTATGCATGTTTGACTACTACTCTGTGCTGGAAAAATATATGTTCATCTTTTTATTGTATTTCTCAGGTGTGGCATTTGTCTATCAAAATGACACCATGCCTTCCTAAACTCGAGGAATTTTATCTGTTAATACCATTCATGTTTGAATAACCTCCCTAGCTGGAATAAATAATTCATTTTAGATTTTAACCTGTTTCTATTCTTATGCCAACTCAATGCTGTTAACCTCAAATCAGCTGTGCTGCTGTTGTCAGAACGAGGATATCCAATACAGCTGCTTGACTTGGCCTGCTTTCAGAATTGGTTTCCTTCATTTAAATAGTGGGAAGCTGCTGTCTGTTCCCACAGCTCTTCCCTCCATTATCACATGATAAACAGCCTCAAGATTTTTTTAGGTAATGAGTATTAGAAGTCAACTCTGTCTTTACAATTCTTCATTAAACTGTTTAAAAAATAGAAAAGACCTATGCTTAAATGGAGCTTAAACCTGTGGTAACTGTGTAGCTGTAGTTCTTCTGAGTGCTACAACTGGTGGTCTGGTTACCAGAGATTGTAACAGCCACTGTTTTCAGGTATATGTAGGAAAGTATGAACTTCATAACAACATTTTTTCTTGACTGGACATGAGGCAGTCTAGATAAGAATTTTCTCCCTGCACTTCGAAATGGATTTATGGTACAAATAGGTTTTTTTATTATAATAAAAATAATAAAGTTTTTTTCCTTGTGTTATAGTTAAATTTTGCTTTACTGTAGGGTCATTGGGACTGGGTGACGGATGTTGCGATTAGCAAAAACAAGAAATGGATTCTTTCAGCCTCAAAGGTAATCACTAATTCCTGATGTGGTTTCAGGAGCTAACTTATAAATGAAGATTTCATCCCTTATTTTCAGCTTTTTTTTGGATGAAATTTAACAATGGTGAAGTTGTTCATAAAAGTGCTAAGTTGTTGTCGTGGTTTAACCTGGCCGGCAGCCAAACACCACACAGCCGCTCGCTCACTCCCCCCTCCCCTCAGTGGGATGGGGGAGAGAATCGAAAAAAAAAGTACAATTCGTGGATTGAGATAAAGACAGTTTAATAAAACGGAAAAGGAAGGGAAAAAAAATAATGATGATAATAATAATAATGATAGAATATACAAAATGAGTGATGCACAATGCAATTGCTCACCACCCGCTGAGCGATACCCAAGCCGCGATCGCTACTTCCTGGACCACGCCTCCTATTTATATATTGAGCATGACGTCACATGGTATGGAATACCCCATTGGCCAGTTGGGCTAGCTGTCCAGGCTATGCTCCCTCCCAGTTTCTTGTGCACCTGGCAGAGCATGGGAAGCTGAAAAGTCCTTGACTAGCAGACTACTTAGCAACAACTAAAAACATCAGTGTCTTATCAACATTCTTTTCATACTAAATCCAAAACACAGCACTAGGAAGAAAATTAACTCTATCCCAGCCGAAACCAGGACAGTTGTAATCAGTATTTACCTCAAGTAATTACAGAAAAACTTTAAAGAATTTGATAAGTATGTTTAKTTTTGGTTATTTTAAAATGTACAGGCAGTTTTAAGATTGCTAAAGATTGTTTCCAAAGACATGATATTTAAATGTGAGAGAGTTTAGCTCTCATATTGAGAGGGTTCATCCAATGAGATGAGATTTCATCCTTATGGAAATGATGTAAATCACTCTTTTGGTAATATGCAAATACATCAAAATAATTGCATCTTTTTCTCAGGATTCTACTTTGAGATTGTGGAATATTGAAAAAATGGATCATATTCCTTCAGTGATAGAAAGCAGAAGAGCAAGAGGCTCAAAAATTGCTCAGGTTCTATCACTTTGTTTTTTAACCTCACCTCATCCTTTATTCAGAAAGAAAATTTGAATGTTAAAGGAAAGCTGTCAGATTTCTAGGCTGAAAACACAAATTGATTGTGTTTGTTCTCTATTTGCAAAGATTGTAAAATCCTTTTTTGGGAGTGGGATGTAGTAATAACAGTTCTTTTTTAAATTGATTTTGGTAAGGACACTAGTTTTCATATACAGGTGCATTTTTGTTTTTAGAAAACAGAGCCACGTATGTGTACTTTTAAAAATAAACATATTTTGGTTTTCTACACCTGATGCTTCTGCAGAGTAGTTGGCCGCTTATATAGGAGTATTACTAAACCAAGGCAGGTAATATTCACGTGCTCCTGGACATAAATCAGCTTATACTAATTCTGAGGATTGTCTTTTTAAAGCTGAGACTGTATGTATTCTGATTTCTAAAACATGAATTATAAATAGATGTTAAGAAAGAAGAACATTAACAAGCTTAATGCTATTGAAACATGCTTTTTATTACAGTCCCTCAATGGGTTTTGGTAGTGGATTTGCAAGATCTTGCGTATATTTTTCTCCTTGTCAATAACCATTAAGTGAAACTGCATGAAAAAGAACTAACTTTTAAAATTATTTCTATAATATTTTTATCAGACTTCCTTGTTGAATAGCAGGTATTCAAGAGCAGTGTGCAGCTTTTTAAGCTTTTAAATAAGTTTTCTAAATGTGCCAGCAGTGAAAACGTGTACATTCCTAAAAGTATCAATTAACAGAAATTTGAGAATATGGTTAAAATTGGTACAGGAAAGGATATTTTGGTGCATTTTAGCAATACTTAAAGCATACCAAACAATTAGAAAAATGTCTCAGATTTTTTGTAAATAGTTTCACAAGTAGTGAATTGGGAATCAATGTTATGTTGACTCTGATAGAAGGGGATGAAACTTCATGAGTATGTGTGTAGTCAGCAGAAAAGCTTCTTTGTACTGACTACAGTGGGTTAATATTTCATCTAAAATTATTGTTATGTATCAATTTTCATTTATTTTTTAATGTTTCTTTCTACATTTCTCCTTTAGTCAGAAAATGATCAGGTTAAAAAAAAAAGTAAACAAAAAAAGCCCCAAACCACCTAGTGATTATCACAAAGACAGAACAGCTAAAAACTGGATACCCATCAAGCCACCCAAAAAGTAAAGTATGATACTGTATTAGTTGAAAACAATAAAATCAAAGTTCACATAAAATATAGTTTTATTCAGGGAAAAAACTCCAAACCATTCGTCACAGGAGTGAATTTTGAGCAGCACTATCTGTGTCAAGTTTACGACAGCTATACGCACTCAGTGCATCTCAAAAATCAGGCTTAGATATATATGTGTGCGTGTCTAGAGCTGTACCTTCATGAGTGAAATAATGCACATCTGCCACAGATGATTAACTCAAATGCCATTTTTCTTGTATTTACACCAGTGTGAAGAATGTGAAAAACCTTTCTTATGCCTGCAGTGTAGTGACTCTGAAATGATATCCAAGTGTGTATTCTGTCGTCTGTATTCTCCAGTGAGAAAAATTTTGCCATTGCCACCTTCTGTTTCTCCTGATCTTTAAATTAATCTAGCAGTCTTGGGATGTTAACACATTTAAGTATAAATGGAATGTCTGTACATCTTTATGTAATACATATAAAGCTAAGACTTTCTTCTAACCTTGCTCTACCATGGTATTCTGTATGAAGAATAATAAAATACATTGTACTAATCCATTAAATAGCTGTGACAATCAGGTAAAGAATAAAATCCCCAGGAGTAGAAATCTTACTGATGCTGCATGGTACTAGCAAATAAAATTACTTACTTGTCCTCTGAATACAGTAGTTCCAAGTTCAATTTACTAAAGAAAATATGTGGATATGTGAATTATTGACAGGTTTCCTTCTGTTCTTTAGATAAACCATTCTTCTTTACTATGGCAAGCAAAGAATCTTTGCTGTCAGTGGACATCAGAAAGAGTTTTTTGAATAAGACCATGAACTTTTTTCTAACTTGTTGCGATACCCCTTACAAAAATTTTGTAAGGGAGCTTTCAGGCATTGAGAGTAAGTTGTGGTTCATGTCTGACATGATGCAGCACAAATTAGTTCTGTGTAATAAAGGCTCCCCCTTTGGAGCATGGTGTTTTTTTCTACCCTTTCTTAGGAGCAACCCTGAGAGGATTATATCTGTTCAGTATATGTGAGAATGTCAATTAATAAAAGATCAAGTGTTTCAAAATGTTTGGAAGCCTTATTCCTAAAAATAGTGTTTTCAACCTTTTCAACATTTCTTCCTAAATGGAACTTAAAGTGGGGAAAATAGTTGGAACTGGGCATGCCTGGAATGCAGTCAAGCTGTGGAATACAAAGAAATCTAAGTAGGTAGATTTTTTTCCCTTGTTTAAATTATGTGAACTGTGTAGCAACAATTACGCTTGAATCCAAGGTTAAATGAAAAATATTTCTAGTGAATAGTATGTTTTGTACAGATTTATGGCTTTGAATAAGTATTAGGTGATAAATTGTATTATTTTCCAGCATTCTTTTCCCCTCTTCACTCCTTAATTAAATATTATTTGTTACAGGGGCTAAAAGGAAATGCTGTGTCTATGCTCCTCATGGTTTTTTTGTTTTTGTTGGTGTTTTTTGGGGGTTTTTTTTGGTTTTTTTTTTTTTGAACATCATAAAATATGCATGTTTTATAGCTGAATTAATTTGGCTTTAATGTAGTTAGTAATACTGAGCTAACTTCTGTATGTTAGAAAAGATCAGTCGTAGAATAATTAATGTTATATTAGAATTGAAAGTGTTCTTTGTTTCTTTCTTTCCCTTTTCAGCTGGAAAAATCAAAGCTCCAATTATTTCTGCTGAAACAGGAAAAAAAGCAGTTGCTCTACAGCGGCTTGGTTCATGTTGCATTAGTAATGTGAGTAGGTTGGAAATTTTCTTTCGAATGAATCCTCTTTCTGTTTCCCAAATTGAGAAAAACAAGGAAAAATGAATTCTTACATTCTGGTTTTAATAAAATCAGTAAGTTTTATTACTTACTGCTGTCTTCTGTCCATTACCATCACCTGTTTAGTGCTTGGGTGCCACGTGAGTCAGCTTGTCTCCATCCCTGAACTGATGTCACCTGCAGCAGTAGGCTCATATTTGTATGCAGTGTAGGTTGTGCAGAGAATGTGATAATTACAGACAATTCATAAGATGGAGATTTATCTGCATTTTTTCTGGCTCTTGTACTCCTGTAGTTTGACTAATTCAGTCCCTGTTCCAACCTGATGAGAAAGTTGTAAGACTGATTTAGACCAAGTCAGCATGGCTGCCCTTCTGTAGGAGTTATTTGAAGACTAACATCGATAATTTGGCTGTAAATATGCCTTAGATGCCTGTTAAATTGCCAAAGCAATCTCTATGCTTTGCAGATTCTGATTACACTCCAGGCCTGTCATCAGGTCTATTCATGAAGATGATCCTTTCCTGATAACCTTGGGTTGTGGGCCAGGCTCCCTGTTCATTCATGGCTCATTCCTACTTGGTCATGCCGTCTGTTTCTTGGTGTGGCGCATCCTCGTTTGCTGCCCTGTGCAGGTAACAGGCTAAAGGGCTGGGGCCCTGAGGGAGGGCGTTTTACTGGTGGCAGCATCAATTCTGTGTGAAGAATTGTAATTAGCTCTGTAGAAAACTATCCAAATCACTTTTTCTGATTATTTAGCTTGTACGAACATGTGTGTGTTTGGTCAGGCACTCTAGTGTGATGTGTGTGCACAGATCATAAAGCACATAAGCAGTGTGGGCATATGCATATTGTAGTTTAATTTTTGCATCGTTATAGATGATTGCAGCATGTAGTTGAGGCCTGATCTTCCCTTGGTATCTTCTGCTGTGATCCTTGGGCAAGCGAGACAGTGTGGGATAAGGCGGGACTGGAGCCTAACCGTAAGCAATCTTGCCTAAATATTTTTTTGAAATGCTGACATTTATGTGTTTTCCTTCAGTCTTTACATGTATTGCGCCAAAACAAATGCTAACGTGTGTGTGCAATTCACAGTCGCGCAGAGAAGGAAGTCTCGCAGAGCAGTGGCCGCAGCCGTTCTCTTCCCGGCCGCAGCACGAGGCGCTGGTCGCCCGCCTGAGCTGCGGCTGCGTGTCGGAACCTTGGCAGGAGCTGAGCTGGCAGCGGGACTGAGCCCGCTGCCTGATCCTGCCGGCCTGCGAGGGCAGTTCGGGCGGCGCGGGGCCGC
This sequence comes from Phoebastria nigripes, assembly GCA_035582835.1. NCBI lineage: Eukaryota > Metazoa > Chordata > Aves > Procellariiformes > Diomedeidae > Phoebastria > Phoebastria nigripes. The sequence continues at coordinate 185,078 of JAYKAV010001776.1, forward strand.
GCTGGCAGCGGGGCCGGGGCGGGTTGCGGCGGCGGTACTGGCAGAGGTACCGGGGCACCGCAAACGCGGCCGGGAGCCGGGCCGCTGGGCGGCCGGTGTATTCGGGCCGCGCGGAGTCTCAGTCTRTCGCCCGGCGCCGTGGCTTAGTTGGTTAAAGCGCCTGTCTAGTAAACAGGAGATCCTGGGTTCGAATCCCAGCGGTGCCTGCGCGGGACGGGGCTCGCCTTTTGCTGGCGGGCGCTGTTTTACCGCCGCCGCGCGGGGGCGGCGGGGACGGGCCCGACGGGCGCTGCGGGGACGGGACGGGACGGGGCTGCGCTGGGGCCGCCCGTGCCGCCGCGGCGGGAGGGGGCGCCGGGCTGCAGCTCCGCTGCGATGTGGAGGAAAAAATCCGTTATATATATATATATAAAAATAAAGACGTCGCAATTCACGCAGCACGCGCGTTGCCCGCCCCGGGCTCGGCAGCCCCCAGCGCGATTTACAGCGGAGGTTACATCCCCACCCCCCCCGATTTTTATTCATATAGAGCCAAGAAAGTGTCTCTCTCAAATTTCTTTTTTTCTTGTCTCCAGATCTTCAATAGCCTCTCAGTTAGGTAAACGAAGCTATTCTTTCCTTTTTTTCCCCCCTCTTATAGTTTTGAGTGCATGTTGTCTAGGTGTCTGATGCTGAGGCTTTTGTCACCCATCAGTACCGCAACCTACCTTTCACCTCTTCTTACTCACTTGTGTTACATAAAGTCTGGCTTTTCCAAGTGGAAGTTGTAATAAGTGCTCTGTGCTGTTCTCCATGTAATTGGTGACACAGCAGAGGGACAGAAGGTTTTCCTAGACATCTTTAAAAATCAAAGGCCAAAACCTGCCCCATTAGGCTTGTGAATTAGGTGCAACCTAAATAGTATTTGATATGTGATAAATATAAGTAAACCATAATTGCAAGTCACAATATGTTTTTTAAAAATTAAGAGTATCTTGGGATTAACCTCCCATAGATTGGCATTGTCTAAAAGAAAACAAAAAGAACTAGAGTTTAAGACAATTGGAAATTAAGGAAGATTTGGTGAAAAGAAGCTGCAGTGAATGTCAGCCAGGTCCCCTGCTGCTCCTCAACCAGTGGCAGTTCGGACCCTGCAGGAAATAAGAATTTTGAAAATAAAAATCTTGTGAGGATGTTTCTGTTCCTCTCACTTTCGTAGCGGATACAAAATCATGTAACTTTCTAGCACTGATTTTGAGCCACAGATGAGGTGCAGAGTCCATGGACCTGTGAAATTTTAGTATCAAGAAAACCCAGCAGTTTAGTGTCAAATAAATTCTGCAGCTGCAAACAGTGAGACCACGGGACCAAACTCCACTCTGGAGGAAAGGGTTGGCTTGGGCGCCTGCTGCTGCACTGGGTGGTGTGTAGGGGAGAGGCATGTCCGCGTCTGCCCTGCCTCCCTGCGTGTGGACCCACAGCCTCTCCTCTGGATTTGGCTGTTGGGATAGTGCTTGCTGGACACCTCTTTCTTTCCTGTTAGGGCCCCGCTTCCTCCACTTGCAGCTTTTCGGTGCATTAGGAGAAGAGTGCCTGAAATGACGAACAAACTAAAACAAATACTCTGGTCGTTTTTGCACGTGCTGTTTGTAACCAAACAGACTTGCTCTCAGCTCTTGCACAGTAGAGAGAGATGATTCAAGGGTTCTTTACTCTGGATATTTGCATGTGCTGTTACTCTGCTAATTTCCATCTAGTTTCTGTTCTTTAGCTTGTAGATGAGAACTGCCAATGTTAATGAGTATCTAGGTGTTTGTATCAAAATTGTTAACGCTCTTTTTTGATGCATCAGCAGGAATGGCATGACGAGCGAGCCAGGATGGCACGGAGTGGGCTGGTCACTGTGTACTTCAATGTGGGCACCCTAAAAAAAGCCTCAAAACATTTGAAGAAGGAGGGCAAAATTGGAATCTGAATCAGTTCACGAGCACAGACCCGATTCATCTGGATTCTGTAAGAGTGACTCTGTATTTTTATGTATTAGTCACAAATATGGACCCCTGGCTTCTGTAACAGATTTCAAGGATGATCTGCATACTTACGCGGGAAGTAATATTTTAAGCCAATATTTAAGCAAATGGAGTGAACTGTGGCCTTTTTTTTTTTTTTTCTTCATAGATTTAGTGATATATAAATACATCATATAGGTTGCTTGTTTTGGCTCATACTCAAATGTTTTAAATATGTATTCAGGAAATCCCTTCATCTGAGCACTGAGCTTTCACCGACTGCCCAGAGGGTATGGGTGAAGGGCCTGCTGTGCTGGACACTTTGCTGTATTTCTTACTTAGGTAACAACATTAATAAGAAATTCAACAATGTGAAATTCACTTAGATGTGCCTGTTCTGCTGATGGTAACAGTATCTCAGTGTTCAGTTATTTCCAAGATTTGCTACCAGCCTTTTCCTTGCAGAGGGGCTTTGGATACTTTCAGACTGTAATATGTCAGCCTAAAAAGGTGTAAGTCCATCTGCTTTCCTCATTCACTTTTTCCAACGTTTTGCGCTACCTTTTGTCCTTTGTGTACAATTGCAAGGAGGAAAGGTAAGTGCCGTCTACAGAGCATGCAAAATTCAACTGTCTCCAAAAAGGTCGAGTTTTTTTGGTGTCCCCAAACAGGAAATATGGGTAGATTCCGGTTCACAAATGGAAGCGGTGCCTGTGCCTGTTGAAATTGGTCTCGATTTTGGCTGAGCGCTGCATCACCTCACTCATTTTCCTTGYAGGAGTAGTCAGCTGGAGTATTCAGTCAGTCCAGCTAACTTCAGTGAAACTACTCCCATAGAAAACTTTTTGCAGGATTAAGGCCTTTAGCTGTTCTTCTTCTGTAACAAGTAATATTTAGTTCCTAAATTGAGAGCGAGAAACCCAAGAAACGTACTCATCAATGGGATTGTGTAAAGTGTTTTAATGCATGTGATAAAAAACCAAACCTCTGTTAAAATGTCAGAATACTGAATGCCAAAAAGATTCTCTATTATTTATCATGTGAAATTCTACAAAGATAGGTTTCTAAGGTAGTTTAAAACTACTAAACAAATCACTAACACTTAAGCTAAATGTGCATGTTGAGTGTGTATGGTTTTTTTGGTGTTTTTTTTGTTTGGTTGGTTGGTTTTTTTTTTTAACATTTACATGTGGGAATAGGCCAGATGAAGGCCACTTAAATCTAAAGGAAGATTGTAGTTACAGATTTGTCAATGGTGTTAAAACTGCATTAAAGCTTATATGCGGTTTGCCAGGTAGCAGGTAGTAACAGCTGTCTTTGCATAAATATTTGCATTTTTATTTTTAATGTGATCTGAATAAGCTTCCTTCTCCCACTCCCCACCGGAATGTTACACCATTACATCAATAACCAGTGAAGTAAAGCAGTTGTACTGTGTATATAATCATGTCATCAACTGCTCTAAGATACAGCAAGTGGTGCTCATAGACCCCCTGGCCTTTACGCTACTGGTATTTGCAGTTTTGTATTTGAAAATACACATATAATCAAGCGTGACCTGTTTAATTCCCAATAAGCAAGAGAGAGCCTGGTCAGACTGGCCTTGCGCATCAAGAGACCTGCTCTTTGCTCTTCAGCTGCTGTTTGGCTCTGGACACACTGCTCTTAACTTTTGATCTCTTCTGCCATCTGCAAAATTATAATAATACTTACTGATCTCACAGAGTTGCTGGGAGAGTTAATTAATGTATGAAGCACTTTGAGCTTTTGGCTAAAATCAATATTATTAAAGCCATGTTTGTATTTTTCTTCTCAGTAAGTTCAGTCTTTCTGCAGTTAGGTCGTCCTGGTACTAAGCCTCTTCAATAGTGCTGGCAATGTTCACAGATGCATTTGGACTGTTTCTGGGAAAAAGGGGCCGGACTGACTTCATCTTATTGATGGGGTAGAAAATCACTTGCAGATAAAACTTTTGAAGGGTTTAAGTAAAGGTGTTCCTTGAAAATTTAGTATGTAGGACTGTTTTAGTCTTTTTGTTGAAGGTGCTTATTAGCTATTCAGATTATTTTATGTTTRCCTACAGAAATATATGTAATACATGTTTTTACAGGGCAGTATTTTTCTGTCAAGATACTTTTCCTTTTTTAATCTCTCAAAATATTGCAACATTTTACATGAAGGTGTGTGATTATTATATCAATATATGACTGATATTGCCTGAGAAGAGGTAAGTGTAATAGGTAGCTTATGATGAGTATTTAGAAAATAATTTTAAGATCTTTCTAATTATAAAAAATGCCTNTTTTTTTTTTTTTTTTTTTTTTTTATGCCAAACCCAACCAAGTAGCCACAATCTGTAAGAAAGGATGCATACCGTATTTCTTCTGGCACGTACCCATAATGACTGCCTCCTTCAAATGGAACAAATTAACACCTGGTAGAGACAGGGAATCCTTGCCAGTTAAGTATGATAAACTATAACCTTTTGTAAAAGCATATTATAGGAGCTTATATATGACCCTGACCAATTCATGCGATAGACACAAATCCCTAGAATTGTTAATTGTGCTCTGGTCCTTTTATCCACAGAGCATACAGTGTTCAGCATTTTTAGAGCTGTAATGAATCTCTGAAATCATATTAAAGTGGAACCAAAGAATAATTTAATTGCCAATAGCAAGTATACTGTTTTATTATTTAAGCTGGGACAGCAAAGCCACCTGCCTTTGAAAATTTGGGTTGAAGTAAACAGTATAAGTTCTTGAGCAGTAACTGTTTGGGTCCTCTCTGTGGACATTACACATAGGTAATTTAACCATGATTTTCTCTAATGGTTCCTAGAAGGCAAGTGTTTTCTTAATCATTACTCATGTTTACCTTAATTTTCTAGCTTGTGTGGGCAAGAACAAAATACGTGAGAGATGGATTCACAGGTCAGGAGGCTCTGGATTGTTCACACATAGTCTGTAACCAAAGCCCCGTGTAAGTAGTACAGTGCAGTCTCAATCTTGGCAAAAAGATTTTCAGTTTAGAAAGGCAGAGTTTTTATAATTAAATATGTTGCCTCTGTATATTCAGTGGCTCTTTATATGACACCTGCCTTTGACTTGCTCTTCTCTGGTTTAAATACTAAACATGCAAAATACATGCCAAAAGAACTTGGTCGGGTGACTCCAGTGTGAACCAGGTATAGCAGTGCTCTGGCCTGAACCTGCTTAATGGTTTTCATGTGACATTCTCATGTGTTATGAGTTGAAAGTAAAGCCTTGCCTTGAATTAGTCTACTAAAAACACTTTCCATCTGGAGTAGAAAAGACCATAGTTCCAGGCTTTTATGAAAGCCTTAAAAATTAACTTTGGATCAATAAATAAAATATCATTTTATCTATGTAATTGGAAGAGAATTTTGTGTTCTAGCAGCTTTTCATGCTTTATCCCAGTGGTAGCAAATTTACTGAGGTGAGAAGGCAAGAAACAAGGAATCTGACTGCCTGTATATTCACAAATAAAGTATGTTTCCTTTTGTTTTCTGACAGCAGCTACATCACTGGAAAATGTGTTCTAATGAGAATATTTATTTTTTTAAATGGGAGACTAAACTATTGAAATAGCATTGCTTTATAGAGCTCTGGATTGGGCCAAGTGACTTTTAAAGCCCAGGATCTACATTTTGAGAGGTGTCAGCTTAGATTCTAGCTTTGTTCTCAGCTGCTGCTGCTGCAGGTTTTCCCTTTTGGTGTCTAACTGACATAATTTGAACACTTTGACTTGCATGTGTAAGGTGTATACCAGTGGTGGAAAAAGATGATACATTGGCATACTTTATTTGACTTAACCACAGCATATACAGTACCTCTAAGGAGCTGTAGGGTAATAAATTTAAGTTATCGTGTTAAGTACATTTTTAATAATCTTTTACCTTAGACAGTTGGCAAAAACTCCAAAATTTGTACCCATTATTGATTTATAGCTGAATTAGGAGCACAAAACTAACCTGTTTTTGAGAATCTGCTGCTGAGATTCTGTCAAGGTGCTATAGAAGAGTAATACATGAAGTAATATCTCAACAGCTTAGCTTTTATATAAAAATAATGTGAAATGGTGAAATAAAAAGCCAGTGTCTGACATTTTAAAGAATTCTCAGTGTGGCAGGAATTGCTCCAGAAGATCTTTAACTCCTGTGCTGTTGTGACTAATAATTTTCCTAGGAGTTTCATAACCAGCTTGTTCTGTGAAATTGTATCCAGAACTTACCACAGTCATGGTGACTCCGTGCTACTGACTCAATGAAGGTGAGTATGTTAAGTATCACTTAACGTAAGAAAATAACTGTACTCAAACTGAATCAGACCAAAGGTGCGTCTAGCCCAGTGCCCTCTCTATAACCATGGCCAACAGCACATGTCTAGGGCAGAACATAAGCACAGGGCAAACATGCAGTGATATTTTGTCAGAATACCCTACCAGCCTCTGGTGATTTCCAGCTCAGGGTCTTGAACTCTCACATACAGACCTGATCAAATTTAATTTTTCATTTCTCCATGTCTGTGCATAGGAAAAAGTGAAGAGACCCCTTCAGGCGGATGTGCATATTGGAGACATCTTTATCATAGGGACAGTTGCCTAAAGAAGGAAAATATTAGAGGCAGTCAAATGTTTAGTGGCTGTTTATTGCAGCAGTGACTATAGGCTTAGGGGAAGATATTTTCCAGTTTGCCTGTGAGCTGGCATCGCTGCCTGCATGTTATTCACAAAGATTTGGGTGAAAACATTTGATGAACACATTGAGTGAAGCCACATTGCCTGTTAACCCCAGTTTGTAAGACTGCCCTTTCGTATTTCCTGACGTGCTGTTCTGTGATGTGTCATGCTTCGACAGGCATGTCCAGTTGCACGGTGTCATGCCTGTATAATTGATGTGACATATGTGTCATGAAAGGGTTTGCCAGTGTAATATGTCAGCTCTGAACTTTGGGGGGTGGGACACGACTGTTTGGGATACCGTAGTCTGCATATTGGAAAACAAAGACATTTTCCAGTTATTGCTTTGCTGCTTGTAGAAAATATTGGGATGGATGGCTTAATTTGTAAGTAATTTGCAGAAATGATACCTGTTACTTGGAGGCTTGTTGTAAGATTTTCATTGTCTGTTCTTACAAAATAAGACACTTTAATGTCATTGCTTATTGAGAAGAAAGTGGCTAGCCCCCCCCCCTCCCCCCCCAGCAGATCAGTCCCTCGTGTGTATTCCGCTATTGATATTTACAGTCCAGACCTTTATGGAGGTAAAACTGGCCTGTGAACTTAGAGATAGATATCCCATGGAGTGTCACTTAAAAGACAGAAAACACAACAGAGGGCAGTAGCAGAGAGATTAAGAGATGGGCACTGAGCAATTTAGATTCTTCCCATTTAGGACCTGTGTTGCTCCATTCTCCAGTCAACCCAGCGCATAAGTACACCTGAATAGAAAAAAAAAAAAAAAAATGTTTTTAAAAGCTTGGCTGTATTTCAGTTCAGAGTGAAAACCAAGATTCTTCAAGCAGGGAGGCAGGTTAGCTAAAAAATTGCAAGTTGTGTGGCTTCCTGCAGCAAAACGGAGAATTTTTCATCCAAAAGGCTGAAATCCGTGGCCACAAAACGTGGGGTTCTGTGGGACCAGTGGGAGAAGTGAGGTAGTTTTGGAGATGTTCTTTGACCACTCTGAAAAATGTTATTTCATTAGCTACGCTTGGCTCATGTTCAGAAGTTTACTTTCTTGAAGGTGTTTTCACTTCTCATGTTTTAAATGTACATTGCTTATCTTGGCAATTTGGATTTGTTTTATTCGATGGTGAAGCCATTACAATTCAGTTTCTTTTCAGCTTAACCTTCTATTTCTATTCCAATAGGGTATAAATGGATCAACAAATGTGTATACATAAAAATTAATTTTTATATCTTGTTTTTGTGTAGGAGTAGTATAGATTTGAAAGCTATGCAGCCTGATGTCACAGGAGACCCGTGTCCTAAGTGTGATCCAAGTGGCGTGAAAATGGACTTTGCAGTAAGAAATACATGCCTGTAAAAATGTTGCCTAAAACCCTATTACATGTATATAGCCTTATTGTTCATTTCAAGAACTGTTTTAAAAACAATTACCTTGAGCAAAGGGCAAGTGTTGTTAACACCTATGAAATAAAATCTACAATGTTAAGGCCTCCTACATGTAACATCCCTTTTTGGCCAGAGTCTTTCAATCCTCAAATGAGTTGAAATTTAGTATATTTTGAAGATACTTATTAATGGCTGTGGTCTCTGCCCAGTCTCTGTACATCTCTTGCATTATGGTTAAGGTAGTGAGGTGCAGACGTTGCAGACAGACCTGTGGAACCCGCAGCACAATCCCTGCAGGTGAGTGCTTTGCTCTGGGTTCATCTGCATGAACCTTGTTCCAGGACATTGCTTTTCTAATCCTGGAGATGTAAGATTGCACAGATTGCATGGGCACACGCATACTACTAACGTGGTTGTGGGAACTTCTGTTTCACGCATTGGAAGGGTCAGCATGCAAGTTATAATGCATTCAGCAMCAACAGAACAAGCCAGCAACTTATCTCTGTTTTAAGTCATTTGAAAGATAACGCTTGAGGTATATGAAACAGGGAGGCATCTGTCCTTCCTTTTTGCAACAGGTCTTCTATTTCCTTCAAAAAACTGTAGTTAACCTATAATTAAGGTTTAAATATACAAGGATATTTTTAATATTAGTTGGTGAGGTAATCAAGAATTGACCTCACTGACGTCAATGGCAAAACTCCCACTGACTGTGCTGTAGTCAGGTTTTCATTCAATAAAAAGGTAATAAAGAATCTGATTCATAATGAAGGGAGGAAAAGATGAATCAACCCAAGCTGTGTGGGTAGAGTTTTTCCTGTGTTATTAACTGCAGTGCCATCAAAACAACAAGGTCTGTCCTTATCTGCTGTAGTACTAATGATTATTCTTTACTTACATACGACTAAACCCAATTAGCCCTCACGTTATTCCTGCCAAAGTGTGTGTTGAGCTCTCACTGTTGTCAATGGAAACTGAGTGCTGAATTTTTCTGAAAACCTCTTGATAATATTTTAACACAAGAAGTATTTTGAAATTGTCATCTGAATTACAGCTTTTTTATGACATAAAGGTTGATTAGGTATTGTTTCTGGATGATTTTTTAAACAAATGTGCTTTTTAGTATGTATACTATATACATTAAAAATCTTTCTCTCTTTTTCCTCCCGGGATAGCAAAATGTAATGGTCGAAACTATCGTTAAGAGCAAATAATATGACCATTTATACCTATAATTTCATTTGACATATCTCACTGAATGAACATACTAGAATGTCATAGCCCAGAAATAATTTATTACAGTGTCCCTAATTATTATGGATTTGGGTTAATATTTGGAAAAATGTCTGATATAAACTATTCAATTGACTTCATGTGTTTATTTCTGACTAATTATATTATATATAGTGCTTTTCTGTTAGAATAAATATTTAGTGTCAGTAACAGAAATTGTCAAATAGCATGTTAAGTCAGTTCTGTTTGGCCAGCCCTAAGTGGCTATTATTTTCAGCACTACTTTCTTCTTTTTTTTTTTTTTTTTAATTAACATTTTAAATTGCATGTCATTTTCAGGCAAAACAGAATCACTCAGTTTTTTCTCTGGTATGGGTTATACTCTTTTATTCAGTGCTTCTCATGATCATTTGGGTTATCTTTATATAATAAATATGTATCGATGCATTATCTTAATTGAGCAGGGTACCAATATCCTACTATTGCCCTACGTTAAAGCAACCCACACCCAATCCTTGTAGAGTATTATCTATATTAGCTGAGTTCTAAAGATTGTTTTTCTGTTTTCTAATAGAATGTCCTTTAAAGTGTAAGAGCTGTATGTCCTTAATCACTATAACTGCACACACGTGTGATGAAGATTGGGATTATGCAGACTGTTCAGGTACCATTATCACATGACATCCTTTTCTTTTGCCTGAAAAAATTTATCCAAGGTATTTCTAGCAAATTCCTTAAATGAAAGTAGAGTATGTAAGGGTTTGAATATTGAATGAAAAAAAAAAAATGCTCAAGATTTTTACCTCTTGACTGTAACCGGCTGAAAAGATATACAGGTCTCTGTCCTGCAGTTTTTTAACTACCCAGAAAGATAAACCATTCGGTGAATAGTTAACTTGGGGCACTTGGTCAAAATGAATAAACCGCCTTGATTGCCATGGCCAAAATCTGCTCCTGTTCTAAGAGGGCAAGAACAGGGTGAACTTCATGTGCTCCTTTAATATTGTTTCCCATGAGGTTCTTCTGGCAGTCTCTCTGGCTGCGGTCTGTGGAAACAGAACCTGGAAGATTAGGGGAGAATTAATGAATTAGTAGTTGCAAACACAAATTTGGAATGATTAGAGCCCAAGGCTGCCATGAGTTAGCATATCTCTTAAAAAGGTGCTAGTAAGACCCATAACACTGTAGTTTAGATGCAGTGGTCCAAGTTTGGTGTTACATGACTAGAAGTAAGAGAAGGATTTAGTCACTTCTTTTGATACCATCTTGTTGAATCTCTGACTTAATGATTTCCAAATGATTTCACATAAATTGATTATGCAGCTGCTGCTGGTTTCCATATTTCAACAACTCTGAATGTGGGGCCCTCAGGAGAGCATAAAAATAGATTTGGGGCTGTCTTGGCACCACTGGCTTTAGGCTTGCCTGACACTGATCATAGCTAATTTGGCTGCAGAGCTCTTGGTTGGTACTGTACAATCTGAAATTGATCCAGATCTTTGCTCTGTGTCTGTTCTTCCCTGTGAAGAACTTCAGGAAGAATATTGAGTAATGACCACTGGAGTGAAAATTGCCCGTAAGGAAGAGAGCATACTTTATTCAGTAAATACAAATATTTCTGAAACAAAGTTATATTGTGGTAATATTAAAATTGTGAATGATCGCACATCAAGATTTATGTATCGCTAATGTTTTTTGCATTAACTTTTTGTCCCCTGAACTCTGGATGTTACAGAGCTTTGCAGAAATTCTAACGAGCCCTTCTGTGCTGGAATGCATCAAGTAAATTGCCCGCAAATACAGCTAGACTTGTGCCGAGCTAAATGTGGGCACTGCAGTGAGTAATTGTAATTGTTTCCAACTGGGATTACTGTACTTTCAGTAAATCTATAGACATGGGATGAAATATTTAAAATTGCTTGGCAGTTAAATATTTGCTAGTGTGCCTCGCTTTTGAGAAATAGGAAACCTTTGTGATTCATGCCTCTGTATCATTGCAGTCAATGGGCACTGCTTTGCTATTAAGTTCAGTGAATGTAGGATTGAGAACAAATGAACTAATCAGGATACAAAAGTTCTTTGCAATAGGGGAGACAAGAAGAATTGAATTTGTGATTGCTACACTGAGGCTGTGGAAATGGATCAATGCCATGTTGGCTAATGAAACAATGGTATTAAATATTATCTATTCGGATCACTTTTTTTTTTTTTTTAAGCTAGTACAATGCCATTTTTATGGACAAAACTACCACTATTTTTTTGTAGTTAGAGCAAAAGAGCATTGCATAAATAAGATAAAAAAATAACAATTATCGTAATTACTGTCACTTATGGAAGTTGACAAGTTACTGTAGCAGGTTAATATTTTAAAATGCATAGGTTTTCCTAAGTTGCATGAAAATTATACGTGAGCTGCCATATTTTTAGTATTCAACAACATGAATGCATAAAAATATTTTTGTTCATTTGTTCCAAGATGGTCTGTGAATAATGATAGATTCATAAAAGCTAATTACAGTGAACTCCCAAAGCAACTGGTTGGTTGAGTTAGTAACTGAAAAATCAACACAACTTGTCTGTAAATTATTCTGACAAAGTGAATACAAATTTAAGTATAAAGAAATACTTATTATTTTATTCAAATAGGTTTTAAAACTGATTTAATCTTCACAGCACCTCCCCTGACAGGGACAAACCAAAGAATATGCTGCCATGGGAAAAAGTGCTATAATGAATGATATTTGAACACTGATAGCTGTAAATGCATATGCCAATCTGGGTATCATGGGAATTTCTGTGATATGTATATTGCATTACCCTGAACTCCTCTCAAATCTGTACGAGATCAAAGTACTCTTCTGTTAGCTACTTTTAATTTAGAATTTGTGACCCTTCTGGTTCTGTCTACCAGCTTGACTGCTTTCTGTTTTAAGAGAATTCAAAAACGTGTAATATATAAATTTAGAGAAACCCATGTATAAATTGGTTTTTATTATTGTTGCCGGTTGCCATATTCTACCCCTCCCAGCCCCTTATGGAACATCTGTTTACTTTTGAGTTTTCCCAGACTGAGAACTCTGTACAGAAATGATATATTCAGGAAAGGCAAAATCACCRTCACATAATTCTGATTTTAAGTAGGTACCATTTTGTAACATTCCTGTTCATCTGCCTACTACTCCAGATACTGGTGGATATTATCTTAAGTTGTTCTATTGCAATTTTTTTTCAATTTTATTTCCTTATTTCTGTTAAAATAATATTTTTCATTAATTTAGTTGGCTTCTCTATCTGGCACCTTCATCTCCCACTCAATTAAGGGAATAACTGGAATGTTTTGACAGCCACGTAAATATTCTGGGAAGGGATGACATCTCGGGGCAGTAGTGCATGCAACCATGCTACCGTTGCCCTCAAGGATAAATAAACAAATGTCAGCTCAGGGGAATACTATTGATCCCATGTGAGAGGTTGATGCATATGAAAGAGGATCTTCGGATGACTTTACCTTCAGAAAAAGGGAAGTGCAAGGGCAGGAATTTTCTCATATTTTCCTTGACTTTGTCTTTCAATTTTTGACAAATATTTTACTGCCTCTGTTTGGCATTGTATTTACATATGATGTTGTATTATAACAATGTGTACAGTTACATAGTCCAGGTCTTAAATCATGTGAAGAATTTCTCAAAAATCTCTTGAAAGCTTTGCGAAAACAAGTACCTATGCTCTCTTAAAACAGTTTTGATCCTCTAAATCACTAAGTATCCTCATAGTCTTTTCTTTTTTTGTTGTTCTATATTTTTTTTTTTCTTTCTCCTCTCCAGGCACACTTGTAGACTATGTGTGTATGAATCCACAGGGCAGCTGTCTTGTTCATTCAGCTACTTTATTATGATGTGGTTCTTACACAATTGTTGCAATGATTTTCCCTTCACATTCTTCAGCCCATTTACCACAGGCTCTTCTTTTATTTACATGCTTTGGTCAGAACGTACAACTGGCATCCATAGCTCTGAGTCATAGTTAAAGGKTATATTGGATTACAGGGTTTTCTTTATGCAAAAGAAAATCTGACTTTTCATGGTTTTAAGCTCCATTGAAGGTTGAAGCAGCTTTGATTCTTCTGCAAATCTCTGACATGAGTTTTGTTCCACAGTTTATGCTTATCCTCTTTTTTTGTTTTCTTCGTCTCTTTCAGTAATGTGGTCTGAATTAGCATGCTCATTTGTCAAAATGTTACTCGGTTTTATATTAATCAGATAGAGTTCACTTGCATGCTTCAGACAGCTTTTACTTTTTAGAGATTTTGTACACTGTTCAATACTAAAAAATAGCCTAAGCAGCAAGGAACAGAGATGAAATCATTACACCTTCAGGGCAGGTATAATTTCCCATCTGTAGCTACTAGCCCACCATCCCTGATGACATGCTTCCAGTATTTGTTTGGGACACTGTTTACACAATAAATACCCATTCTTGCTGTTGCTGCTAACAATTGGTAGAATCACTGAGGTGCCAGAGAGACAGTGTTTGTTTATTCAGTGTGACACAGCAAAGAGAGCAGAGCTTTTTGTATCACGGAAACATACCTCATGACTTGGTAGCGATGGATTCGACGTGTCCTGTATCCCTTTCATGGTAAGTATTGGCACACAGTCTGCATAATGATCTGACATTCACATGTGAGCACATGTCGGTATTTCTGTTTCCTGGTGCTTTAAACTTGCTTTGGCTTTTAGTGAAATTAGCTGAACAGATTATTGTCCTGATGAGGCAATACACTGTCATCCTTATGTCCTTGTTAATACAATACTATGAGTCTGGCTGTATTATCCCTGTGAAAAATAGGGAGAATTTTGTAGGTGAGCTCATGCGTTCCTTTACATCCTTTCTCATTCTTCCTGTGGAAGAGCCTCACTGATGCATAGTTCCAAATTTTTGCTGTGTTTTCTGTCTGTGCATGTTAAGAAGAGCTTTGCAATCATTTGGGAAATAAGCTGTAATTTGCTCTTTTATGAACCCAAAAATCACTGTGCTATGAATATGTATTGAGAACTTAGAGAAAAAAATGTGGAAGAATTGTTAGTCATAATGGTTTTAGCTGATTCCAAGGACACTCTCATACTGTAAAATCATTAGGACTTTTAAAACTATGTGGGGTATTGCAGTGAATAATAAGTGCAGTGCTTTGTGCAGAATGGGTTTAACAGAAACTTATACTCAAAAACATGCCACTGGAACTTTAAAAATACAACTATAGTAGACAAATAAGGGAAATGAAGCCATAAATCAGTGTTAGCAACAACCCTTGGGACAGGTGGAACGCAAGTTACATTCTCTAGGACCAAATAAAGCCTCTAAGGAAGTATCTGGACCAAATTTTAATGAAAAAGAGTAGCCATAGCAGCTACGTTTTAGATATTGGTAACACAATGAGTAGCAGAAAAAAAAAGAAAAATTATTTAATTGTCAGTGAAACATGAGAAGCCTGGTTATCCTTACCCTCTGTTGTGCTTTCCCTGCTGAACTGGTAATTGGGTGCAAGTAAAATGGCAGTCGATAGTAAGTATACTGGATAGTATAGACTATGACTATATTCAGTTTACAGTGGAATTGCTGCAGTGCTCAGAGTCCAGTTCAGAATTGTACTGTAGGTATTGCAGTGATTTTTACCCCCAGTGCTTGCAGGTGGCACTGGCAGAGCACCAGCTCTGAGTTACTTGCCACACCATTCCCTCAAATGTCAGCTTGCTGAATGTCATGCTCTGGCTAATTTATACAAGTCTGAAGTCTTTGCACAAGTTTCCCAGTCATAAGAATGGATGGAAGACAGCTCTAAATATTATTAGTGTTCCCAACCAATAGGTAACGTTACACCAGAGAGCATTTTCTAGGTTGGCAGTGGGAACACTACAGGGTAGGGAGCTGCTCTGCAGCCTTTCCCATCTGCGTTGCAGTTGTGTCCAGCCCTTCTCCACACAGTACAAAAGCAAGTCACTGAACTCATTTGAAGGTGTCTGTTCAGTCCTAATTATACGTTTTGCTTTTCCATGTATGCTCAATTTTAGATATGCCTGATTGCATGCAACACCTTATTTAATTTATATTCTTTTTTTTGTTGTTTAAACAGAACTGGAGGCTGGAAGCACGTTGCTGAGCTACCTCATGTGGCTATTTTCATCTGCTCTGATAACAATATGCATACTGAGCAAAGAAAATATTTGTTCTCTCCCTAGGAGATAGTTTTAATGCACATTCACTGTGTTCGTCCTGTGACTTAGAGGAGCTTTCATGTTTCTAATTCCAATCTGTTTGATCTCATACTTAAATTCTAAAATAAGTCTGTAGTAATTCATGCAGCTAGTGTATGTTTGGCTAAGAATGTATTGATAGTTTATTTCATTTTCTTCTGTAGAAAATAAGTGAAGTAATAAGGACAACTTCAGGCCCTACTGAGCCCATTATTTCCCTGAATTTCTGTATGTGAAGGGGAATCTGAAAACACATTCATACACCTGAAACGTGATTCAGCCTTATTTTGGCATTGCTCTTCTACTACTTACAAGCAGAAGAGACTCACTTCTGGATTACTTTAGCCCTCATTTACCAAAGATATTGTATGTCAAGAATAGTAAATCCTTTAATGACTCCAGCTACCAGAAGGAGTAAGCCCCTAACATAACCAAAGCATAAAAGGATTTATCATAAACTAAATTAAATCATCCAAACTCAGCTCATCAAGAGATATGAAGCAATGGGCAGAAGAGAGAAATCAATTTAGCATCTTAGTAGATCAGGGGACTCGCTATTCTCTTGCAGTGCTTTTCCAGTACGCAGATAATAAAAACTAGCATCACTAGTTTAAATCAATCCAAATACAGTTATTAAATGATAAAGTCACTGGGGAGGAAGGAGGTGTGGTGTGGTGTTGAAATAGCCTTTTACTGTGGAGTCACAAGTGAAATAAATTTGTAGGAACTCATTGTACTTGTGTAAGCTGCAGAACCTCTGTGCAACATAGCAGGACTGGGAAGGTGCTCAAAGGATCCTGGGAACCAGAGCTGGGCAGTGTGCTGCAGGCAACGAGGTGTGTATATTGGCAGGTGATAGATGAGAGCCTTATGAAACAATTGACATAATTGCTGGCATAAAACAGTGCCATGAGATTATACTTTTAAAACTGAGTCATGCTGAAAATATTTAAAGGCAAAAATAAGAGAGAAATGAAACAGTGCTGGTCTTGGCCTGCAAGCAAAGCAAAACAAGGCATTCATTCACTCCTTCCCATCGGCAGGCAGGTGTTCAGCCATCTCCAGGAAAGCAGGGCTCCATCACACATAACAGTTACTTGGGAAGACAGACGCCATCACTCCGAATGTCCCCCCCTTCCTCCTTCCCCCGGCTTTATATGCTGAGCATGACGTCMTATGGTGTGGGATATCCCTTTGGTCAGTTGGGGTCAGCTGTCCTGGCTGTGTCCCCTCCCAGCTTCTTGTGCACCCCCAGCCCACTCGCTGGTGGGGTGGGGTGAGRAGCAGAAAAGGCCTTGACTCTGTGTAAGCMCTGCTCAGCAGTAAYGAAAACATCCCTGTGTTATCAACACTGTTTCCAGCACAAATCCAAAACATAGCCCCATACTAGTTTCTATGAAGAAAATTAACTCTATCCCAGCCAAAACCAGCACACTTTTTCAGGTGTCCAGAATGACTTGCTGTCCAGTGGAGCTTATTGATAAAGTGCAGCTTAATGATTTTGATAAGGAACCCTGATAAACTTCCTCAAATTATTTCTGTAAGGATTAGAAACAAAGACAATTCTAACCCTCTTCTGTAATTATGCTGCATGCTTCAAAACTCTGATCTCAATAACACTTAAATAAAAACAAGACCTAATTTACTTAATGAAGCAGGTTATGTAGACCTTCGGTTTTCTTAAGAGAGCTAAGTTACAAGTATAAAAAAAATTAAGATGCAATTAATGCTGCCTTGATACTAGTTACAAAGACAACTAAACCCTTTCAAGAGAGAATGATTTTATTTTATTTTTTAAGCAATTACCCTAATGTAATTGCTACTCATAATCTGGTCTGCTTGACACAAATTCAGGATTTCATTGAACATTCAGAGTGTCACAGAGGAATATCACAACTTTGCACTCTCTTTGGAAAAATGCCTATACAGTGGTGATCTTATTACAGTATTTCTCCATCAAACAATTTGGATTCGCTTTCCTGTAATACCAAGTTGCTTATATTTATTCCCATCACATTTCGTAAAATGAATGTGAATTACAACGGGGTTTTTTCAGCTCTTCATAGAATACATGAATAACAAATTCCTAAAGAAAAGTAAGGAAAATAGTTCACTGTGAAGTTTAGCAGTGATCTATAATGGATCAAGACAGGAATAGCGTTAGTGCAGCAAAGTACCCTTGAGAATTTTCTTCCCTTTCAGGGAGAGTGTAGTTGTCACTAAATGTAAACCTTATTAAATCCAGGCTGATAGTGTTGTATGGTGGTGCAATATGAACCCTTGTAAAAATAAAACTGGTGGTAAACTATGTGAGATTGAGACAATGCATGTTACCCACCTAATGTTTTCTAACCAACTTTTCTTTAATGACAGGTTTCAAAAGAGAACAGTGGCCATTAAAATATATGGGATTGCAGGCTTGCTTATCTACACAACTCTGTACGTGCTACCTTTGCATTGAAACTGATTTATGGTGAAAAAGAGAGAAATGCATAGAAAGAACTGGTGGAACAGGTAAAATTATAGTCTTAGTTTAAAGAAATCTCAACCAAATTAATCCAAAGACAGAGATGCTTACAAAAGAAGCATAAGCTTTTATGAGTTACAAAAATTAGATACAGAGAGAACTGATGTGGAAAATGCAATAAAATTATATATAGTCAGACTAAGACAGAGATTACTCACATGGACAGGATAAGGTTCCAAGTTATTTTAACATTCTCAGTGCTAATATCGATGAAATCTATAATCTCTTTGCCAACATTGTGTATCATTTTATGATGTCTTCATCTTTTTACTGCATATTTTAAAAAATAACTTGTAATATCCTTTGATGACACTTGGTAAAACTTTATCAGAACTTTATTTTGGTGGTGTTACATGATTTTTTTGTGATCCAATTCTGTCAAAAGCATTAAAATGAATGAATGTGCCTATAGCTCCAGCGTATCTAATGTATAACTTCTGCTAATGAAATTTCCTAGAGCCATCTCCGTATCACATGTTCTGAAACGAGGTACGAAGGCTTGACACTTGGTTTGCAATGATTGTTTAGCTTGGTGCAACTCTTAAAGTAAATTTAAAATGATCTGCAAATCATCCTGAAGTAGAGCACCTAGAATGGGTTCTGCTGGTTATGTTTTCAAGGTGTTTGTGTGGATGTTGTCATATGATCATGTATTCCCCTATGCCAGTAGATGCTGGAGCATATGTATATGTAATTTCATATATAACTTCCTAATTTGTACATATATTTCTGTGAACACAAAAGTGTGTGACTGAAAATCCAGACTCAGAATTTTAAGTTAGTCTTACATGAACACTGAAGTAAAAGAATAATTCTTAAACTGAGTGGGTTTTATCTTAACAACAAGTTAGTGGCATGGATAGAATCTGCTAAAAAAGAACGTGCATCTGTCGCTTTGCTTTCAGTCCTATATAGTCTACTGTTTCAGTGAGATGCAAGGATATGATTTAATGGAAATGAGAGATGCACTTTACTCATAATTATCATAAAAAAGGTTAATGCAGAATGTAGAGGTGACTAGATACATTATTTTATTACAATAATAGACTCACTGAGGAAAAAACTCTTTTATGCCACATTCCATTATTGCTGTTACAGACCTGTAATTTGAAGATTACTGCTCAAAAACCCAGACAAAATGATTTTACAATCATGGGCCCATTAAAGGTTTAAGAATTGTCTGGTTAGATTAGGAAGAATTTAGTTGTGGAAAATGTTGTGTGATTTATTATGCCGCTTAAAAAGCGCACAGACACATGTACTTGTAAAGCAGGCAGCGTCTGCAGAACTGCCGGGTCCCCTCCGTGCTGCGTGTGGGGCCTTCTCACCTACGGGTAAACTTAGTTTGTATTGACTGCTTATAATTTCTACATCTTTAGCATAGTAGAAGTATTTATTTTAACATCCAGTTCTCTCATCCCAAGTAGACAAGATGTGATACTATTGATCCTCAGGCCAATCATCCATTAGGCATCCATTAAGATCCAGAGTGATAGACAAATGTGAATTACAATTATTATAATTCCATCAAAGGGCTGCTAAGATAAGGCAGAAGTCTGTAGCTCAGCGAGGATAAGGATCACGCAAACCCCCGAGATACTACTGTAGCCACACTTTATATTGTTGAAATAAAAAGGCCTAAAGCAGTATCTCAGTGTGCTGAGAGACGTCCTTTGGTGAACTGTGGTGCTTCTAGGCATTAAAGCCCTTAGCCCTCTGTTTCACCGCTCTGCCAGAGTTTCTCACTATCAAATAAGAATCAGCAAAAGGGAACCTGAGTCTGTGCTTTGACTTTAGTGTGCTTTCTACATCCAACGCTATCTGCTTCCTGTAGACACTCCAGAAAGCATCTGTCATCACCATTGCCCTAAAATAGTTTCAGCCTGGCCTGGCATTTTCTCATCCATTTCTGCCTTCTCTTTCTTATCTGGTGTTTCTTTCCTATGTTATAATTTGGTCTTTTTCTCTATTTCCCTGGCCAAATCTGACTCTGAAACTTTCTGCTGAGTGGATTAATTTTAAACAAGATACGGTGCCATGAGAGTAGCTCTGTGGAATGGTTTTATTGTAGACACATTTGAAAGTATTTGTTTAACTGAACTGTGTTTAAAATTACACTCGTGAGCTTATGGGCAAATGAGGAACATAGTTCTAATTAATATTTTTAAACTGCATGGCACCCCAGGCAAATTAAGTATGCTTTTCTCACATATTTTAACCATATAAACAGACGTTTAGAATTGTGCAGCTGTTTTCCTCGATGGGGCACGCATAATTAACAAGTATCTGAAATATCTGTCCGAATGTGTACCTGGGTGTGCATCAAGTGGGCCTTTGATATGAGAGACCTGATGATGTAGACAGCTGGGCGAGTTAGCTGTCATGGGCTCGGGGAAACCCAGCTCCCCCCACAGCCACTCGCTTCCCTCCCCGCACCCTCTTTTGTTATTACACAAGCTTATTAGCGTTCTTCCACGTGCTTATTCTTAACCTCTTTTTGGGCAGTACCTGATCTAAACCTGACTCTTAAGATGACAGTCAGAAGTCTGAAACAGCACAAAGCTTTCAATATAGCATAGCAACTGCCATTTATGTTGTTGCATCTCTTTAGGGAGAATCTTACTTGTGATGTGTGTGCTGCTAAAAGGTGAAGTTCACTGTTAGCAAACGCCTCAGCTTCACCTCGGCACCCCAGTTCCTTACTGCTCTCTCTTGCTTTTCTTATTCTTCCCCAGGAACGTTGCCCTTTCGATACGATCACTCCACCAGGTCTAGTCAGAGTGAAGAGCTGAACCTGGGCCCATCGATGACAGAATAACTGAGTCCCTGTTTTTGTAACTGAATTGCACCTACCGCAACTCGCCCTGGAGGGCATGCCAGCCAGTGCTTGCGAGTTCCTCTGTGTCTGTCATTAGCACAGTTAGACCTTAATGCTAGACAGAAACCCCTTAAATATGAATTTTACTTGGGAATTGCATCCCTTTCATGGGAAACTGGGTACAATAACGTATGCTAGTGATCGTTTTGTGATGTTGATTTTACCAATCAATATTTAATTTAGTGATCGGAGAGTTTCTGTTGTAAATAGCCACAGTCTGCACATCTGGTATCTCTCTTGTGATACAGCCACAGAATGCAAAGATGCAATTTTTTTTAAAGCATGTAGGGAAATTTTGATGTGTTTATAGTGAAATGCAGCAAGACCTCATCTTTGCCCTGGAGGATTAAACTGTGCCCTGTGGCACAGCCCTCATTTGTGTATTTTAAGAAAAGGTGCTCTGTAGCTGAATTAAACTACTGCTCAGCAGGCTGCAGCACTCATCTCATAGCAGTACGGCAGCGCCGTGAGGGCTTTGCTCCTTGGAAGAGAGGAGCTGTGCCACCAGCAGAGGAACTGGTACTGGTTTTCTGGGGGAGGATGCGAGCACCTGCAAACGGGAAAACAACAAGAAGTTCATGAAATACGTGAGATAGAGCTGGTTCATTTTAGCAGTTTGTCACCTGAACAAGGGTATCTTTCATCTTTCGCCGTTTTGCTATTCTGCTCATGAAGTTCCCAGTTAACTTTGGTGTCTTGCTGCTTGTTGTAAACACGAGACTTCGTCCGTTTTCAGCAGAACAGGATGGTTTTACGTCGCTTATATTGATCCAAATTGTGTTGACTTGCTGTGGATACGCAACCCTGTTTGTATGACCAGATCACTTGTTTCACACTCGGCAGGGCCTGGAAGGATCTGGGTCCCATCCCTTCGGAGCAGTGACCCGCAGCGTGCTCTGAAGGGAGTGGAGAGCTCCGGGGACAGCCGAGTTTCTCGGGAGGCTCTTCTCCCTGTGCACATTACCGATGACATCCGATTTAAAAGCTGCAACACGTTCACTTTCGCGAGCCGCGGAGGAGGCAGCTCCAGCATCCGCTTTCCCGAGCCCCCGCTGCCGCCCACGGGCCCGCAGCACAGCTTCAGCCGGAACTGTCAGGAAAGGACGCACCGCCTCGGCTGGGCCGAGGGGGCTCCCCCAGCCCGGCTGCGGCGGCCGGGGGGCAGCTCCGCCCGCCCCCGCGCCGCTTCCCCCGGCAGGGGGGGCCGGCGGGCCGCGGCGGC
>JAYKAV010001776.1:207727-241330 GCA_035582835.1 Phoebastria nigripes
CTGCGGCGGCAGGCGCCCGCGCCACTCCTGGCCCCCCGGCCCGCGGGGGCACCGCGGGCTGGCCGCGCCGCCGGCTCCCGCGGCTCGGCGTAGAGGCGAGGCGGGCGCGGAGCTGCCGTGGTTCCCCCCGCGCTGAAGGGCAGGCGGCGGCGACCCGCCATGGAGAAGGCAGCGGCCGCGGAGCTCCGGCAGGGCGCGCTGGTGCCGCTCACCGCCATCTGCCTGGGTGAGTGCCGGCTCGGCCGCTCCCCGCGCGGCGGGGCATGTCCGGGCACGGCGGGTGGGGGGGGCGCGGGCACCTGCGGCGGGGCTGCCGGGCCCCCTCCTCCGCTGCGGGAAGTTACCGGGGGTGGGGGGGAGCGGGACGGGACGGGACGACGGCACACCAACCCGGGTCGGCGGATCCCCCTCCCGCCCCTCCGCTTTCTAACGGGGCGGGGGGCGGCGCGGCCGCGCGTCCCGCAGGGCGCCCGCCCGGGTCGCCGTGCCCTGCCGCTCCCCCGGCAAGCGGAGTTCTGCCCGGTCCCTGCGGAAACCGGCGTTTTGCCCTTGGTTTTGAAACCGCTACGGTAACCCCGTATAGCGCTTAAAAAAAAAAAAAAAAAAGTTTAGACATTATCGGTGCCTTCTCCAGACTTTTAACTCTTGCGAGGCGCGATGCGGGCAGCGGCTGCCGGGGCAGGTACGAAACTGCCCGCGGTGCCGCCTCGCCTGCCCGGCGCTCGGTCGCGTTTCTCGCCTGCCTGTCACTTCTCTGAGTGGCAGGGTGGAGGAACGCTCCCCCCCCTCCCTGTTTCTCTGCCATATTCTGCTCTCCTCCCTCCCTTCTGCTTGAAGCAATTGCTCTCCGCTCTGCTTCGCAGCAGGTGTTAAGTTATGGCAACGTGATGAAGCGCATTACTGGTTTCCAGTCTGTCAGCCCTTTCTGTCAGGGAGGATGTTTTTTGTTAGGGAGAAGCGTTGACGGCTGTGACTAGAACGAGCGAGCGAAAGGCCCCACGTATTTAACAGGGGCACGTAGAAATTGGGAGTTATTAAAGCTGACTGCTCCGTTCCTGCGAGCTGCCAAAAGATTCTGATAGAGCAGCGTTGTCAGAAGCACTGCGTGCGGCTTAGCGGTGCTGGGGCTGCTCTGAACTCTCCTGACGATTATTTGGTAAACTGTTACAGCTCCTTGAACTAGAATGTGCTAAAACCACAGCTATTTGCTAATAAAGTGGATTAGAGTTCATTTTTAATAATCCCAAATGACAGTTAGTATTCGTTACATAAATGATCAGAAATGGGTATCTGTGGCCAGACTGCTTGT
Source organism: Phoebastria nigripes (assembly GCA_035582835.1). Lineage (NCBI taxonomy): Eukaryota > Metazoa > Chordata > Aves > Procellariiformes > Diomedeidae > Phoebastria > Phoebastria nigripes. The sequence goes on from JAYKAV010001776.1 coordinate 209,037, forward strand.
TCTATTTTTGTAAAAGTTTTTTTTTAACATCAGTGCTTGCCTAGAAAAATGTAGGAAGTTGAAGTTTAAAAGCTGCTCTGGTTACTTCAAATGTATCTATTTTAATTAACGGAARTGCAATATAAAAAGCTATCTAAACTACAAAACAGTATGAACATCTGTCCTAGCTAGTACAACTTTTTTTTGCAGAGACTTGAAGGGATGTCAGAGATGTGCATAGCATGAGGATAACGTCTGCTGCGTTGTTTATTTAAAGTTAGAGAAAGATACAAGTTTCCGCCATATCTCTGAATTTCTTGGGGTTTTTTTTGTGGCCCGGTCAGATCTTTGTTAAAGCTTTTGTTATTTTAACAGAAATAGCACGGTTATTATTAAAATGACTAATAAGATAATAAAAGATTATGTAAACTCCAGAGTTTAAGTGAGGACACTTCTTGTATTTAGCTGTGGGTAATGCCAGCTTGAAAGTTTAGTAGATTTCTGCTTTCTATGACTTCTAGAATTTCACTGTCTGGCTCTTCTTTTCAGCTGGAATGTATTATTCCTATTCCTTGCACAACTGACAGTAGTGGAAGTTGAGAAACATGAGAGGTGGGAAGCTTGTAAGGTATTCTGCTTCAGTGAACCCCTAAGAATATAATGCTGCTGCTTCTTTAACTAGTTTTGTATTTTACTTCCTGCTTGTCTGTCCTTTCCTTTCGTCCTTATTTTTGGTTCTTGCCTCTTGCCATTCTTTTCTTTTATTTTTTGTTTTCCTGTAGCCTGTATGTGGTGTTTGGTGTCTGTATCAATGCACTGCCACTGACCATTGCTGTATGTGACCTCGTCTGTAAACTGCTGCTCCAAAGACTGGAACTGGGTTTGTTGCAACTGTTCTTTCATGAGGCCATTTTGTTTCTCATTCTTGAGAAATTCTGGAGGACATAGAAAGTTATCAAATAGGAAGTAATTAAAACAGCGAAGCTGATGTCTCCCCTCCTGGCTGTGGGAAAAGCCTGGTAGCTGTCTTTTGGTTCAGAGGTGCCAAGATGTAAATTTCCCTTTTGATCCAAATAACGGCTTTCCCAGCCGAAAACCTCACCCTGAGAATTATTTAGCAATCCAAATGAGTGGCACAGTAAGTTTCCTACATGGAGTTCAAGCCAACTGAACCGCTTCTGTTTTTTCTGGCTTTCCCATAACTCTGCCCAGCAGTTAAGAAAAAGAGCATCTAGAAAACTTCTAATATCCCCCTAGTCTCTCACCTATTTTTATTTTGACAAGATTTTGTTTTGACAAGAGACAAGAAAACCAGCAGGGAATGGCTGTTCTTTCTTTTGGGCCTCTGACACTTTTGAGAGCTGAGTGCTTCAGAAAATGCTGGTTTACAGCGCTCTTGTGGTTTGATTTGACGGTCTTGAGTGAGACCGAGAGTGCGGAAAACAGATACTGGAAACTGTAAACTTACTCAGTCGCTGGGGAAAGTACCTGATGTGAAACTTAGATTTTATTTTAAAAAAACTGTTCTTGACTGCTGACTTCTTAGTGTGAAAGAGTTTGAAAATGAGAGCGAAGAACTTGCAATAGCAGCCAATAGATGTTTTGCATTTGCAGAGGTAAAAGAGCATTTTTGGGGGTTGTCTTTCTTAGGTATCTGCCAGGCCTGGTGTGCAAAGCTGCCTATAACTCTGTCCTTCTGGTAGCAAACTCAGGCTGTCTGTTTAACAGTCCTCAGAAGAAAGTAACGTGGCTCTGAGTTGGCTAATTCCACTCTATCACGCCCCTTGTCTTCATGCTACTTATTTCCATTTAAAGGGCATAGGGGCCTCTCATCAGCCATGCGAAGGAACCTCTGCTTGGGAGCTGGTGTTCTGTTATGGCTGTCGGGAAGATTTGGGTAGGAAGCATGAAAAAAGATTGTGAAATGGTAGTACAGACCTAGACGTTTCCATACAATGCATCTTCAAACACTCCTTTCAGTTGTGGTGATAATAGTTATGCAGAGTATATTCATGTACTTTCTTAGGAGCATAACAAAATATTTTAATTTTCATGAAATTAAATTTGTGACTTAATCACTGGTTAATTTCTTCTCAGTCTTTATGACTATATTACTATGGTTACAGGAATAGCGGTGCTTTAATACTGTGTGAGAAAATGTTGTGTCGCCGTTACTGCTGTGATCCAAGGTTTGTCACAAACGGACGTGCTGCTCTGTCACAGAGTAAGACTTAACAGAGCCGAGCTGTTTCCTGGTCCAGGATGGTAGTGTTGCTCCTAGGTGCGCTTGCTGACCTATCGGGGCAAGCTAGCACCGTGAAACAAAGGAAATAATTACGTGGCACGTTGTTATTATCATACAACAAATGTTACTGTACGTTAATTATGTAATAAAACCAGTGCTGTTAAGGTCCTTTGAACATCGTGTTAATGCTTATTAACACAAATTTGCAGCTCAGGCCTGTTTCTTCTCAAGCCACAGCGTACGTACGCTGCCATTTAGTTGCCCTCCTTCCCTTGTGCATTACTAAAAGCTCAACCACTTAGAAGGAGCGAGAAGTCGCTGCCCTTCCCCTTGTGGTAGTACCCTGAAGTCCTCTGCGACGGGTGACGCCAGGAGCAGTCGTTCTCTCTGGCTTGCAGGGCCTGGCCTCAGGCTGAGGTCCGTAGCAGTCTGTGCACCTGCTGAAATCGCTGTCTGCATTTAGCTCTTGGAGCTCTGGCTTCAGGAAGGAGAAAGTCCGAACTGTGGACATGCAGACGTAAGTCAGGGAAGCACTGCTGTAGGCACCTGGGCTGCTGCAGTTTGCTGATAGTTCAGATCCACCACTGACTGAAAACCGTGACTGGGCTCGAACTGGCAAGCTGAGGGATCGTTTTTAGCTTTTCTATTTCCACCCCTTTAGTGGTAGGTACTTTCTTCTTCTTGTGCTGGTTTAAGTTATACCAGAAGGTGGTCGGGGCAAGGGTCGTTGTTTTGTGACATGTTTGGACGGTGTCGAAGACAATGGGGGCCCGCGCTCACACGTGCTACTCTGAGACATAAATAGTGTTAATTGTCAGCAGCTTCCCAAGTGACTGTTGGGAACAGGGAGAGTTTCTCTTCCTCTCTTCTCCTATTGTTCATTTTTTAATGATGTTTTTTACTAAATGCTTGCCAACAGATCGACTATAAAAAAATTTAGGACTTAACACATGCAAAATAAAGCCATAGTGAGTGCTTGGGCTGGGATGTTGTAAATTAAGTTTTGGTAACTTTTTAAACCTTTCTAATTCTTCTAAACATTTGTCATTTTATTAATCAGCTGTCTTTGTAGATTATAGAATACTGCTAAACTGAGAGCAGGTAGTGAAGTACGCTGTAATTGTTAGAGAAGTGCCTTAAAGAATGTATGGGGAAACTAATATGGAACTACATGTTAACGCTGACCTCTGGAGCAACAATGACACAGGAGAAAACTTTCTTGGCAATAGCTACTCTTACCAGATCACCCTAATAGTATATAGCATGTGAGAGGGGACTTCTGAGAAAGTGAAGAGTATTTGGAAACTAATTTGTAAGTCAGATGTGTGTTGCAAGCACCGCTTCTTCCTGTTTTGCTTTTACCGGTGGACCTTTTTGAAAACGTCATTGCCTGTGATTAGTCAAGGTAATCATGTTAGCTTTAGCAGTTTATTTTCAAGGTGACATTTACCTGAGAGGAACAAACTTTGGCTTATGCRGAGGAGACATATTTAAAGATAGTAATCTCATTAGTTATTTTCCAGCATTTAAGCAGGTAAAGTGACTAGCTGTGATGATGAATGTTTTAGTGTAATTGTTCTTCTGTCTTCCCCAATTAAAAAAATTCCTGCCGAAGACAACCTAGAACAGATTGGCAGTTGTTTCTTTTTGAGCGTATTTGACAGATACTAAACTAACATTGTGTGTTGACTTTTCTTTATAGCTACAGTGAGGGATAATAGTTGATTACATGACTTGCCTGTGTAGATAAGCAAAGTTCTTGTTGGAAGACTGCAATGCAGTTTTATATTAACACCTCAGCAAACACCTAGAAATGGTTAACTGCTGACTGCCACCCTGTGCCACTGGAACCTGTATCAACATTATTTTTCTGTCTTTACACAGTGAATCTCTTCCTGACTGGGAAAATAGAAAGTGCTGTTACCTCATTAGGTAAGATGTACTCTTCTTATTTGTATTTACTGTTCTTTTGAGTTGTTACTGTTTCTTCCCCACCCCAAGAGATCTTTTAACAAAACAGTATGACTTTTGTTTGAGAGAGAGTGACAATGACGTTTTAGGAAGTTTAGGACTTACAAGTCTTCCTGGGGTTGTAGATTCCATCAGTGTCACTGTGCTAGGAAAAAATCGTAAGCTTGAGGCTAAGGTCATAGTACATGCTGATATGTTCAGGGGAAAGCTCTATGTTTAGGAAATGTGCCTGGGAATATCAAGCCAGGGACAGTGGCCCATTCCCGGGGGAGCTAAAACAAGAATGTTAAAAATGTCTTATGAATGTCAAAGTGGAAATTCAACCAGAATTGCAGCACTTAGTGCAATTTCCTTCTCTATAGCAGTACTGTGACTTACTGACATTACGGGAACATTGCAATCAGGGTCCTCTCAGTGATAAGGGCCCTCTTGTGCCTGTCAATCCACAGTCACGTTGGTAGGCATACTTTATGCCCCAAGAGGTTGCAACTTAAATTAAAACAGAAAAATCAAATAAGGGAAACAGGAGGAAAGAAAATGGGAAAACACAAAAATAATTCTAAGGCAGTGGGTTGATTAATGTGGGAGCTTGAGCATTCAAGTCAACACGGGGGTTTGAGAGAAGGTTTAAATCAGGAAAAGGTAGTAATTTTATGATTAGGTAACTTCCTTAAATTTAGCTTAGGGGAAGTGTGGATGAACCCTGTAGGACATGTGCTGTTTGCAACATAGTATTTCCATTCTTTAATTGGAAAAAAATCCAGAATGTCATCTATGTCCTAGTCTGTTCTGCCTGGATGCTTCTTTGGCTTTTGATGGAGTTTGCCATCCATTGGCTACATGGTATATGAGTTTACAAAGTGTAACTTGAGTAATTATACAGTGGCTGGCCTTGACTGGTGATACTATCTCAGCCTGAAATATATAATGCTTCATCCAGTTGGCTCTGCTGCTTTCTAATGCTGTTCTTTTGCTAGAAACAGAAAGAGGGAGTTGTAACATTTGGCTTCTATTCTTTCAAGTATGCTGAAAACCTCAGAGTATTGTAGCCTTCATGTTTTCTTGTCTTGATATAGTTTTTGAGTTAATTTGTCTCCTGACAGTGTAACTGGAGTGGGGGAGAAAAATGATCATAAAAGGTCATTGCAATAGTGTGATCCATGTGTAGCTTCTCTTACCTGTGTGTTGGAGGATAACAGGTTAGGACAGTGCAGTTGTACGGCCTATGACCCTGCCAGGAATCGTCTCGCAGGAGGTGTTCCTTAGGAGCCCTGATAAAGGTTGGGAGGAATGCTTGCTGTCCTAAACACATCCTGACAAAGCAGCTTATTACAGAGTTGATCTTTGTGATAAGGTATAGTGTGGTTTCTTTTCAGAAAGCAAGTAATAGCAGAAATAATGAGTTCTGGAGAACGCAGGTTGAGCCACCATCTTGACTGTATTTGTACAGCGACTTTAAGCCAGAAAAGCAGCTGCTGCTGAGGAGGGGAGGAGCAGTCCTCCCCCTGAGCCCCTTTCCCCGGGCTCGCGGTGAGCCAGTTCAGCCTCTTGATCCAGCGGAGCGCGAGCTCAGATCTTGTCAGATCAGCRAGTTGAAACCTTGGGCTGTGCCTTTGCTGGTTCTGATATCAGGGACAGAAGCAGCCTGCTGGAGACTGGATAAAGTGAAGAGGAGCCTTAAGTCCTTTTTTGTCCACAGGCGTAAGGGATCTGCATTAAGCAATGTGTGCAAGCCCTCCTTGAGGGAGCATTTGGAGAACTTGGGGAGAGTTTCCTGCTGACCCTGACATAGCTACTGAGGAAGTGTATATTGCCAAGTGTTTGGTTTTGAGAGAAGGTTCCTCGTGGCAGGTGCAAACCGTCCTTTATCCCGGAGCAGATGGTTGGGATGTGTCCCTTGGGACTGGGGCAGACCCCGGGGCATCGCAGAAGAGTGCGAAACTGCAGGATTTATTTTCTGCTGGGATCGTCTGAAAATTTATTCCTGCACAGCTTAGTGCCCCCAGCACTGTCCTCTGGTGGAGCTTGACATCTGTTCTGTTATAGTCGCTTTTGCAAAAATAGGAGTAATATTATTCATGTAAAGTTTTGGAAACTTTCTTGCAATTATTTGTGGCATATTTAACTGGCAGGGGGAATCTACTGCTGTTTACAGTAGAAGAAATCCATTTGATTATTACAGAAAGAGCCTCATTAAGATTTATACCTGTTTGACAGAAACTCTCTGAACTCAAACCTCTTCTGGCATTTGTTTAAATTTTTTTTTTTTTAATCTAGAAAAGATTCATTATTGTCTGTCTTGAGAATTTATCTTTTTTTAAAAGCACCATCTCAGTAAGATTTTTGGTGGGTTGGTTTGCCAATCCAGGGATTGGTATTCTCTTATGTTTCTTCAGTAATCCTAAATGTGGAAAATGTAAGCTGTTTGGGGCTTTTAGTAAATTGGGTTTTCACTTTTCTTCTGGGTTTGTGCAGAAGGGCTGCAGAGAGTTACAGAACAATTGTTGAAAAAATGTTGTCACCGCTCTTCTTGTGTGTTGTTGCTGATGATAAGGCCTTCAGAATCCAGGGCTGTACCTTTCTATTTAGAGACTTCCCTTTCCTTTAGATGTTTTGGCAATTTGAAAAGGCTTTTGTTTCTTTTCCTTAAGGAATCACACTGTCATGCCGAAGCCCAACTTAATAACATAATACTTACGCACGCATGTGATTCTGCAAACTTCACAGCCAGGAGCTGAGGAGGGAAGCGGGGCCCCTTTATTGACCCTGAAACGCCAACAGTACAAAATTGTGCCCTTGTGTGGTTTTTCTGTTTTGTTGCCAGCACTGAAGGCTTTGTTTAGTACAGGTGTTTCTTTCAAAATGTATGTAGGTGAAAGAACAGCTGCTGAAGCGGCGCTCAGATCCTTCACCTTGTCAGCCACACAGCAGCCAGTGCACAAGGAGTAAAGAGGCAGATGACTGGTTAGGAAGGACATCTATTGATTTATTGCAAATACCATAGTAATGAGCATTGATGGGAACTGAAGGGCATCAGAAGCATAAGGCAATTAAGTGAGGTTTGGGTAAACACAATAGTAGTTTTGGGGGGTGGATGGGTGTGTGTCCCCACTTTGCTCCAGTAGGTTTAGGGGACTGTGGACATACCCTTAAAATAGTGTAATTATGTTTTGGCAATATGAATTCAGATTAGTGGTCCATTCAAATCAGGAGCCTTTGTAAGAGCAAAGCAGTTGTCCTTTTAATTTTGAGTAGGGCAAGTCTGAAATGCTTGTGTGTCAGAGGGGTAAAGCCATGGGAAAGTATTGAGCAACAATGACCATTGCCAGATGAACTGCCCAAAATGGCATATAGTGTCGGTGCAGCCCTTACCTTGCTTATGTCCTTAGATTTTCACAGCTACAGTTCTTCTGTTAAAATTGGAAAATCTTTTTCTTTTGTCTGTTCTTCTTTCCATGTCCCATGTTTATACATTTCTCACTGAGAACCTGAACTGTCATGTTACATCAGATCCACTGCTTACAGATCAGGAAACTATACATTATTGCAAAAGAAAAAATGCTAGTGATGTTACTTCAAAAAAAGTTGGGATACTTCAGATAACTATTGCTCAGGATCTTTGTAAATACTTCCTAAAACTGAGAAACAAGTTTTTGGGAGAATAAAAGGTCTGCTTAACCGCACTGATGAATGCACGAGTGGAGGTGCTCGTGCGGAGTCACCAGCATGTCAATGGGACTTCCTCAGAATGGAAACTAAAATAAGCTTTGTGTTATTATGATTCTGTTCTGTGTTCTAATGCATATACTGCGAATAAGGGATATTAATCCAGAACAGTATTTGGTACAAGGGGAACAGAAATATTTGAAGAGCTGTTGCCTCTGGATAGTGCTCTCTGGTGTATTTGCTGTTTCTGCTTTGTGCRTTCTGTTTCCTTCCCATTGAGAAGTTTTAGTAATCTGGCAGTTACGAAATGCAGTCTTTCCAGCTCCTTTTATGTGGTTGCTAGCTCTAGGTCCTCTTATGCTGCTGTGATACGTTGATGCAGTGACAAGTGTGTGTAGGAGCACATTTATAGACCTAAACAAACTGAGAACTAGAGTTGAAAAGTCCTGTGGATCTTAACATTTGCTTTTATAATTCTGTAATTGCATCTGCATCTCAGTATTTTGCCAGCATCTAGCGTGGAGCCTCTCTGGTTTTAGAAATGTGATAACAAAAATGTTCTTGTTTTTCTTAACTGCTTTACTGCAAAATATTTGTTTGGAAAATAGGTGTTTTCATGTATTTATATATTCTGTATGCTTTTGTGGCCTTTTAAACTAGTAGGAGTTATATGTCTACGTTTCAGTGGAATGACCTGCTTGGAGAGTAAAAATAATGGCTTTTTTTATATGTTTTGCCTCAGGTCTAAGTTACTCACCTCATGCTTTTTATATTCCTGTGGCTCTCACTTCAAAAGTGCTTACTGTGAACAAACAGAATAGCGCCAGGCACAGATTTACTGGTGGGGGGATACTGCAGCCTGGCCCCAGCCCCAGCCAGGAGCTCTGCAGGCAGCCCTGCCACCTGACTTCATTGCGGCCAGGCAGCTATGCCGGCACTTCTTCACCCCGTCCCTCCAGTGCAGCTAAATCTGGTCCCGACTGTGAATTGAAAATGATGCATTTATGTGGCTGAATTTCAAGCAATACTGTAAATCTGTGATTTGTAACGCGGTGTGTTTGGACGCGTATGCATATAAGGAAACTTGAGGTATAGGCAACCTTTTTTTTCCTTGCCACCTTTTTAAACTACGAGAAAGTAAGCTTCTGTCAAAAATCAGAATATTCAGCTGCAATCCACAAGTCATGCTCTAGATAGTGATTTGTTTTAAAAATAGTTTTAAAAATACTTTTGGAGAATGTTCAGAATAGCTATTGCATTACACAGAATTTCCCCTCTTGTAGTCTGCTGAGAGTACATTTTCCCATCAGAACAGCTTTCCCACTTGTCCTTGGAACATTTCACTTTCATTTTTGAATTGCTTAATTACAAATTATAAGTATTTGATGTAGCCTTAATTGGCCTGCTGTTTTCCATAGGAAGAGCTGAAAGTGCTTTGAAAATACTGAGCTTTATTTAGCCCTGTTTGCTCCTTTCCCTGTCTGGAAAATTCCTCCTATCTATGGGAGTTCAGAAGGAATTTAGAGTACTTAGTAATGTTCAATGAAAACATTTGACATTGGAGTCCAGTTTACTTTTTTCTTTTTTCTTGGGGATTTTTTTTTAACCATTACAAACTCTTCTGGTGTGTTGTATGGTTAGGAGAATAAACAACATGTCCAGGAACATGTTATAACAAAATGAGTTTCTGGATGCTTTACACTGAATATGGATCTTCTTCAGTTGCTGGGTGATGTACCCAGCCTTTGGGAAGCTGGTAAGAAGGACTTCTGTATTACATCCTTTTGGCAGATCCATGCAGTAATATTGATTGTAGCCTTTGGTAGATTCATACAAGGTTATTGATTGATCCTGCATTTCAATGCAGGTTATGCTTACCTACACTTAGAGTGGGTGTCTTAATTAAAAACCGGGGCAGGGAAGAAAGCAGTAAGAGAATAAAACTGTTGACTCTCATTTGTCTGCAATCCCCAGAAATTGATGAAAGCTCTTGTGGCTAATGCGAGTTGTTGATTAGGCAAAGCATTAACAATAATATTTTTTCCCCCTTATTAACAGGTGCTTGCAGTGGAGAACTGGAACGGCACACAGAGAGACGGGGAGTCATCTATAGTCCTTCTTGGCCATTGAACTATCCTCCAGCTGTAAACTGCAGCTGGTACATTCAAGGAGATCGTGGAGACATGATAACAATTAGGTATGGTTTGATATTCCGTGGAGATGAAGAATTGCTTTGCTGAAATGAAACAAAATGCGAGTTTTTATCTGATACACAAGTATGAGGCTGTTTGTCAGAGCTACTGTATGGTTGAAGGAAGCGGGAGGTGATTACACTGGGGTGTGATTGCAGGTTGGGCACCTGTCTCATTTTAGAAATGTTCCACTGTGTCTTGTTTCTGTAGGCTACTTCTGACATCCATTATTATATACGCAAGTCACTTGTAGTCTTTTAATATATTTATCTTCACAATACCTGTGTGAGATTTCATCCACCTCTGATAGATGAGGAGGTGGGGGACGCAGTGATATATTTACTCACATTAAATAGTCCCCCTTCTCTTCATTGCTTATAAATAGGAATAGGTGAAGGCTATAAGACCTGGGACAGCCTCAGTGGGATACATAAAATTCTTAGAGCAAAAATGGCTTTTTCTGTAATGTCTTGAAATGGTGCTATGTTTAATTGACAGTTGAAGATAATAGTTGCTATTTTGTTACTTGTTAACCAAAAGACACATGCTTTTCTGCTTAATATTTATTTCCAGCAGAATTAAATAATAGTTAGCATTTGTGGCACAATTTCTACTCATTCTGTAAAAATACTATTCAGAAAAGACTAGAATATATTACAAATGGTTTGTTAAGAATGTTTAGGCTATAATATCAGCATACTGCGAATGTGCTTAATTTCTCTGGGCTGATCGTAGTATCCTTCTCAAACCAAGAATTTCTTATTTAAAAAAAGGAAAAAAAAAAAAGCAAACCTAGGAAAGGGGTTTTTGTTTGGTTTTTAGTACTGTTGTATTTGACACCATCTGCTCATTCTTTGCTCAGCTGCTTAAAAGGACTGCAAACCTCTTCAACTGCAGATGCTCAGCAATTAAAAACAAATCTGCCACAGATGGAATAATAGGAGGGCTCCACCATCCGTAGTTCAAAATAGGAACTACTCATCAAAAGTAAGGAAGTACATACCTGCCAGCATTTGAGATCCATAAATAGAAACATGCTTTTAAACCCCATTAAATTGTATTGGACTTGGGGAATTTGTTTCAAAGCAGAAATTGTTGGAAACTCTGAGGAAGCATACAAATGAGACGCAGGACTTAGCTCTGGAGAATAGTACTGCAATTTATGCTATGAAAACGTCTCGGAGCTCCCAGTTAGAATTAGGATTCCCTTCTGCAAGTACGAGTGTTAACAGAGGCTAAAGAAATAAAGGAAAGTAAGATGAGGAAACTGGTAATAATGTGTGTATACAGTTTAGATGTGTGCATAGCAATATGATTTGAAAGATTTCTTCTTAATGGGTTTGTTTTCTATCACTGCCATATCCTGCTCTCCTATGCACATGCAAACAATGGGAGCTATGTGTTTACATCCTAGGGAGTAGCATTGTGGTGTTACATTTCTGACTATAAATGTACTTGGAATGACTCACTCCAGTGTATGAAATGCAAAATGTTGCAGCATCGGAGGATTTGTTTAGAAGGTTGTAGCCCTTGTAATGCCAAGGATGTAAAAGAAGCAGCTGACTTGCGTAGGCTAGCATGATATGGGCAAACTGGGAAAGAGGGTTCAAATACAAACATTTTTTCCTCTTAACAGTTGGGTATGCTTCTTGTCCTAACAGTGTGCTGATAAGGGCATAAAAGAGTAGCTTTTTTAATTTTCCTAGGAAAATCAAACACAGTTCTTGTGATAACATCTGGATTTTGAAAGGTTTAAAAAAACCCCACCTCCTTTGTGTTATGTTATGCTGAATGCATTTCCTTTGATCTTGAATTCTCATTGACTGTAAGACAGCAATGTTATATAAGCATCATATTTGAGATACAGCAGGAGTCATTACAGGATAAAATTGCAGTTGAAAGTAGTTTTGATTTCTAAAACATTTGCAGTCGGTAGTCATTTTTTATAAACCTATTATTCAGCAGCTTTCAATAGAACAGTGCCCAGATCTACACGTGGATGTAAGATGCTGGCCTCTGTGGGCATGTCCTTTAGAAGCTTTGTCTTAGTATCTACCTTTCATGTGTGTGTATTGATTTTCTTCATATCCTCACATTTCCATGCTTATTGTTTTGCTTTATAGTTTACTTTTTAGAAATCCTTGGGGGAGACTTCACAAGAACAGGAAATATATATTCTTTGTGCTTATACCTCTCTGTTAATTATACACGTTTCAGTACTTTCTTCCAAGTTTGTGTGTCTGATGGAATGRTGCTGTTGAGACCTGGGAACAAGTGTGTAGCTACTTTTTTCCAGGACTATGTTGAGTCACTTTAGATTCAGGTAATCAGTCTGTTAGTTACTGTTTTGGAAACTACTTGATTTTTCCTCCCATTTTCTCTATTTTTATGCCTGTTTTCACAGAGGACTACATAAAAATCCTGTAAGATCAGATAAAGATGTCATATGCAGTAACTGCCTTTGTACCATCCTTTGCAGGCTTTATATGTGTATGTTTCCTCATATTTGAGAAAAAGATCAAAATAATTTTTGTTTAGCAGTTGCTGTTACCTGATGGTTGTAATTAACCCGATGTGGGCAGAGTATAAATGAATTGTGGTTTATTATAGGAATTTATGGGACTGAGAGTAAAATGTTCTCCATGTTCAGAATTCAACATAAGAGTATTGAAAAGTGATCTACTTAGTGATCCACTCAAGCTGTCTCTTATTAATTGAGGTGGCGGGGATCATCTTCATTGGCTTTCACTTCAGCGATTCACGTCATTGGCTTTGAAAAAAGAAATTTTCAGGTACCATCTGAGTTTCAATTTCTGAGTAAAACTGAGACCTGTTCATGTAAAGGCTTGCTGGTCTGTAATTGTATGAAGAATTAAAGGGACTGCTTCATAGTCTATTTAGCAAACTCACGGTGTTTCAGAACTTGACATTAATTGGAAAAAACTCATAATAGCCATTTATTTCATTCAGTTGCATGTGCTCAGCTTTTGAAAACGCAGCCCCTGTGTCTCTTGCCTAAGGTTACACAGTTAGCTGGTGCTTGGGAGCTGGGAGTAGAATAGAGCTTTCCTGACTTCCAGGTCCTTGTGCTTCAGTGGTTAAGCAGAGCTTTTAATGAGCCAATTAAGTCATCAGTTGTTCACAGTCTGCACTTGCTGTGAGAGGTTGGCAAATAGAAGTAATTTTTCTTGCTTAATTGGCTGGTCTGTTTTATTTTGGGACTGTGCTCTACTGATCTACCCATAATATTTATTCTCCCATTTTTTAATTAGTTTAGAGGGCCAAATTGGACATTTATTTTTTTGTGTTTATTTACTAATTACTTTCATTCAGATTTTACATCTGCTGGGCCTCCAACAGTTTACCCTTTTTTGTTCGTTTTCCTGAGCATCCCATGTTTGTCYTTTTCYWKTTACTAWKWWTKYTKYTTTTTTTTTTTTTTTTTKYTTTAAKCWGWAGWYGSYMKTGCTTAAATTACTGAGAGGGTTGTAGGGAATTCCCTACATTATTTATAGAAGTACTTTTTTTCCTAGCTGCTACTGCTCCTTTCAGTGCAGATGGCAAAAAGCTTAGCTCTGCTAAGCATTAGTTTTGCAGGTAGCACATTTTTTTTCATATTTTCAGAATGTAAATAAGTGTTTATGATAAGCCGGTTTAATGAAGTTCTTTCCAGCAACATAAAAATACTTGACAGTTAATAGGAAAATATTGTAGGCTACTGTTGCTTCACTTGAGTAATTTTACAGGCAAGATCTGATATATATGGCCAGTCCTGTAATTTTCTGTAAGCTCCTGGAGTCCTGCTCAGTGTTGGAGGTAACGTTTTTTCAGTATCATACCACCGAAAGAAAAATGAGATGATTTTATCTATTTCTGCAGAATTCTGTAAAAAACAGATTTAGTGCTGTATTTGTTAGTTCAAACTGAGTTCTTCTGATCCTCAGAGTTTGAATGCTTCCACTGTTTAATATATTATTAAACTCTTGTACTTTTGTATACAATTAGTTTTTTTTAAAGGAATTAGCTGTGGAAGAGATGTTCCAAAAGCAAGATAATTGGAGTTAGTGCTTTTGAATAGCATCTTTCAGAAGAAAGAAAACCTGCAAAATTTGGTCCGATAATTTTGATCTCTTACACCAGTCTACTCCTCTATTCCTGTATTGTGTTGGAGATCCACAGCTAACAGTGAGAACAGCCTAAGGGCCAAAGCATTGTAAAGGGTGTTCTGTGTTTTAGTGATGGGTGTTTTACTTTGTTAATATTGCAGTTCTAAGTACTTGAAATACCAACATTTGACTCCTGCAGTGTTGTGCCTGAGCGTTCCTCCTCTCCCTGCCCTCTGAACTCAGGCTGTGTGCTCTGGTTGTGGAGAGGAAAAAAGCCTGGAGGAAAGCCGAGTTCTCCTTCCCTTTGCTGTCGAGCACCGAGATGTCAGAGCAGAGTAGTGTTGCCCTATAAGTGAAGGTTGTGGGTGAAGGGGGATGTTTGCATCCCAAGGAGCAGCTGCGGTGCGGTGGGCTGTATTTGAGGGGTGCAAAGGCTGGAGTGTAGTGCCACTGTGCACTGCAGCTTGCATGGTAGGGTGGACGTCTGGGTCCACGTCCCGCTCTTTCAGACGCATCCGAGTGGTTTGCTGGAGGGGATTAGTGACTGAACGGAGCAGTAGCCTCTCTACCTTCTCTCGCTTTTCCTCCCAAATCTTGTGCTTCCCTGCCCAAGATGTTTAAAAATGCCGCAGTACTGACTGGTGCTGCGTGAGGTATGGATGACATTGTCCATTAGTACTCTCTGTTTCAGTATGACTTGATTCTGTTTCTTGTTTTAATCACAGAAAATGACGTGGGTTTTGGATACAAAGGGCCTGAGACCTCCCTCAAGAACTGTAACTACAGACTTCATTCAGTACTTTTCCGAAGACTGTAAGATGTTTCTACAGTCCTACAAGCAGTAGGAGCACAAGACTTTGTCCCTTATTTCCACTGTATACTCTCAATCATTCAACCATTGGGCTAATCCTTTTGACAGAAAAAATTGCATGCCAGTTTGAGAAAGTTCAACTGAATAAGTGAACGTCCCTGCACTCTATTTTGTGGGTAGCAGGATTAAATTATTCTTCAGAAGACTGTAACAACAGCAGCGCTAGATCTAATTACAGGTGATGAAAGAAATTAAGTAGCAGAGGTTGAACGCACTATTCGGGACTTTTAGGTAAAATAAATCAGTGGGCTATTTAATGTCAGATTAGTGTGGCAGAAACTTCTGACACAAAACCTTGTTGTTGCTAATGCGTTGTAAAGCGAAAACCAATTTTATATATCTATATGTGCACACATATGTATTCATGTTTTTTCGTATTTCATTACAAAGGAGTGATTTTTGTGTTTCTTGAGTAAAATCACCATCAACTTTAATGGGGCAAAATTTGCTTCCAGTGGAGACAATATAACTTAAAAGGATGCTGGTGTGGAGTGACAATGCCTTAGTCAAAGCAAAATTTGTTCAAAATATGTCTGTTGATTAGTTTGCATGAGGTAGAACATAATTGCTTTGACTTTGCTTTTGCCCTTAGAAGAAGAAATTTTATAACTGCTATGGTATCTATTATATATTTTCAGAGAAATTGTGTTTATTCAATGGTGTTTGAAACTCCTAGGCACCTGTGATTAAGATGCTTATTGTTTTTTAAGAAGAGTTCATTCTTGTGAATATTCTGTATTGCCCTTTTTCAAATACCAAGGCATTTGTTTCAGTAGCTCGTGCATCCTTGAGAGGTGTGGTGTTTTCAGGGAGGCTGTTAAAGATGATACTTCCTTGCAAGTCTGTTCTGCCTCATCACCCTTGTACTCAGTTGGTTTTGTGGCTAAAGGTTGGATTTCTTAGTGGAGAAGTGTGGGATTCTGCTCTGAATCTATTTCAGATCCACAGCTGACACTCAGGAAAATCAGTTATCCTCTGTATGCCTGTGCTTCTGCTTTGGAAGGTGGGACTAAAGTTTCTTCCTCTTCCACACCCTTTATAATAAACCAAAAAAAGCCCTTTATTAGCAATGTACAATATTACATTCTCAAGGTGCAAGTAGAAGATATTGTTAATTATACACAAATGCAGGCTCTCCAGAGGTATTGCTATCATCTGCAAAAGAGTTTATAAACAAGGCATGTGCATGTAGCTGACTTTTCTGTACTGTTCCTTTTTGTGAATCTTAAAAAGKGTTAAACTTTCTTTTTTTTTTTTTAGGAAATAAATGCATTTTAATGTACGGTGCAGACAGCTTATTATATAGGCAAATTCCCCCCTGGGTGTGTGCAGTCTGTGTTGTATAATACCACTATGGGTGAATTATTTACCTGATAGACAAAAGTAGCTCTTTTCAGCAGAGTGGGGAAAATGAGTGGCTGTGGGACTTGGCTGGAGTGCTGGGAACTGGGTAGGATAGGAGAACAAATTGTTTAGCTTTTTAAGGTTGGTCCTGGTACATCTCAAATAACTACAAAAGCAAGAGATCAAAAGATTTAGTAAATGATCTTGTTTGTATCACACAAGCAGAAGTTTTCTAATCATTCCCGCCATCCCGTCCCAGTTCTGAGTTTCCATTTCTTGATGGCTGTTCCCTTTTCTTAAAAATTTTTGTTGTTGGGCAGATAGGTATTTCTAATACTTATCCAAAAAGTCTTTATGACAAGAAAACCCTACAAACAATCCTCCAAGTAGATGATAGAAACCCTTGTTGATGTCTGGTGCCAACATGAGTTAGAGAGCAAAACCAATGTGGTAGCTCAGTAATGCTGTCTCGCATCTCTTGCAACAGAGTTGATGTGGGTGCTTATAGTTTCACTGATGCTGTGTATAATTCCTTTTCATGCTGTAGTGCCTGTTCATACACTTTCTTGGTCATTAAAAATTTTTTGCAGAACACCTGGGACAGATACTCTTTAGTTTACCTTTGCGTGGCTGAATACTTAAATCTTTTCATTCTGACTGCACAGTCATCTAAAACTTCCTTGCAAAATATGCTGGTTTCAGAAACTTGATGAGATCACTTATAGCAAAGAATTAGGTGCTGTGGGAATATTTCTTCCCAGCTGGGAAGACACATAGAGCACGGTGGGAGAAAAAGAGTTAGAAAAGAGGAAGGACGTATTTCTGGATTGTCCTTGCCTGCACATGTGTCGTTGGACATCTCTTAATTTCCATTTTAACTTAACACTTTCAGTGCTCTCTTACTTCTCATTCTCTTGCTGATAATTTTTTTTTTTTGAGAGTTATTAAGCCGATATGTTTGGCAGAACTTACAGGTGTGTGTAGGCTGGGTCTCCTGCTTAAATGGATTGACTAGTTTATGTAGTTGCTGCTCTTTCCCTTTCACCTTCAAACAGCAAGATCTGGCAGGTATTGACAGCCTTTTGTAAATACACAGTGATATCAGAAAATTACCTTTCCATTTATGTTTTTCAAAGAATTCGTCTTTTATGTTTGTGAAAAGTCCTTTGTGGAAGGAGGTCTGTATTTCGTAGCAGCTTTTCAGCCTTTCTGAAACTTCTATCAGAAGGAGTGTGTGCAAACCTCTACCAAGTTAATTTTGTGTAGCTGAGTTATATGAAAGAGGACCAAAATTCATTTCTAAGTGTTCTGAACAGTGTGACCTTTCCTAATGAGCGTGCTTCTCTGTGCAATGCTATTGTCATTGCAGATTACTGAATGCAAGTGTAATCTGTTGCATCAGACAATAAATACCCTGTATGGTTCCCGAGCTACAGGTTAGGGAGTATTATCTGGTTGTGTTCAGTGTTCTGCAAACAATTGGGGCACCTCTTTGCACTAGGTAAGCTACTACTGAATAATTACTGGGCTTGGGTCAGCGGGAGGGCTGGAGGTTTGACTGTAAAAGGTTACAGGCTTGTTTGCTCTGCATTTGCATTCCCAGAAAGGGAATATTTTAGTCTTCAAATTAAAAAATAGTAGTGTCAGACTTCAGGTTCCATTTCCACCCCTTGCAGCCCTGTTCTCTTCTTGCCTTCTCCCTGCCTATCCATAGCTTGAAGAGTTGATTTTTGTCTCTCGTATTTATCCCTATTGTTCTTTTTTCAAGACAGTGGTCTCTCCTCTCATCCCATAGTTTCATAGCTTTTAAGGTTGGAAAAGACTGCTGAAATTAATCTACCTTCTGTATAATGTATATATAAAATGGAATTTTGCTTTTACTCATATCTGTATTTTAGGAAGCAGTTTTGTTTAAGGACTCTGAGTAAAAGAGGAATTATCCTCTCAGCTTTTGGAGCTGCTTGGCATGCTGTTTACGCCTGCGAGATGGGTGCTTTTCCAAATTGGGGGAATTTGAGTGCTCTGTTTATATGTACTCAAGATACTGTAGGTGTTTCATTATCTTTGAATGTGATCTCTTTGTGTCAACACTGCTTGGTGCAGAAAGTCAGCTGTTACAGTCTGTTTTTTCTCTGTTTGGCTTTGTTCCAGATAACATGTCCTCTTTGTAACTTGTGTTTTCTTTTGTTCCTAACAGTTTTAAGAACTTTGATTTGGAAGACTCTCAGAAGTGTGCAGTAGACTGGTTGATGATTGGCCCATCTTCCAAGAGGGAGGAGTACAAAGTGTGTGGATCTTCCATACCTCCGTCTTTCATCTCCGCAAGGGACCATGTTCGGATATTTTTTCACTCAGATGCATCAAGCTCAGGACAGGCTCAGGGATTTCGCCTTTCTTATATTAGAGGTAAAACCTTACAGTTTTGTTGGCTTCACTTACACTCTCTCTCTGGCAGAACTTGAAGACGGTAGTATTTTCTGTTGACAGGAGTCTTGGGCCAGTCTTGATGACTGTAAGGTGTTAGCTTGGTAACACCTGGAAACTGATATTATTTCCACCTGGCTTTTTAACAGTATTCCTGAAGTGTACTGGCCTGACTGATTGACTTGTGACGTGCAGGGTAGTAGACATTAAAAACTGACATCAGGTGGTTCCAAAAGTTTTGATACTGACTTTTTTCTCCTTGCCCTCTTTCACAGGAAAGATAGGTCAGGCTGTATGCCAGTCAGATGAATTCCATTGTGCAAACGGAAAGTGTATTCCCAGTACTTGGAAGTGTAATTCTATGGATGAGTGTGGTGATAACTCGGATGAGAGAAACTGCACTGTCCCTCCAACAGAGCCTCCATCCAGCATCTGTCCCTCAGGAATGTTCCAGTGCAGTGCAGCCCACTCCACCAAGTGCTTGATGAACGAGCTGAGATGTAATTCAGTTAAGGACTGCAGTGAYGGTTCGGACGAAGATAATTGTCCTGATCTTTCCTGTGGCAAAAGGCTGGGTAATTTTTATGGATCTTTTGCTTCCCCAGACTTATTCCGTGCTGATCACAGCAGATCAGACCTTCGTTGCACATGGTATGTGGACACACAAGATAATCGACATGTTCTGTTGCAGCTTGATTTGCAGTTAGGCTACAATGACTATGTAAAGGTCTATGATGGCATCGAAGAGAGAGGTGATAAATTAATGCAAACATTTTCGTACCACAACAATAGGCATTCGGTGAGTGTGGAGTCATCAAAGGGCCAGCTTACTGTCTCATATCATGCCCGCTCCAAGAGCACTGGCCATGGSTTCAATGCAACCTATCAGGTGAAAGGCTATTGCCTTCCTTGGGAACACCCTTGTGGAAGTGATGAGGAGTGTTTCACAGATAAGCAGCATTGTGATGGCTGGTGGCACTGTCCAAATGGCAAGGACGAGGAGAACTGTCCTGCTTGCCAGAAGAACGAATACCCATGTGAAGGAAACAGTGGGCTTTGTTACTCAATACTTGACCGCTGTAATAACCAAAAGAACTGTCCAGATGGCTCAGATGAAAAAAACTGCTTTACTTGCCAGCCAGGAAACTTCCATTGTGGTACAAATCTGTGCATCTTTGAGACTTGGCGCTGTGACGGCCAAGAAGACTGCCAGGATGGAAGCGATGAACATAACTGCCTGGTGATCGTTCCCAGGAAGGTCATCACAGCTGCTCTGATCGGGAGTCTCGTGTGTGGCTTGCTGCTGGTGATAGCACTGGGTTGTGCATTTAAATTATATTCTCTGAGGACCAGGGAATACAGGTAAGCAGCTTGCTTTTATGATGCTTTAGTAGCTGTGGGGTTTTTTTCCTTTTTGTTTAAAGGGAAAAAAGTCGATTGTTAACCGGAGAATTTGCAAAATACTGTGAAATCAATCCAAGGAATTGATGACAACTAAATAGCAGTCACAGCACTAGGCTTAGAGAAGAGTAGTTAAGATTTTCAGMAGCAGTGAGGGGAATGTCAGGTCTTCTGTGATCTATGAGAAATATAAATTTATTGTGCAGCCTGGCAGAACCTGTATTTAACTTAAATCAAAACTGTTTTGAGCAGTTTCCTCTCCCACCTCCTCCTCCTGCAACAAATCCCTTGCACTGCCGAAAACTGAATGCTGAACTGTTACAGTGAAGTCTTTGCTGAATCTGAACTGAATAACTCTCCCCCTGCCCTCCCCAAATACTCTAGTTCTCAGTTCTACTAAAAGCGATGTCCTGCAGTGGTGGGGCCTGTTCTGAGCAGGAGTTGTTTACCTCCACTGTTCCCATCGGTGTGAGCTGTGCCCCTTTCCCCCCGTCCTATATGCCTTGCTGTATGGATAGCGTGTGTGTTTCCATGCCTGTGTTTTGTCTGTTTGTGCAAGCCTGGTTCTGCCCTTTGGGAGAGAGTCGTAAGGGACTTCCTGAAGCCCGTCTTTTGTCATGTGCACCAGCTCTGTGCCGTGCTGCTAACACTGTTTGTGTTTTCAGCACAGTGTGCTCTACATTCTCTCCTGATCAAATCTGCATGATTAAGGAGCTGGAAACCAGCCGCTGTACTATGTTGGGAAAATCAGTGCCTCGGTTCTGGCAGGACAGCCAAAGCTCTCTGCAGCTGCAAGCTGCCCCTGTTGTGTGATTGTTTCCAGTTCTTAATGTTGTCTTTTCCAAAAATAACCTTTGGGCCCTTGCTGAACAAGTTACCACTGGTACTAGTGTAAGCTGGCCGACTGAAAAAACTTCAGTTGCCACAGAGTCCAACCTGGGACTGCACCAAAGAGTTTGCTGATTTGATTCACTGATGCTTACACCCTCTACTCTTATTCCTTTTGTTTATTTTAGCATCCTGATAAGATTTTCACGGAGCCTAGTTGAAGGTTGGCATTTTTGCTGCTAGCGTGAAGCCCTCTGCACTGCTTTTATACATTAATGTGAGGGAGGGAGGACCAACTGACTGTTCCTTCTCTTCCATGTTTTCCCTCTGCTTCTGTTTCCAGAGCATTTGAGACCCAGATGACGCGACTTGAGGCAGAGTTTGTGCGGCGGGAAGCTCCCCCTTCCTACGGGCAGCTGATTGCACAAGGACTTATCCCCCCAGTTGAAGACTTCCCTGTGTACAATGCATCACAAGTATGGAGACACGAGTGCCAATGAACCTATCAGCAGCTAAACTACTATAAATTAGATAGAATCAATCTGGAACTGTATTCTTTCAGTAGCTGTGCTAATTATATGGAAGTCATATAAAAATGCGGATGTTTTACTTGGAGCTGAAGAACCACAGTTACACATCATGGTGCTGTGGGTAGTTTTGAACACATTAAATGTGTTTGCTAGGGAACAGCAGTGAGATAAGCACATGCTGTTTTGCTGTACATCAAGATTGAATGAACAGAGACAGACAGAAAGGTCAGAAAGTAAATAGAAAAAAGGCTTCTCAAGCTGAAACTGTAAATGTGCCTGAAGCGATAAGAAAGTAAGGTCTCTAGCAGTATTTTTGGGAAATTCTGGGATTATGTCTCATTTACAAATACATTACATTGAGAAGCCATTAAGTCATTCTTCTGTTTCATTGCTGAGTTCTCGAAAATCTCCTGTGCCCTGTTGAAAGTACCCAACTGTGATACAGCTCCTAGTGTGATAAAGCTCTTGTAGGTTGTTACTCAAGTGGAGAAGTAGTTTGCCTTGGCCTTTCTTCTCTGCTGTTGTCATCAGCTTTTGAGGATCCTCTGCTATTGCTGATGATAGAGGACTCAGTGGTCTGCAGTCTGGTTCTTCAGTGGTTATCTGATTGCGTGAGTGGAGCATCTTCCTGGGCAGACAAGTAGAGCTTAAASTTATAAAGGGAACACTTTAAGGGAGAGTCTTTTGGTACAGGCAGAGCTGTCTTTGGTATTCTTAAATAGTTCATTAGAAAATACGCATTTAACAAGGAAGTGTAGGGATCAAGTCTGAGAATTCTGGTAAGGTGGAGATACTGGTGGAAAGAACAGGGCTTAGGAGAAGTCTTTTGAGTTCATGTGAAATCATAGTTTGTTACATCTGCGTTACAGGCTTCTGTGCTGCAGAACATTCGAACAGCTATGAGGAGGCAGATGAGACGACACTCATCAAGACGAAGCTCTTCTCGGCGGCGCTTGGGCAGGCTCTGGAACAGACTCTTCCACAGACCTCGGGTGAGGGGACAGATCCCTCTCCTGACACCTGCCCGCACTTCACAGACTACATTGGGTGATGGAATCATCAACCGTGCTGATGGGACTATTCGGAGCCCTCCACCTTCCCCCGAAGGACCTAGTTTAGAGGCAGATGCCCGTGGCCAAGCCAGGGGCCTACAAGAAGCTGGATGTAGCAGCTTGCAGCCAGAGACTGAAATCACAGAGCCATTGCCTTCAAATGTCTTACCGAATACTTGCACAGCTGCACGTGCAGAGCCTGAGGCTGGACACGCTGATAAATCTTTAGGTGCCGAGACCTCTGGCAGTGAGCTTAAGCAGTCCAGTAAAGTGGATTCAGGAAAGGCTTTCAGAGATCCTTTGTCTGAAAGTGTTACAGAGACGATCCATGGAGGGTCAGCATCCAGGAGGACTGTCCCAGAGGGCAGTAGTTTAAGTAGAAGTCATCCGCTGAGTGAAGAGCCATGTAGGTTACCCTTAAAAAAGTGGGAGTCTGCTTATTCAGACAGCCCTGTGAATGTTCATATCCAAGTGGATGGACAAAACCGATGTTGCCCTAACTCATACCGGGAGGAGCCGTTGGGTATTCATGCGGCTTGTTGCCATTCTGTGGAAGTGCCAATGTTAGAGTCCTCTACTCCCCTCTCTGAAATCAATACCAGTGATGATGAATCTTTACTTGTTTGCTAATAAAAATTTTTGTTTTGGCCCTGTAAATTTTGTAACTTCATTGTTTATATGACAGTGCACTTTGATGATAGGTGGTATGTCTGTGCTCTCAACTTTGTTTCTTAAAACCAGTGTGCTTTAATCTCCCAGGGAGTACAGTACAAGACTAAATGGGACAAGTTTTTGGTTTTGTTGCTATTCCTGAAACTCCAGTGGGGCAGAAGTAGGCCAGTATGCGATGTCAGGGGCTGGGAGAGCAAGAATGTGTCACTGCAGTTTGGAGGCATCTCCATCCTCTGGTATTTCTTCTGTGCATTTATTCATTCTGCATTCAGGGAATTAGCGTTTCTTTGCTTTTCAAGTGGTCTTAATGAAACTAGAGAGAACTCTGTTGGAACCTGGGGCAGGCACCAGTCATTGTAACTGTGAGTACTAAACTAGAAAGAACGTTGTCTTTTTAGACATCGTAATTTAATTAAAATTTAGTAATTTTAATTACAAATACTTACAAGGAAATAAAATCCTTTGTAGCATCCTCTTTATAGAAATTGTTCGCTTCCTTTGCTTCCTTCAGAAATGTTTTGATGGCCATATGTACCCTGAAACTAAAACCAAAGTTTCTGTATAGAAGACCCAGAATGATACCAGGTGTCTTACCTGCTACAGCTTTGTAATAAGAGATTAGCAGTGTTCAGTATAAGCAGAGTGCATTGAACCCCAGTTGCAGCAATATTTCTTTTTTGTGTTGTCATATGTTACATTCTCTTCATAGTGATGTCGTGAAGGTTGAACAATCGTTTGCTTTCTCCCTACCCTCTTTTTCCTCTCCTCACTTCTGTTTTCAGGGTCTTTTATGATTATACCACTTTGGGTGTGCCCTGAAGGATACTGAGGCTTCACAGTGCCCGTTGGCTGCAGTAGAAAGCGCTGAGCACTTCGTAACTGTCAGGATCAGACTTCTATTTTATTTTGAAATAAAATCTGCTTCACAGTTGCTTGTAAATCTGCTACCTAGGTGCAGATGTATAAATAATTTTTTTTTATTTTTTATTTTTAGAGACTTTGTTTGCTTTTTTCTTTTAAGAATTGAAATAGATCAGTGCCATTTTCAAAGCTGACGCTGTGTGGATTGTACAACACTTAAATGTAAACTGGTGCCTTTTTGGTTTCTAGAGTGTAATTAAAAGCAAGCAAGTTATTTACCTGGAAGAAGGGTGACATTGCTTAACCAGGAGTGACTTGGTATAGAGTGACAGAACATGACTGTGTGATAGTTTGGCCCTGTTGCGATGAATGGGGCATTGGCCAGGCTCCCCCRTGCTCCCACAAGAGCTCTGCTTCAATTCCCGTGTGACTCAGTGACAAACTAAAACGCTTTATATAGGAATTAACAAGGAAGTTGATGCTGCTGCGCTGTAAATACCCGAGTGCTCTGAAGCCTGTTTATTGCTGTAGGAATTCAAGTTGCCCAAAGTTATTAACTGAACTTGTAAAATTGAGGTGGACCTGGGCCCTGCTGTCCACTGGACCCTCCTGGCTGTGAAGGCAAACAGGCTTTCGCAGTGAACAGTTAAGTTTACATCAAAGTGTCAAAAGATTTTTTTCCTTTAAATGGGCTATATTTTGCCCTGGATCTTTTACTAGGACTCCCTTTGGGGGAGTACCTTAAAAAGGACAAGGAATAGGACTTTGGCTTTACTGAAATGTACCATGGAAGAATTAAACTGAAGTCGTCTTTTTTTTTTTTTTCTCTTCAGTTGCAAATTGGTTTCATACGTGCATTCTGGAGGCAGAAGATTCAAACTCCTTAAGGGCATTAATAGCAGGAAGGGCTTGTGGCAAAATGCGTAACAAGTAAGAGTCGTAGTTACATTAAATAAATACTGCTCACTCATTTTTTCCAAGTGCTTTTGTGATCAGAATTCATTTCATCAAAGGAAATGGAGTTTTGAAAGAGAGCTTGCTTTCGTAGCATTTGTAAACATCTTAGGTACATTCCACCTTTGCAAGGCCATGTACTGTAGTCATTACACTGCCAGGGTTGTTGTTTGCATCTAAGGCTACAGGTTTTAGTGTGGGTTGTTTTTTTTTTTTTTGTCTAAAGGTAATTTTAAATACATAGAATTGTATGTGTAAAGTAGTTARTTATAATTGGGAGGAAGATTATATTTTAAGGTTAATATTGTGCAGATATGAAGGACCTTAGAAATAAGTGTATATTTAATTCTGTTACAGAAATGTATTTCTATAATAAAATAATGTTGATCATACTATGCCTTAAACTATCACCACTGTAAGGCTCTTAAAGTTGAAATATATGTACTTCAGAATATCGCTATATTTTGGGAACAACCCTGAACAGCTAACACTGTATTTTATTTTAAGATGTGTAACTTCACATAATTTCTTACATATATCATACATATTTTGTGTAATGATCCATTTGGTAACTCAGTGGAAATTTCATTGAGAAGGTTTTATTTTTAGAAACTTAAAAAACTTGAGGTCAATGAAAATTTGATGCTTAAAGTGTACAGAAATGTTCACAGCCCTCACTACTGGAATTTATAGCCTTGCATCGAGAGATACAAGCCTGGTGCTCTTTGTAAGCACCGAACTTTTGTATTCTGCAAGACAGTATTCTCTCCTGGCTCCCCTAGCTCATTCCTTGGAGGGAAGAGTCATAAATTTACTGTTAATTTTGCAGAAGAAATCTCCATGTCTGCGCTGTGAGCACAAACAGGTGTGTTGCAATGTCCTGAAATGTCAATACCTGAAGAAACCACAAGGTCTGCCTTTGTGTATGTCTGCCCTTCCTCCAGCTCTTGGAAGCATTTAGCAGTGAATCAACCACCCTCAAGGACACCTAAGTTCTGTTTCATGTAAGCTGCCTCCTTGTATTCAGAACTTCTTAAAATTAAAAAAAAAAAAAAAAAAAAAAAAAAAAGGCAAAAAACTGCTACTGTGCCAGATGTGAACAGGAAGAGCTCATTGTTGCATTTCTGTGCTCAGTGGAAAATACCACACTTTAATGACTATACAACCTACCACTAATCAGCTAATAAAACTTGTTAAATTTTTTGTTATTTTAATAATGCTTTTCTGCACTCTTTAAAGATTTTTGTAGACAGAAGGGAAACAAAGTATTTAAGATAGGTTTGTTTTGTTTTGTTTTGTTTTTTAAAGATACAAAACTCCCCTGTCCAAGCAGCCAAAAAAAACCTCCCTAAAAAAATCTCTGAACAGAGAAGAATAACTACACTGGTTAAAGAAGAATGGAAGCTCATAGGCAGCATTAAGGGAAAAGTGACCCCCTTATGTTTTCTCTTACTGCTATTAAAACATAGGGAGTATTTCTGTTTGAAATTCTGGCGCCTTCCAGCTTGTGTATGACTCTGTAACATCCCTTAAATGTACCTGTTCTCTTTTTCTGTTCTCTGCTTTGTGTTTGTTTGGGGGGKTTTTTTTGGTTTTTTTTTGTTTTTGTTTTTTGTTTTTTTAATTTTATTTTATTTACATGTTGTATATATTCATTTAGATATAACATTTTACCGTAACATATGTACAGGTATATGGTTCGGGTATGGCATCATGGTGCCGGTGTCTGCTGGTTCCTGGACAGTGATACTAAGCAAGTAAGATGCTGGGCATCATCATACTTTGCTCGTGCTTTGGATCTCTTAATTTTTAATAAAATTTCACATGCCCAGAGACTGGGGGTTTCTGACTGTCACTCTAACACCAAAGATCGAGGGTGCTTAAATTGTACTGCTACAGCCTTTTTTTGACTCTGACTCTGCATATGCCAACCCACGGCTCAATGTGTTGACAATGAATATGAAGGGTGGGGTTTTTTTGTTTTGCTTTGGGTTTTGGGTTTTTTATTATCTGCTTTTTCTGGTAGCTGAAGCTGTGGAGGTGCATCACTTTTTTAGATAGTACATGTGAAATCTTACCACTAGCAATTCACTGTTGTATACAACTGCCTTTAAAATGCATGTGTGCGTRTACCCCAAATAACAAAAAGAAGCCCTGAAGTGTATGACTCTTTAGGTGGTTAAAAAAAAAAATCATTTCTGAAGTACAGCCCATTGCTGATGGCAGCGCTTGTTTTGCTGATGCTTCCCTTTCCCAGTCTGTGCTTTGGAGGGTACTGCTGCCTCTATCCTGCTGTTTTTCAGTAGAAGGTGGAGGCTGAGTTATTTTGCGTTGACAGAGATTTACTCTACAGACTTGGAAATCTTTATCTGTGTTGAAGAGAATTGGACAGACTTTGTGGTCATCCAGAGTTATCCGTAGCCATGAAGGATGGGAGGACACAGCTTGATGCAGAGGGATAACACCTCCTAACCTGGTAGAAAAGAGTGTTTGCTTTGCTTCGTCATGAAGTGCTGATTCAGCTGCAATGATAGTGGCACAAGCAGTAATACTACAAACCATATCCTGATGTAAGTGAGGCCGAAATGAATATAGCCCATAAAATGGAAATAAGAGTAATAAACGATACCTGTGCGTTTGCAGCAGAGTTTGTTGACAGCCTGTGCAGTGCAATAGATGTGTCCTACGACAAACCAAGGAGCTCTCTYGAAAACCCTTGATGGAATTATGTGGGTTTTAGTCAGACCTTTCTCTGAGGGGGAGAACAACAACTGCTTTTGCTTATTTAAGATTTTTGGTCTTTGCAGGAAACTGAGTTTTAATCTCCCAGGCAGGCGTTAGGATTTAAAATCCAGTAAAAATGGCTATCTGCCCGTGACCTGAACCTCACAGGTAGCAAACCTCATCTCCTGTCTCTTGTCAGTCTGTTACCCTAGCAGACTCTGTTCAGTAGGCCATCCTCCCCTTTTCAGATTCCGGCTCTTGTGTTCTTGGCTACAGGGATTAAATGGTGACCAAGGCTGATGTCAGTGGTAGAGGTTTACGTTTTATTCGCTCTTCCTTCTATATGTTTCCTGCCTTACGATGCCTTCTAAGTCTCCCTCCCTTCTATCGCTA
The DNA here is from genome assembly GCA_035582835.1 of Phoebastria nigripes. NCBI lineage: Eukaryota > Metazoa > Chordata > Aves > Procellariiformes > Diomedeidae > Phoebastria > Phoebastria nigripes. The sequence continues at coordinate 237,250 of JAYKAV010001776.1, forward strand.
TCTCTTACCTTAGGACTTTAACACAAATTTCTTTCTGGCCTCTCAGCATCTCTTGGTCACTTTCTAATCCTTTTCCTTGGATTTTCCTTTTTCATTTGTCCAAGTGCAGAAATTTCTTGTTGAAGTTAGAGCACTGGTGAGAAGTGTCAAGGACTGAGGAGGGGAGGTTTAAAAAAACAGAGAGGCTTTGGCTGTATTCACAACTGGAGACGGGGCACACCCATCTGAACTCTAAAGCTTTAGGAAAAGACAAATTCCAAGCAAGGTTTACCCTTCATTTTTTTTACATTTTCATTTATGACATGTACTTCAATATCTCTCATAAAACTCCTCAGCAGCTGAATAATTGCTAACTTCTTGTCATTCGGTGCTTGGTACGAAGGGGCTGAAAAGCAAACGTGTTTTGTTTTCAAGGTTTCAAGAATTCACAAATAAGAGAGTGAAACATGAGAAATAACCTTGACAAAAGCCTCTGAAAATGAAGCGTGGGACAGCACGTTTGCTGGGGGTTGTTTGTTTGTTTATTTGTTTCTTCATTTGTTTGCTTTCCCCTCAAAGATCAGTCATTTTATTTAGCTTCAGCTTTTCGGCATGGAGAGGCACGTTTGCTTTCACAGCAAGAGCTTGTTCGCAGAAAAGCAGTGGCTTCCCAACCCACCGCAACTCGTCACCAGGCGATGGTGGTGTTCTTCTGGAGCCACCAGCTCTAGTCCCATGGTCGAAGGCTGAGTCGGGGTTGCGCTTTCACAAGTGATTGAGTGTGGCTAATGAAATCTTCTCTGCGTATTTTTGGATACGTTTTTTGTAAAGATGCTTCCAACTCAAATGTATTATTAAATACACAGTGACTCATCGATCCTTCTTGAGTTGGATGAAAGCTCTGAACTGATAGGAGTCTCTTTTCTTGGCCCTGCTGAGATCAAACTCTTCTGGTTTATGTACTAACATGAACGGAAAACAACCAATTCCTTTGTCAAGTTTATGAAAACGCTTGAGCGCGGCTGGGCCAGCAGCAGCGCCTCATTCTCCCTGTGCTTCCCATCGGTGCCCACCCAGCTCCTATTTCCTATTGAACATCGTCTTATTTGGGAGAGGGACTATCTTCCCAGTCTCCATTTTGCACAGCGCGTAGCACAGTCACGTCATGATCTTTTGCTGCTTTTCTCGATACTGTGATAACGCAGGTAAGAATAATCCAATACGCCTTTCATTGGCTTTGCATTAAGCTGACTTACAGGTGATACTCTTGTTAATACTTGCATTATCTCGTTTTCCCTCTGAAATTCTCTGAATGCTGTATTATTGCCAGTGCTAAAAGAATAAACAGCACACGGTATTTTGCTGCATTACAGCCTCTAATATTTTATGCTACATAAATATAATAGCATATAATATAGAGTCTTATATAGTATTGAATTGCTTTTAAAGCTTTGTTTGAACTCCTTTCTTGTGGAAACAACTTGCTTTTCCGTATCGAGTATCACAATATTCTTGACATGCTTGTCGTGTCAGCTGTCTCAGGGTTTTTCTTTTGTTCAGTGGGCTTTAAAATACTAGCGATTATGTCTCCTTTGGGCCTGTTGCTTCATCTTTTGGAAAAATCACACAGGGTTGAGCATGCTGCTAAATGTCATTTAGCATATGAATTTATCTTTCTAGTTCTGTACATTGATTTCTATGGTTAGAAATCGTACACATTAGGAACTAACTTTTGCAAAGTCTTTAAAAAATAATATATGTGATGTTGGGAGCACAGATGAAACTGTTCCTAAAAATGAAATAAGACATTGTGGAACAGCTTTTGGGGATTGGTATGTAATTCGAAGACAAGCTCTACTAAACCATCCTGTTCTAAATTCAGCCTTCTGATTTAAGGCCAAATGTTGATTGTTTTAAAGCATGGCATTGTAACCAGGGAAAATTTGAGCCAAACCCAGTTAACAACTATGAGGCAATTGGTCCTTTAATTTTGCTTTTGGTTTCCTTAAACAATAGCCAAGGAAGGCCTTGGTAGCAGTTACAGCACTATTATTATTATTATTATTATTATTATTATTATTATTATTGCTACTACTACCTTTCTTATTACCATACAGACTTCTTGTCTCGAAAGCTGCAAAGTTTCCATGCTGGTTGATTTCCATACCTTAATTATTTAAACAAACAAAAATAAAACCACACCAAAACTTAGCAGTTCTGAAAGCAATCATTATTGCTGGTGCTTTTCATTTTCCCACTAGATAATAAAGGTATTGAAAAAATTAATCTGTTGGAAATTATACCACAGAAAGTGGATTTTGAACTATGGAAAATAAGACTCAGCCACGAGATCCTCCGACACGGGTTACGTGTTTGAGTGCTGCTTAGCCGGTAGAAATAGGGGAGGTGTGCTGTGAATTAAAAAACAAACAAACAAACAAACAAARAAAACCAAACAAACCAAAAAAGGCAAGCTGAATATATATGATTTTCATTAGCAATTTTTATATATTCATAACATTATTTAAAATGTGGAGTCTCTCTTTACATGTGTRCATATGTACATACAAACCCACACCTTTTTCTTTAGCTAAATATATATTTTAATCTCTTATAATTAACAGCTTTATACAAAGAGAAGAGTGTAAGTTGTGTTTCTTTTTAGTGTCTACCATCTGAAAGTTCGGAGAGAGATGGATAGATATTTWAAAAAAAATACCTCTGAATAATGAATTGTGTTGGAAAGATACGTTCCTTGAACTCGCTCCTTATTTTGAGTCTATTCTTAAATCTTTGTAGAGCGTGTGGTACTTGACAAACTAAGAGATTAATGAACCCTTAATTTTTGTACCAGGGCCTGTAACACATAGAAAGATACTTTTAAAATTAAATTCACATGGCTGTTACCAAGGATACTGAACATRATTGATAATTTTTGTTTTCAAAAGTTGCAAAAGAATAGTAGCGATTCAAAATATTGCTCAGAGCTGTTCTCACATTTTGCATTTTCAAAAGGTTCTTTGGTGTGAAAGTGGCCATATTGCTACAGAGCAAATCTCTATATATTAATTAAATACGTGAACTAGATTTTTTCTAGTGTTTGCCACAAATAAAATATGCAAAACACTTTCTAAAGAGCATCTGATGTGAGAATGATTTAGGCTTGTTACTTGGCTAAGCATGGTTGAAATGGGGAATTTGTCTCTGAAGCAATGTGACATCACCTGACACTTCAGTAAAAAGGAGAAACGTCGGGCTTCGTTCCCATGTTTCCCTCGAGTTCCCACTGCTGAGCCCACTGCAAACCCCTCCACATCTCCGTCCTCCCCTGTTGGCACCCGGATCGTGCTGAGCTTCACGCAAGAGTTCCCGGGTGGTGCAATGAGCTCTGTCCCCACCTGGGATACAGGAGCCCAGCTCCGCCTTTGCAAAAACGCTTCAAAATTGAGATACTTGAGATTTTATCGCTACTTCTGTATATTTTTTTCTCTGTGTCACCAAATGATGTCTCAACAGTCAAGCAGGCTGTTGATTTTGTACCTTTTACTCTCAGGTCCGCCCAGGCTGGTTAGTGTTCAGCGCAATGACCCTGTCCCTGGCGGGGCCGGCCGTGCCGGTGCTCGGGTGCTTGGATGGACGCGCTGTGCTCTTGCAGGTATGTGGCGGGATGATCTTTTGATTGTAACTTTGAAACCTCATGTGTTACGTGGGGATTCACCCCACCCAGGGACAGCAACGGGAATTTTCCTGCTGGGATGAGTGTCCCAGGGTCTCCTCGCTTTCTCTTGATTTCTCCACTTTGATTCTGCGTCGGGAGCTGCCCTACTTTTGAAATGCCTAAATTTGTATGTCTCTGATGGACCCTTATGGCTGCTAAAATCAGTATTCCAGAGCTGTATCTGTGCTGCTTTCCCCTGCTGAGCAAGTACGCTGCCAGAAAAAAACAACCAGCACCTTATTTTATATTTTATTTCTTTTTTCTTTTTTCTTTTTTTCTTTTTTTTAGGGAAAAACTAAAAGCTACAGATGCCATAAAGGGTGTAGCTCATTTTATGGGCTTCACTATTGGAGCTCTAAAAACTTTTTTTTTTTTTTTTTTTAA
>JAYKAV010001776.1:241405-572317 GCA_035582835.1 Phoebastria nigripes
TTGGAAGGGCTTTTTAAGTGTTGATGTAATTTTTTTTTTTTTTTTTTTTAACAGAAAAACTTTTTGCAAAAATCAGCATGTAAACAAGAAGCCACTTCAGCCTCGTAGGCCGCGTCGTTATTTCCTTGCGGCCGTCTCACTTGCCGGTCGCCGAGAGCGGGCCGAGGGTGCCTCCTCCTCCTCGGCAACTCCCCCCTGAGGGTAGACCACAAAACACAGCTTCTGTCCCCAGCACGTCATGGACTCTGCGAAGAGCAAACGTGTGGGTGGTTAACGGGGATGCTCGAGCTCTTCTAGACAAAAGCGCGATGCCGGGGTGATGCAATGTGTGAACGAACGTGCATCTTCCCAGCCGGGGCCGCTCGACCCTGCTGCACAGCCGACCGCCCCCTCCAACCCTTTTCATCTCCAGCTCAGCCACAAAACAGTGTTTGCGAAGCAGGGGCAGGTTAAGACTGGGCAGCTTTAGGGTTGCCCACCCACAGCCCTTCCCCGGCCCCTCGCAGAGCTGCCCGGCGCTGCGCATGGCAGGCTGGCAGGGCTGGGCCGGGCCGGCTGCCAGCCCTCCTGGCACTGCGTCGGCCCTGCGCCGCGGTGGGGACCGCTGGTCTTGGGGACCTGCCGGCAGTGGAGCCCCACCGCAGCCGGTGGAAACCCTCCACTCAGAGCGAAGGGCCTGGCTTGCTTCTTTGAAAGTCCTCACCTCAGAGCAAAACAATCAAAAGCCAAACACAACCAAAACATRAATGACTTAGGTGCAGTTTTAATTTTACGTGAGTGACAAAGTGAGGCTTTCTTATGTTTTGACTATGAAATCATCATGCCGTGCGGGGCTTGTGCAGCGGGACGTGCTGGTGGCCCAGCTGGAGGAATGCAGGGCAGGAGGGCGATTTATTAGTCCTTTTGTGATAGCTCATTTAGTCTTCGTATGCTTAAAGTTATACCCTTGTGCATCTGCTCCGGGACAGGCTGCCGTGAGCGAGCTGAGCGGGTGGGGAGATGCACAGGGGCACGAAAGGAGGCAAACATGCCCAGGAGTAAGAAAAGCAGTTGCTCAAAGGCAAGTGCTGTCTGGCCACAAAAATGCCACTGGAGCCAGAGCCACTTTGTGCCCAGGGGCTCCCCGTGACCAAGAGCGGTGGTCGGGCTYGCGCGGGCGGTTCGCTGGCTGTTTTAGTGCCGATGCGTCAGAGGGTAAGCAGATCCCTGCAGACCCGAGCACATCCAGCAGCCCCAGGAGCGCAGCGAGGCACCACGGCGCTGGCTTACCTATTAGCCTATTTACACACTTTGGTTTATTTCTCCAGTAGACTCCAAGAAAAAATACTGGCACTCCAGTTAAAATGATAATGAGTCCAACTCCACAGACGACTGGCTCGGAGTATAAGCTGAAGATCAGCAGAAATGCCCAAAATGCCAGGTAAGTGATGGGGACGAGGAGGTTCACCTAGCAGGAGAGAGCAGAGCAGAGCACGACTGTGCAGAGCAACAGCAGTGGCCGACCGGCGGCAGGGGCCTGTGGGGCCTGCGGGCAGCGCTGCGGCTTCAGGACCCCCCGTGGGTCATGCCCCCCTTCCCTCCACCGCTGTCATCCTCTCTGCCCATCCCAGCAAGTGCACAAGGGGTCTGCCTGTGTATCCTGTTTGTACACTAATGGCACTTTGGGACGTGGTTGGGGACCTTAAAATATTACCACTATATCAAAAAATAAACCGTTCCTCAAAATGGGAGGACRGAGGGCTTGGTGTGCCCGTCCTGCCCTTTGCATCGCTATTGCGACCAAAAGATTTAGCTTTAACATTGTCACCTTGATAGGTCTGAAGATTTTGGGTTTCTTCCAGCGTAACACGATCAGGCCTATAATTGTCACTCCGTAGCAGAGGTAGTTAATAAATGACACGTAGTTGATTAGCGTGTATGTGTCTCCAACGAGCATGATGATAAGAGTGGCCAAACACTGCAAAGAGAGAAGCATGGTCTTACTTGGGTCATTACTAGAAAAGGTAGCTTAAAAGCAATAAAACCAAGCAAAAAACCCATAAAACCAGTTAAACTCCTTTTGTTTATGGCCCCTGCTGGGTCTCTGCTCCCTTCTGCAGTTCGATGCATTATCCCCGAGCTGTGCCTCCAGGGCTGGGGCTGAATGGGGATTCGGGGTTATCTGGAGCATGCCAAAGCCCGAGACCAGCGGGTCTGTTTATAAATACGCCGGGATGCTGGCAGAGGTGGCTCCGCTGCCCGTGGCCAGGCAGGCAGGGCTGGGAGGACTGGCAGAGCTCCCCGTGGCCCCACTCACCCATTTCTGTTGTGTGTTTTAGAAGCTATTGAACCCTATGTTGAGGACTAATGATAAAAGAAGGATTTCTTGCAGACTGACACGTTGTGGTCAGTGCACTATGTTGTTGCAGGTGCCCTGTATATTATAAAGAATAAGAGCTTTGCCCTTTCCCTTTGCCGGCCCACGGCTCGTGCTGCAGATGACCGGCATCGTTAATCTTTTGAGCATTACTCATGTTTGGAAACTGGCAGATGGATGGTGGAAATTTCCATGCCTACACTTGCTTGTTTGTACTGTATTTCTGCGTAAGTCTGTAAAGCCAGGAGAGCTGGCTCGGGGGCCAGGGGGTTGGTCCTTGGGTCCCACACCCCTGCCCGTCGGTACCCCAGGAGCTGAGCTGAGCCCCTGCCTGCACCATGTACCGGTCCTACAAACGTTGCCTGCTGGTGGCCAGAGCCTGAGGGAAACTAAATATCCAAATCCCTCCAGAGAGCACTCAAGATTTGGGGCTGTGTTACTCCAGGCTCTCTTTTTGCTTATGTCCCTTTTTCTTAATTAGCTGTTTCAATAGCAAAGTCCTCTCAGGAGGGAGGGCTTCGGCACCACCAGCACCAGGAGTTAATGCTCCACCATAATCAAACGACCCTTTGGTCCCTCTGTTCCCCTGTTCAAAGCCTCGCAGGCTTGGCAGGGGCAGGGGATTTCAACACGTTGAGCAGTCTCACCACAAAATGGATTTAAAATAGGACAATGTTTTGTATCCGGTATCACATAACATGTTCCCTGCTTTCCTCTGACAGACCCTCTCCTGCCACTAACCAGTTTTGCAGCGATGCCGCTCGGAGCAGTGAGATTTCGTGCGTAGGTGACACTGATGTGTCAGATCTGCTCACGGCGTGGGTGTGATCCCCGAGTGGTACGAGGCTGCAGAGGGGCGTGCTGCTCCCCCCGACCGCCTGGCCACAGCCTCGGCACGGCAGGCGGGAGAGCCGGCCGCTCCCCACTGTCTTGCAAAAAAACCCCAGTCTGTTTATTTCACATTTAGCTTGGCCCCTTGATTTTTGAAAGGATTAGTAAAAATACAGGTCTCACTGGTGATGTTAAAAAGGCCTTTCTCCACGTACAAAGAAACCTTTCTCCATGCAAAGAGCTAGGTGTGATTCACTGGAAGGGAAAAAGGAACCTGATGTATTAATTAGGTTTGCCTAAAGTCTGACCCAGTTTGCTATTGTAGCTGCCTATATTATTTTTATATTTCTATTTGTTAAGAAATTGATATTTCCAAGCAGCATTTGATATACGCTGAGCTGCATTAAAACACCTTCAAATGATTAATTGATACGCAGCATTGGTTCTGTGATTTGCGCTGTAATTCAAAGGGATGATTTGAGCAGAGCGGGGGGCTGGCGTACGCCTGATTGATCGGCCAGCTCGGCTCAGGCAGCCTGCTTGTGTTGGGGCTGTTTCACAGCGAAACAGCCTCTGAAACTCAGCGTGTTATTTCAGCCGATGCATTTTTAAGGACAAAGGAGTTCTGCTTCATTGGCACCAGCGGCGCTGAGCTGCCCAGCAGGAGCCCGTGATGGGACCAGCGCGCTCTGGCTGCGCGCGGCAGGGCAGACCGTGGGCAGTTTACCCCGAAACCCTGCACGGGCAACACGCGAGATGTTTGTGATGGGGCACTAAGCCCCAGGAATGGCATAAAGCCTCAGCTAGACAGGTATTTTGTCATAAAAGTGGAATGTGCAGAAAGCTTATTTGGTGAAATTTGGTCTGGGTGTATTGTGCCAGAATTGCTGTTAGAGCTGGGAGACACATAAATGCGCACCTTCCCAGTGCATCTGGGGTCAAACCCTCGCTGTTTTGATATCAGTGGCAAATCTGCATTTGGCAGCAGTTGATGCAGCCGAGATTTCAAGCAAATGCCCTTTGGGGAATTCCCTTGCTCAGGCCACGCAGCCGGGGACGGCAGCACCAGGAATCACTTCCCTCTTTAACATCTTCTATGCCGCAGTAAAACCCATCACATATTCTAGCTTCACTATTGGTAAAAGTGTATAAAGGTCTTTGTTTCAAATAATAACTTCTGTAAGTCATTAGTATCGTGGATATTTATGCTGTATAAGAAGTTAGAGAAATCTTCTTCCTGGGGGAGCACRCTGGCAACCTGACCAGCCCCAAGCCCTCCCAACACTTGGCCCGTTGGTTTCTGATCTTTGCAGGTGACCTCTTGTCTGCCTGATGTACCGTTCAGCAGATGCTTTATTCAGGGCCACTGTAATCATTGTCCCTACTTAATTTTTTGGCCCACAGAAAAGAAATACCCCTGGTCCTCAGAGCACTGCCCGATCATCCCTTACAAGATGTCTTGCTCGTTGAGAGTAAGTAACTTCTGGAGCACTTTGTCCTCTCGCTGGGACCCGCCAMGTCTCTGGCTTTGGTGGTGGGATCTAAACCAGCCCTGCTCGAGTGGGATAAGCAGTGACCATGGATTTCCAAATGTTTGTGGAAAGCAGGCAAAATTGGTCAAAAGAGCTCGTCTTTTCTTAAATGAAGTATCTCTATTTCAAAAGCCAGTCTCTGACTCTGCTGTGGGTAGGAAAGTGGTAACGGGCTTATATTGCAGCTCAAGTTCGGTATGAGGGAAACCCTCCAAGCGTCACGGGTGGTTGGGAGTGGGAGAGATTATTTCGGAGGCTGAAGGCTGCTCCCCTCTGGGGCCGTCCGAGCTGCTCAGCCAACACTCCAGGCCTACTCGCTTCTCCTCCTCTGGGGTAAAATGGCCTCTCAAGGATTTTTCCAGCTTTCCTCTCTGTGATTCAGTATTTCTAAGAGCAGGTTACAGGGTGACAGAGCAGGGACGGTAAAACTTACGCAGACGAGCAGGGCGGGGATGGGCGTGCAGTGCTTGACGTGGATCATGGCAAGCAAACTCGGCAAATGGCCTTCTCGGGCACCCGAGAAACATAACCTGGAAATACGAATAGTAATGCTGAATCCACTGGGTGTGCAACGGCCTCTTCAATATCTAGCCGTATAACATCTCTAATATCAACTGCCCGCATCAGTCCTGCCGTGGAAGGGAGCTGCGGCCTGTGGGTGCTGGGCTGTGACTGGGGAGACGACTAGAGACTGCCTGCGTAAGCTGGCGTAAGTTATTTAAACTAGACCCTTCAGTATACGAGGCCTTTAGCGGCTAATGTCATTTGTGAAATGACCTGCTCTGAGATGCCGAATTACCGCTGAGGAGGAGGACTGAAATCTGTCCAGTCCCTGCCTGCTGGCCAGCGTTGCCTCCTTACCCAGGGTGGGATGAATACTGTGAAGGTTGTGTGGTGATCAGCCATACATAGCTGAGGCATAAAACCCCTCATAGATAATGTTTCCAGTGTCAAAAGGGTTTTGGATAAGGTTAAGATTTCATTTTTAAGTGCATAATCTTAAATGCCTTAAGATTTCATTTTTAAGTGCATAACCTGTTACATATGCACTCAGATTTGTTACATCTCATTGGATGGAAGTGGTACTACTCATGGAAGTGCTGAGATAAATAACTTCCCCAAGGTACTTAAGACTTGAGTTGTTTCCTCAAAAAAATTTTTATAACTTTTTAATTAAGTTCAGAGAGGTCAATTAATATAAATAGGCTTTATAGACTACAATACAATAGACTTTACAGATTCTGGCCCCACTATCAGGAGTGTGCATGAAAGGAGTTTTTCCAGCATGGGAATGAAAACGTCTGTAACTGGGAACAGCACCAGGCCCTGAAACTCCTCTTTGAGCGAAGCACAGTTTAGCTTGTAGCCACTGGAACTTTATTGATGTAAAATGACTTTGGTTCCACGCTAAAGCCGTGTTTGGCTCTTACTGTGAGTTATTCCACATCTGCAGACACTTTTGGTAGCTYGTAAGGATTATTTTGCAAGAGATTCCACGATTCAGTATTACATTTGCTGATTCGAAACAGAGCAATTCATAACTGAATGTATCCGACATGCCCAACAACGACCTCATGCTCTACAACATCCAAAACGTCTAGCTAGCATTTCTTTAGCAAATGAAATTAAAACAGTCCCTCCCCAAATTAGATAACGTTCATAAAATTGTACTCCATCTAACCTTGATGAGGTAAAAAGGTATCCATTTATTCCTCCAAATGTAGATAGGGCCACTGAGACTGGCATAACCCAGGAAAAATAGCCCAGTAACTTTTCACCAAATGTCTAAAGCAACAGAAGGCAGAGAAACTGAAATATACTGCAAAGCACAGAACTGAAATCAAAGTGTATTTTAGACATCCAGGGAATGGTTTACTTACTACCGCCACAGCGTTGGAGGACAAGAGCTCTTGGGGTGACATGGCAGTGAAATATGCAATGTTGGTGAACGTATACACAAATGTCACCAATGGGATGGATATGAATATGGCACGAGGTAGGTTCCTAATAAAAGAATTAGGAGGGTAGATAAGAAATTACAGTCATGCACAGCGAGACCACAACAACCGTGTACGGCCCGGGGGAGGTCACCCAGCTGGGTGGGTTCATCGGCTGTTTCTCTGGAGGGGAGCAGCACTTCCATCGGCTCTTTGACCCACTGCAGGTTGGAGAAGGCTTGAAGGGCTATGAAATGCCACGTCTGCAGGGGAGCTCCCTGGGACAAAAATACCACGTGCTCCCTTTGGGCTGTTGGTTGGGATTGAGGCAGCATGTTGCTGAAAAACGAAATAGCCGTTTCTCAAAAGCCCTGTGTACAGGCACCAGTGGTGGAATAAAATGCCTTGCTTTGCTTTACCTTCACCTGCTCTGAAAAGGAACGGGATCCTGTTGTTCAGGTGGCTGCCTTGGCCCGTCCCATGCCGTAAACCTGGTCTGGTCATACAACACCGCGGCAACTTACGGTAGTACAGATGTACTTGACCTCCGATCCAGAGACCTCCCTAGAGGTGGACACCTGAACCGTTCTGCATCTAGCACAATAATGCATTTTTCTCTGTGTGTCAGATTTGGAAAAGAGTTTTTAAAAACCATATTTAACCTTTGTGATTTTGAACAGATTTAGTAAAAATGGGAAGTGTTTTTGGTTATCCAATTATTTTTTTATATTTTAGTTCCCCCTCAGAGGCTGCAAAAATAATAAAAAAAAGGCCATTCACTCCTTTTTCTCTTTATTTCTCAACTAAGGCCATATTCGCCTTATTTAAGTCACAACTTTTCATTATTCAGCTTTGAAATTGTGGTGGTCCATTAAATTGTTGGTGTTTTATTGAGGGAACACATTACCACACTTTCTTTATTCCTGCCAAGATCTCTGGACATGCACTTTGCCACTCACTAGTGTGAGGGAGCGTGCAGAGCCGCTTGTAAGGCTGCAGCTTTAATTAATTCCCATCCAGGCTGTGTAATAGCTTAAATTTCTCCTTGTTTAATTGCTGTGTGCATTGGATGCCCAGAAATAACTAACGCTCCGAGAGCTGCTCTTGGCATTTGTCATTCCACTTCATCAGCTCAGAAATGTTGAAACATTTGAGCTTTGCTTTACTAAACTAAAATTCACTTTCCCTCCAGCTTTCCCAGCCTGATAAATCATTTTCAAGCCCCTTCCCGTACCCAGGACCAGCAGTGACCCGATGTCGGTCGCGCCGGCGGGCAGGTGCCCGCAGCCACGCTGGGGCAGGGAGCGCTGCCTTCACCGTGCAACGACTTTCTAATCTTCTCTTTCAGGTGTCTGTGGAAGATCCTCTTTGGGTGAAAAAGCAAAGTGACTTCGAGCATAATTCAACATTTTTCTAACAGGAGTGATTCTCCCTATAGATACTTGTGTGGCATCTCATCAATGGTTAATTTTCTGCTATAGAAGCACCGTATGATTGAATAGTGCCATAAAGATACTGCTTTGTCTATGGGCTGGTTTGATTCAGTTAATGTCTTGTGCAATATATTTTTAATTTCAGTGTTTCTTTAACTTGCCTGCTATCTGTTCTAAACAAAAAATCTCTCTCTCCTTTAGAAAGACCAGTCCCATAGACATGGAAGGACATCACTGCAGCTTATTAAATGAATAATATTACCAGATGGCTCCAATGTCTCAGCACTTCAAGAAAATGTGGATGGCATGGAAATGGATACTTGCCTGCGGGGATCAACCAGTTCTTCTGTTACATAGTTCAAGAAGTTCCAGCCACTGAATGCAAACGACCCTTGAAGAAAAGCTAACGCTAAATGCCCCACGGATGGAGTCATCCAAAAATTGAATGCATTGCTTGGTGTCAGCTCTTCGTAGTTTCCTGCACAGAGAGCACAAGCAAGAGGTTAAGCCACCCCTACCTACCAGAGACACTGGAAAATAGGTATACTTTTGCTTTTTATTCTTTATTTTTATTCTTTATTCCTTATTGGATTTGGGACTTCCTGCTCTTCATGTCACCATGGGCTGGCATTGCACTTGCAGTGCTTTCTGCGGGACAGCGTCCTGGGGAGGCAGCTCAGGCTGTACACTCGGGCATCCCTCACTGCCATCTGTGCCGTGGCACCGGTGTCACCGCCATGACTCATGGGACCCTTTGCCAACCTGCACTGTCTGAGGATGGCTCCTTGGTGGGGTAAATTCCTACCTGTTCTTAATGCGCTTTTCTTTTACAAGACTTTGGTGGTGTTTAGTAGAAATACTGAGAAATAAAATGTCTATGGGGCTGGAAGATTTATAAAGATTGTGGGACTATTACCACTGAGAAAACAAGTTTTCTGCTCTCTGTAAATGTCATATTTCATTTTCCTTTATATGACTCATCATATACACGATAAAAACATTGTGAGCCTTTTGTGTTTTCTGCTTTCCATTAAGTTGGTGAATCAGCGAGACTTTTTTTTGCCTATTTTCAATTTTATAAGTGACTTTTTATAGGAAATTGGACTAGTGCCCAAAATGAAGCAGGTGTCTTCCTGCCCTGGGCAAGGCATCGCTTATTCATTTTATACCCAGAGCACTTCAAATTTAAGGAACATACAACAGATTAAAAAGTTTCAGTAACTATTCCAAAACATCCTCAGCTGCCCTCCTTTATTCTATCAAAAGCAACAAGGCGGGCCAGAAAGGGACTTGTTTAAGGGGATACAGCTGATTTCTCTGTCGTGCCATCCTTTCCACGGCTGTGTGAGTATACAGCCCTTGCAGCTTGGCTAAACCCAGCGCTCCTTCGGGTCGGTTTGTAAGGAGGAAACAGTGCAGTAAGTGGGAAAAATCAAGTCTATCAACAGTACCATACCCGTGTTAGAGCTGTCTCACAGAGTACCTTTAAAGATCTGTATGAAGCCCACAATAATGATAAGGGCCAGGGCTAAGAGTTTTCCTGCTGTAAATATATCCTGAATGCGCGTTGCCCATCGAACGCTGGAGCTGTTCACCCAGGTCAGGAGGACTGGAGAGCAAAAGACTGAATTCAGTGAAATGAAATTATGTTTATTTAAGAACACACAGTCAAAGCATTGAAAAACACAGACTGACGCGCACGTTCCTGCGGGGAGCTCTAGCGTGGCTGGGAGCGAGGGTGAGGAGGAGCGTTGCCTTTCCCTAGGAGACTCCCAGCTGCAGGGGCATCCCTGGCAGCCAGCAGCCTTCCCCCCTCGAGCTCTGCCGGTCGGGGCTCCCCCCAGCTCTAGTAACTGTGCCTGAGTAGTGCTCAACGTGCAGGGATCGCCACCTCCTCATGGAAACGGTGAACGTCTTCAGTCCCTGTAGCTCTGGCTTGCTTTTGCTGGCTCTGTAAGTAATTAATGCAGAACCGGTAGTGCGCTGCACTTCCTACACGCTCGCATTTGTGAATGTAAAAGAAGACTAGGAAGGGCTCAAATGGTGGTGGGTAACCCATGCTGGTGGGTCACCCGTGCCGGGCGCCCATGGCTCTGCAGGGAGCACAGCACTGCCCCATCCCACAAGCTCACCTKCCACCACTTTCCCTGGGACCCACAGGGACTCGGGCGCTGCTGTGCCCTGCTCCAGCCCGCTGTGCTTGCTGCGGGCAAGTGGGAAGGGACTGAATATCCTGCACCGGTCATGGTGCCTGTCCTGGGACCTCCCCGCTTGCCTTTTGGGTTGTGGCCGTGACCCCAGCCTGGCTGGAGCGGCCCCTCGAGTGGTCCCATGTAAAACCGAGGCAAGCTTTGTGTGTGCACGAGAAGCAAATACTCACGTAAACACACCATGGAGAGGATCCTGGAGGCATTATAGGGGGGGATACAGTTAGGGAAGACGGGCTGCAGGACATAGTTTGAGAAGGTCAGTGCAATGACGGCCAGACTGGTCGGGTACATGATAAGCACCGCGCTCCACAGCAGCAGAAACCTGAAAAGATAAGAAAAAGCACAAGCAAGCAGTGCTGGGGGTGTGCTGGAGGAGGTAACCCACGCTCGGCTGTGCAGTGCTTTGGGACGGCTTCCAAGGCATCAGGACCAAGCCCCTTCGCCCCAGTCACACCTAACAGTCACCTACTTGTGCCTCTCCTCATCCCTTTTCCCATGTTCCCAGTGCAATCTGGATTTTAAATCAAACATTTTTAAGCAAAGCACAGTTTAGGGACATATGGAAGAGTGAGGACTATGCCCAGTGGGCATGCTTTGATTTAGCTGTGTATATCAAAGTGAAAGCATCTCTGTTGCTCCCGGGCTGACATGTTACTGCAGCAGACAGCAGTCCCTACATTGAAACCATCTCTGAAGGGTTTCAGCAGGGCCCCCAGTTGTGGGCCAGCTGCACTCTTGGGGCTGCTGCCAGCTCCCTGCCGGTCATTGGGGGGTTTCTTGTCACAGTTTGGGTTGGCTCTGCGACCTGGGCCAGGGCAGCTTAGTGCTGCAGTATTCTGCCATTGCTCAGCTGGGGTCCACCCAGACTGGTTGTCTGCCTCCAGCTGCGGCTGAAGGTGATTGCACCGAACGAGGTACCCTTGCAAATATACAGTGGGAGATATTTTGGTTTCTCACTCTGGGAAAAGGAAAAAAAATACTTATTTTATAAAAGCGGCAGTGGATCTGGTTAGTGTTTTAAAATATTTGAAGTATTATTATTTCTGTAGTGAGAAGTAGTCACTGCAAGAAAGTGAAATCCTTCTTGTCATGTACATACACACACAGATACATACACATTAATTCATTCATATACATGCACGAATGTAATGTGCAGGGATGCCCAGCACAAATGAGGATCAGAAATGATATTTCCAAATAAGACTGTAATTTCTAGATTACATGGGTTGCTCTTTTAAAGGCCTCTCCCTCCCAGCATGCTGCCTGCTGCCAGCCCCTTAAATCTGGCACAGCTGGGGGGTCCCTCCTAGTGCCCTTAACCTGGAGGGAGGGAGTGCTGCTTGCCGGGTGCTCCTTGAGCCGAGGTGGTGAGTGTCTCTCAGTCCCATCCTTTACTTTGCCTTGATGTTTCTGAGAAGTATGGGGCAATCTGACACTTCCTTTTTCTTATTAACTACCAGAGAGTTAATTTGGTAAACTGGCATGATGCAAGAGCTGGTTACCTTCCCAAATGGCGCTATTATTTTTAAAACTCAGGGTTTTTTTTCCTTTCTCTTTGTTTTGTTGTGTGACTCCTTTTTTTTCAATTTCTAATGTTTTTCATCATGGTTCAGAGCAGTTTCCTCCAGTAATTGCTTTGTGCTATTCGGTGCTGCGGGTGGTGTACCCAGTTTGGGGTACCTCTGCAGACCCTGCTTGCTGGATGAGTTAACCCAGCTAGTCCCCACTGAAGACTAATATGACTTAAAGACTGCACTAATAATTTGCTGATAGGGTTAGGATGCTGGTGGTGCTGAGCAAGGTCAAGTTCAGCCCTCATTGCCCCTGCACGAGCCCCAGCTGTGTGTGCCTGGCAGTGCCGCTGGCAGGGCTCCGGCAGAGCCGAGGCCATGGGGTTTGGTGGCCAGAGGCCACCAGCTCTTCCCTATCGCGTTTATCTCAGCCCATACAATTTACGTAGGCCGAGAACTGTGTTCAGCTAAAAACGTTCAGTGGGGAGAATGACTCTGAAAATGGTATTTCAGGCAAAATTGGCCCTTGCTTCTATGTTGTAATATGGAGTGCGTTACAGTTGGCATTGGGTAGAATACGGTTTAATGGGAATGTGAATAATTTAGTAGATTTCTAACAGTCAATTTGTTTCATGCCGAATTGAAATACATGYGGGACTGATAACACCAATTAAAGTAAATGCAGAATTTTAGCAGAGGGTGACAAAGTTGCACTGTCAAATGGGAAGCTCAAACGAGAGATGGCATTAAAATAAGAAGGAAGCTTGCCCAAGGTGTAGGCCCACTTTTATTTTGTTTTTCCAGGTAAGTTTTAACCAAAGCCTCGTTCTGAGAAAAAGATATCCACGCTGGTCACTCGGATCACGTTCACGTCCCTGAACATCCAGCTGCTGGGGCCAGGGCTGCACCACTGAGCACTTGCCGTGCTCTCGCTGTGCTGTCGGCAGGGGCAGGATCAGGAGCCGGAGGCCCAGCCGGCCGGGGATGGCTGTTCTTGAGTTCAGTTGCTTGTGGGGAGGTGGCATTTGCTGTGGCCGGCAGGCAGAAGTTAATCACAATACGATTACCCAACACTCTGAGTCTTCTAGGAAGTCTTTGCTTTTGAAGCACCACCTTTGATCATCTGTTGCGTAGGAAGAGTTAAGAGTACAATTTCCGTAGCAAAGAACAACTGTTCCAGATCAGCTATAATTCATTTAAGTGACACAGGGCTGAAATTTCCTGCAGACATAACTGAATTTCAGATGTCCTCGCAGTCGCCATGCACACAATTCGACAAATGGAGGTGCAAGCCGAAGGGGTGGAGGTGCGCTTTCTGCCCTGGGCAGTCGTGCAGAGGGAG
This sequence comes from Phoebastria nigripes, assembly GCA_035582835.1. Taxonomy (NCBI): domain Eukaryota; kingdom Metazoa; phylum Chordata; class Aves; order Procellariiformes; family Diomedeidae; genus Phoebastria; species Phoebastria nigripes. The sequence continues at coordinate 254,558 of JAYKAV010001776.1, forward strand.
CGTAACCAGTGCTGGGAGCCCAAAGTCCAGCTTGAAGCAGGGAGATGTCATTGTGGCACACCTGGGGTTACTTTGCCCGGCTCTTCAAATGGAAAGAGGGGGAATTATTGCCCCGAGGGCTGAGTTGTGGCACTGAGGGTGTCAGGAGCCGAACCCTATCTGACAGGCTTTCACAGTTACTCAGTAATTTACAGCACTACAAGAACCTGAGAATTTAAATCTCTCATCGCTGACTAAGAAGTGATCAGACCTTTAGAAACAGGCTCGAGACAGCTGAATGTAGAGAAAAAGGAAGATGTAGTGGGTCTTGTGATCCCCCCCCCGCCTCCCCCTCCCCGCCCCCCCGTGAGCACTGGAATTTGCATGGGAAATCTGAGCTCCTGCATGTGCTGATGGCGAAAGGGCTGGTAAAATAACCTCCCTGCCTGTATTCTGAGCAAACCGTGGTTGTGCGTAACGAGCATCAATAGCTGCTAGCTGGATGGCCTCTGCTGTGTGTTTTGTTGTTGAGTCTGATCCAAAGTCCATTGAAGTTAATCCTCCCATCAGTGTGCATGTGCATTAGATAATATCTCTAATCAGATTTCCCGCCCCCCCGTTTTAGAAACACGCTGGAATAAGTGAAAATCTGTGGTGGGATGTGCTGCTTTTGGGAAGCTGAGGCATTCATGTGGAAGTGCCAGTCATCCCTGGACCAAAACTGAATTTTTTGCAGATATCTCTGCATACTAATTTCCTCACCTGTGGAAAGAGATGAATGGCATGGTTTGATCTGGGTCTAATAGTCTAGTGGACTTGGTGAAATTGGTTCTCAAATATGTATTTGGGATGTGCCTGTACTCCCAAGAGGATCTCGCGTTAGATATAAAATATCATGGAGTCAAAGCAGCCTGTGAAACTAGAAAATTAGAGTGTACCCTACTTGTGCATCATTAACAAAAGAAAACAGTTTGAAATAGATGCTGTAGTACAGACCACCTTATCACGGGAAAAGCTGAACGGGTTTAAGAAAGTTGGAGCTAGTTTGAATATTATTAATATTATCCTACATTGCTGAAAGAATTATTGCCTTTGGAAACTTTAGATTTTTGCAACAACAACAACAAAAAGGAAACATAGAAGTATATTTGAAGCATGTTTTACTTGCAGTTTGGAGTGACACTTATCAAAGCTTTGGCTTAGAGCTCTCTGCTGATTTCAATACTACTGATTTTTAGTAAGGACGTATGTCCAGTCATCAGTCACTGCTGGTGAAGCAGCTATATTTGTTGCAACGTTATTGCTATTCAGAAGAAGTTCTATTTATCAGAAATGCACTAGTGGGTTTTTCATGAAGCTGAATTTATTCATTGTCTTCTGCACAAGAACACATATTAAGCCTATTATTTACTATTTTGGGTAATGTTCTTTTTATGACCTGTACAGACATGCAAGCCCATATGCATGTAAGATGAGCTATGCTCAGGCGGCTCCGGCAGCACGGGATGTGACACATTCCCTGCAGTTAGTGTGCTCATACACAAATGCTATTTAAAACCAAGATGATTTCTAAATGAAGATGAAAGCGGGAAGTCTGCTCTCTGGCCAGACCAGAGCCCAGTGCAACAGGAGCCCTCCCTCGCCTCTTCCTTCTCCCCTGGCCGGAGCTGCYGGGGAGTGTCCCTTCTGCAGGGTAATCTCCAGCTGAGTTTTGCCATCGCCACTGCTTTCAGCAGCATTTCATGCACTGTCCTTTAGCTGTACTCAGACTCAGAGCAGGGCTGCTGCTCTGCAGCCAGAGCTTCTGCCAGCTCAGGAGATGGCCCTGTCCTGCCTCTCTCTCTTTTATTCCACTTACCTTCTTACATCACACCTAGCAGTGTTACGATATTTTTTTTTTTCTTTTTTTTACACAATCAACTATCAGTACTGCCAGGCACAGAAGCTGGGGCATGTAGTACTCCAATGGCTGTTACGATCAAATAGTACATCTTTGTTCCTTATACCTATGCAGGAAAACATAATAAACGGGGAGGATTTGCGGGGGCAGGGACAAGACAACAGAAGTGAAGAGGAAATGTCATGGTCTGGGTGGGTACGGCACGTGCTCCTATAATAAACAATCTGTGTGTGAATAGACCAAACCATCCAGATTTGCCATTGGGAAAATCCTTTGGCAGATGCACTGAAGCTTTGGGTGCTGAATTTGATATTCTTTGCTGTAGAAGGATTAAATCGGAAGAGAAAATTGAACTTTTGGAGAAGCAGTGTTTTTTTCCTCAGGGGAGGCACAGTGCAGGCTCCCAAAGGGCCCCTTTCAGCTCGGAGCCCCACGCACGAGTGCCAGTGGGGGAATGGGCACTTCCGAAGTAGAAAACTGAAGGTGCTTGTGAGAGTGCCCCAAAGCTGCAGGCTTTAGGTGGTGGCTCAGCAAAGTGCAGAGGGGCACAATCCCAGCCTGCCTTTACTGGAAAATATGACTGAACCCCTGCTTTTTACACCAAAACCTACCTGGAGGCTTCTTGCCTAAGGCAACCCTTTGTCATACTTACGACATGGTTTATTTTCTTGGGAGAAAAGGTAAAGTCTCTTTGCAAAGCGAAAATGGGAGCACTGCTTCCCTTCAGGTGACAAGGTTGTGCTTTTTTGATATTGCTTGTGCATCGCAAGCCTGGACACTAAGTGAGCTGCTGCCGCAGCAGGGAGCTCCCTGCTTTGGGACCTGCTCTGTCCCCAGATGAATGCTGGGCAGGGATCAGTCAACGGGTGTGTGCTTTTACGGCAATTGCATAGCCTGGTGCTTTCTGGTACCATGCAAATTCTCTGAACACAGCAGAGTGAGCTGAGGAACAACTAAAGCCAGGTTTAGTTGTATTTGATTTCTAATTACTTTCTTTTTCTCCCCTAGAAGGCATAATTCTTTTGGTTTTGTGAAACTCTGATACTGCTGTGAGGGAGGCCAGAAACTATTCCTGGGATGGCTCTTGTGACCACTTGTGCAGTTTTATGCTCTGTCATTTTCATGGTCCTTGCTTGCAGACCCCGTTCCCGGGAGCAGGCGATGGGGGAAGCTGCTGACCGCCTGCCGTAGAGTCCTAGGCAAGCAGGGCTTTGCTGTGCAGCTCCTGCCCCTGTGAGTGAACAAACCTCAGTGAAGACGAGTTGAGATTTTGGCTAACCAAGCCAACGTTGTTGTTACCTCCATCTGTGCTGCGATGCCAGTGTAATTTTCTATGCAAAGTGGGACAACGTTCAGAGGAGCAATTCCTCTGACCGAAGAAACACAGACTTTCATGAGAACTAGTATAAGGCAATGGCTTAAGTCTGACAAGCATCAGAAAACTACCTTGTCACCTAGCGTGTTTGCAGATGCTGGCTGTGCCCAGTGCCCGGGCGGCACTGAGCCGAGGCAGGCATGAGCAAGGGGACAGCCCATGGGACAGGGTGACAGCCTGCCGACGTTATGCCTGTGCTGATTTACTCTAGCTCAGCAGCCAGCTCAACTGTTAGGAGCTTGTTTTCAATCCCAAATGAGAAGGAATATCCTTTTTTTTTTTTTTTTTCTTCGCCTTCTTCTTTCTCTAGTTTGCAGTTATGGTGCTTATTTTTCACAAATAAAACACCAACATGGGGCATGGCCTCTTTACTTGCAAATGAGTGAGCTGGCCAGAAAGTTGTGGTGCTTCTCTAGTGAGCTGTGAGTACAGGCTATTGGTTTCATTTTTCTTGTTGAAGACACAGTAAAATATACAGTCAAATATAAATGATGACCTCTTCTTACTTGTCCCTTCCTCCCTTAGCCACACTACTCCGTTCGTGGTATTTTCAAAGAGAAATCATTCCCTGAGTTAGCATTTCCCCCTCTCTGAATTTACAACACTTATTTTGTACAGTTGCCGTAAGCGAGGCAGTGCTGCGAGTGGGCACCTGCGCCTGGGACGCTTCTGTGGGCAAATCTCCTTCTCCAGCCATTTTCTGTATTCTACTGTAGGAAGGTCTTGCAATGTAATACCACAGAAATATTTGCTGCCTTCTGCACTGATAGTTAAAGGAGGGCTTTGCTTTATGGTATGTAGGTCCAGCCTGGCTTCCCTGATGCTCCTCAATAAAAGTTACTGATCATTTATGGCTGGCACGCAGACATGTCATTTGGACACAGCGTCATTTACAGCGCCGTTCTTTCCTTTCATGGACTTTATTGAGTCAGAGGGGGAAGTGAAAGCGTCCGTAGCTCTGCGTAGGGGCCATTTGGTATTTCTAGTGCAAGCAGAAAGAATGACTTTGCAAAAGCATTTTATTGACAAATGTTCCCTGTCTCTTCCAAGTCAGGTATCTTTTCCACACTTAATATACTTAGTAAAAACGTGTTTTCAAATTACTTTATAGAGATAGGGTACTTACCCAGCTAACCCACCAAAAATCTCTGTGACGTAGGAATAATCCCCTCCTGATTTGGGGATAGTGACTCCCAGTTCGGCGTAACATAGCGAGCCAAGGGCAGCCACCCCGCCGCCAAGCACCCAAATAATGAGAGCGAGTCCCACCGAGCCAGTGTGCTCCAAAACTCCTTTTGGTGAAATAAAGATCCCAGAACCAATGATATTACCTGGAAAGGACAAAAGGTTTGCAGTGAGGTAAAAGAAAGTGAGAAATGCACTTTTACTTTTTTTTTTTATTAAAAAGAAAAGGCAAACAAACCCACAGCCCCCACCCAACCAAACAAGAACCCCCCCACCAAACCCTCTCTTCCAGATTTTGCTTGATTGTATTTTATCTGATTACGCCCTGGGGAAGGCGTTGCTGTTTATCAGCAATCAAGGACGGTAAGTGCGTGCTCAGCTCTGCTGAAGCATGGTAAGACTTGGGTGAGCATCCGTGTTTGCAACTAGCAGTGTTGTGGCATGAACTCAGACAGCTGCTGTCACCTGCCATGCCCAAGTATTTTATCCAAAGGAGTTAGAAGTGTCTTTGTAATGAAGATTTTCATCTCCTCCTGAGAGGAATCTAAACAAGATCAGGCCCATCTTCAGGGGGGCTGGGAAGTCAAAAAACCCTCCGTAGCATTATCTATAATGTAGGAGCCAAGAGGTGCTCTTGCCACCAGGACAGGTTTAAGGTTGTGCTTTAAAAGTCATCTCAAAGTCTTGAATATTAGAAATTAATTAACATTTTATATTTGCAATACCTGTGCTGCTTAGTCATTGCCCATAGATTTTAAAGGGATATAGTAGGACAATGTGGACTTTGTCCTACTAATTTTGTTTAATTTGCGTGTGAGCCGAGGTAGTGCTGGGTGTAGAAGGGGGAGTGCTGGATATCACAGATGCTCTTTGTTTGCGTGGGGCCAGGGCATTGTTGTCTTCCCAGACCAGTGGGAACCGCTCTGCAAGAGGTGCTTCATAGCTGCTCAGGGTCTGGAAGGAGAGATTTTTTTTGTCAGTCTTCAGACTTTTTGAGCGATACCTGAATAGTGCACTCTTCCCAAAAGGATGTGAAGACTCTGCTGTTGTAGGACTCTGCTGAGGGCTTTCTTCTTTTATGAGTTAGTATTAAAAACCTCACTGACAGAGTTGAGTTTCAGCCTATGCTGTTGAACAGCATTTATTATCAGTGTAGACATGAAAATGAAATATGGGGTACTGGTCATTAATGAGGTATTGTCATCTAAACTAGCTTTTCGGCAGCCTTTGAACCTGTGTGTCATCAAATCTAAGCGCTCTTCCTCCCCTCTGCTTTATAAATGCTTTTCAGCTTGTAATGTATAGCAAGTTCCCTAAATACATCTAGTTATGCCAAATTTTGCTGTGTTTGGCTTCAATTCTGTCCTCGCATTTCTTAAGGCAGCTGCTGGAAGCGTGGCTCATCCAGCCGGTCTGCCCTGGTTGTGCTCGTACATAGCTGTGTGTTTGCAGTACGCGTGTTGAAGCAGATACTCTATTTGTGCTTTGAAATGAAATTAAGGTAGACAATAGACAACTCCGGCAACCGATGAGCAGGTGCCCACTTCTCAGCAAGAGCGGGAGGGTGGAAGGCCATGCAGGCAGCCCTGCTGCTGCCAAATCCCTGCTGGATTGCCCAGAGGGTTTCGGGCTTCTTGGAGTGATGGGCCGCTTGTGGCGCGAGGGTCTCGCCGCAGGTGAAGCTATTCCCTGAGTATTAAAACATCAGTAGGGCACTGCAATGGCAAACCAGAGACTCTGACTAAATACAACAATATGTAATGCAATAAAGATACATTCTTGGGATGGGGTGGTGGGACACGTGCCGTGCCTTTTCTGTTTGCTGGCATGTCAGCTTGTGAAAGGGCAGTGCTGTGTATGAGGACTGTGTCGGTGTAAAAGCTGGCTTTTCAACGTACAGTTGAACCACGTTACGAAGTGCCCCCAGGCAACTCAATCTGTGGTGCGGCGGCTTCAAGTAAGGCTGGCCAAGCACAGCAGTAAGGAAATAGTGGTACAGATTAAAGAAACTGATGCAGACCCCCCACAAGCTGTGAAATCAGTTTAAAAAGGCATGATATTGAAAAAAATTTTTTCAGCTTTTAATTTGAATTTGTAAGCTTTGCAGCTGGCCATGTTCCTCTGTGTAAGAGTCCTTCCACGGGCAGGCCAGAGTAATTTTGTTTTTAGATGAAAGTTGAGAGCCACAGCTGCCATTTTAGCAAATACACTGAATAGCACCAAAATTTTGATAATGCCTTTAAAGCAACATTATTAAATCTTATATTATCCCTGAAAGCCACGTAAAAAGAAAAAAAGATTTGCTAGTGTATTGTTAAAGGGCTCTTAAAGTAGCAAGCGACTTCTGTAGCTGACTGGTCTGCCTCTGTGACAGTGCCCGACCTGCTCCCMCAGAGGACAGATTTTGGAGCACGAGCCATGGGGTACCTCTGGACCAGCGACGCGGGGGACCCTCACGCTGCATCTGACACCATCCTCTGCAGACGGGTGCGGCACTGTGCGAAAGCTGGGTGGTCAGGCTGGCCAGGTCTCACTTAAAGAGTGGCAAAATGCAAGGCAGGGGCAGGTTTGTGTTCAGGAAGGAGCTGCATGTGCAAGGAAACGGATTACAGATTGACTTCAAGGCTATTTAAAATTCTCCTTTTGGCACGGGGGACAGCTGTGCATATCCCCTCTCTCCACCCCAAATTGGGGCTCAGGGTGCAGGGATGCCCCTTCAGCGCTGCGGCTCATGTACGGAGAAACGGGAAGGCATAAAATGGGTGGGAGCAGGGAGATTAGCAAGGGAAAGGGAACAGCCAGCCCTGCCCGCCCACGCTCTTCCCTGCTTCCCCCCCCAGGGCCAGTGGCTGGGTTGGGCTCAGTGGCTCCCAGTCCAGAGACTGTAAAATATGATGTGAGGGACTGGGGCTTACTTTAGAGAGGACCTGAACAAGAGAAGATAAGTCTGCAAATGTACAGACAATATTTGTAAGGAATGTATTTTTGTGTGCATGGGCTGCTTTCTTTAATGTTCATGATGCACAGATAAGATTAAGCCAGAAATAACTGGCTTAAATGGTGATGGAGAAGACTGAGGGTAAAGTTTAGAAAAATCTTGGCAGTGTTGAGATCTTTAGCCATGGAGGGAATCCCTGGGGAAGACCGAGGCATCTCCCACCTGAGACCTCTTGCTGTAGGTGGGACAGACATCCTCTGGGACCAGAAGCGCTTTCTATGCATTTAAAAAAAAAAAGAAATCAGATCAGGGATGTAGCTGTTATCAAAACTACATCATACTAGAATAACAGTAAAATTAAATATAGCTATCCCTTAGCTGAACTAGCACAGGGAGCCCTGACCACTGTTACAGCATTAATCACGGCAGCTTGCGCCGAAGGAATGGGATTTGATGTGGATGAGTCGCACAATATTATTCATAGCGCTAATAGATTTTTTTCTGGGTCTTCCCTACTGGGAAGCTACACGGCTGGAGTGGATTGGTGAAATCTTTCAAGAAGATAGATGAGGAGTTAATGTATTGCTAAAGCGTACATAATATTTGATAAAATTTATGAGGCTTTTTGGTCATAGTTTCTCCTGCTGGCTGAAGCATTGCAACATACTTAAAACAAACAAGCTTTTCTGGAAGACTGGTTGTGCCCTGTTCAGGAACTGTAACAAATCTTGAATTTAAGCTGAAAAAGAAATACCTGCCTTAGGAGTTTAAAAACTGTCTTGACAAGTCTCTGGCACTGCTGTGTGCTGCAGTTGTAACGGTTATACTTGTGCATATGGAGGAAGGCCTTAAGTTATAAAGGACGCTTAAAAATGATCCTCTACCCGCCAGCATAGATACCTGTGTGTATCTATTTTTCATAGATCAATGCACCTGAAAATACTGCAATTTTGGGAGGAGCCAGTGGTATTTTGGGGAGCATACTGAATTTAGGACATACCGCTTTTCACCACAATAGATCTGTAGGTTTTAATTGCCTCTTTGGGATGGCACAGTACTCGTTCCTGTTTTGGCAACCCCAGTACTGAACAAATAGGAATCGCCCAAAGACAGAATAACCCATAAATGAGTCCCCTGGCTCCTCTTACACTGTCTCCTCCTGCTCAGTGCTCTCTTTTACCTTAGCTCAGGTTTGCTGCTATTTTTGGCAGCAAACAGCAGCTGCAAATACCCATTCTTCAGCAAGCTCTCGGTGAGAGCTTCCACCCCCACACTGTCACCTTTTCATTGTGTCAGTACGCGGAGAAAGGATAAAATCCAAACGCAGCGCGGCATCCCCCAAATTGATAACAGACAAGAAATCTAGCAAATCTTCAAGCTGATGTGCAACGTTACAGCATGGTGTTTGTGCAGACCTGTGCTGTGTGGGGCTGATGGGGTGACCCCCGAGGGCTGCTATGGCTTACACACTGGCGAGGGGGTGAGACCTGACTGCGTGCCTGGCTTTCTGTACCTGCTCAGCTGCTTCAGTGTGCTGGGCAGACCTGCTGGCAGGCTGGAAAGGGTGGGGAAATGGGGACATAAGCGTCGGCAGCGCCGTGGGAAGCAGTGTGATCAGGCCATGCTGTGATGGACCTGGGGCAGAGAGAGACGAGTCCTGTGAGGTGCAACTGCAGAGATAAGGTGGTGGCAGTCATCTGGCGTGGCAGTGATAAAGTGCAGTCTCAATGCATAGACAGAAAGTCTATGGTATGTTTTTTAAATGCTTGCATTTGGCTTTGTCACAGCCCTGAATCTCTCTGTGCGTCGGGTTTCTGCCGCTAGAAAAGGGCATTGCTTGTCCCCGGCTGCCTGGGCGCTGGGCAGCGAGGGGCATCGGCGGTGGGGCTGTTACTTAAACCCACATTGCTGTGGGGAGGAGGCGTCCGTGGCACAGCGTGGCTTAGAGTGATGCCCTCCTGTTATGGCAAGACTGCCAAGGCAGTCCTCCTCATGTGCAAGTCTGTATTGACCTGGAAATAGCTAGTACTTTTTTTTATTTAAGGATAATGCTTTCTGGGTGCAGCTATCTGAAGGAGCAGGGCAAGAAGGAACAGGCAGCCTTCTGGATGGTTCTTTCATACAAACATTCACAGGATTTTTTTTTTGTTAAATTAAGTAGTTAATCATATTTAAAAAACCTAATGTCCTTCATGAATGAATATATGATAAGGCAAAATTCTCTTCCAACCTCATGATGGATTTCCTATTATTTTGCTCTTGCAACATGTGCAAAAGCCGTATCAGCAGGAGTGGAAGTGCTACGCCCCTTCCAACAACAAAATGTTCTTATGGAAACCTGCCATGAATGTGGTAAATGTGCCTGGGAAGTACCTTCGCTTCACTCAGCGTAGGACATGTTTAAAAATAGATATGGTGGAGATGCTGAAACGCTCCAAGAAAATGAGATGTCAGAAACTGCCTGATGAGCAGCAGAGTTTTCAGGAGGTCTCATGTTCCTTAGCAGAAGTTCTTAGGCCAGAAGACTTAGCAGTAAGACAGATGCTTTATGTACAAATAGGTATTTCAAAGCAAGCCTTGGTCAGCAGGAACTGGAGGGAATTTGGTGAGCAACTCTGGGGCAAGAAAGAAATTGGCTGTGCAGTTCAGGGAGACTCTCGTTACTGTGCTCACCATGTCGGGGATAATTTGTTTCAGCTTTACTAGGGCTGGTACTCCTGATACTCACTGCATTTATTTTTTCTTCTGAGATGTGAATAGATGGAAAAAATTAATTCCTTCTTATAAAACAGCCACTTTCTCTGCTCCTTCATGGCCTCTACTAGAGTTTCTTGCTACAAAACTACCTCTTTGAACCAAAAGGAAACTAATGCTTGAATTGCATATATGTTAATGCCACGGCCATATCTTAAAAATATAATACAGAATAGGCTGTCTAGAACTATATATATAAAAATTCTTGTTGGTAATAATACAGCCTTAACCCTGCCTGGGAGGTATGAGCCAGTTACTGGAAGTTGTGTGACCAATCCCAACAAATCCATACTAAGTAATAGCAGTAAACAGCACCTCATCTAAAAATGCTAAATTACAAGCTTCCCATGTGGGCGATGTTCTCACCACCTCCAGATCAAGCCTAAGGAGGGACTGATGCATTCACACAGCACAATTGCTTGGGCAAGGTGGATCCATACTCGTGTTGTGGTGCTGCGTGCCCCAAGCCCACTGCAGATGCTCAATGCGTTACGCCAGCCACAAAAACGGAGGAGGGAGAGAGATGGAGCCACGTGAAACGGGGCAGGTGAAGTGTGCCAAGAGGGGGAGAGTGGGATGATGGGACGGAGTTTGTCTCTGTCTGCTGGCCCAAGGCCACTCCCTTGGCATGTGAAAATGTTTCTGCTAATAATAATAAAAAAAATGATACTCACTTGCTCAGCCCTCTCATATTCCTAACCTTAAACAAGTATCAGTTTTCTGCAGGACGGAAGCTGTCCTCAACCCCGCACTGTATTGTGTAGCACCAATGAGCCTTGAAAAGACATCCTGCAAAAATACTGACCTCTGGAACGAAATCCTCTTTCTGGTCTAGTCAGTCGAGAGTTTGTAAAAGAGATATTTGAGAGCCTTGAACTTGACAAATTCTGGGAATTTATTTTTTTGCTTATTCACAATAACAACGGTCTGTGATGGGGATGAGGAGAAAGATAAGACCTCACAGCTACACCTGCTTGATGTTGAAGAAAAGCATTTTTGTTCTTAACTTAGAGAAATTGGCCCATAAAATTGCTCAGGAGCTGCTCATTGGTGTGAAAAGATGACCCTGGCAGGGTTGCCAGAGCCAGCAAGACCTTGGGTGATCTGCTCCCACACTGCTAGTTGCACACGTTCACTAACACCCTGGGGTGCTCTCGTGCAGCGCTGCCGGATGTGTTACTTGACTGGAGAACTTGACTGGAGAGGTGAAAAGACACAGCCATTTCTCCCCCCTCCCCCCTTTTTTTTTTAATATTTTTTTTTTTCCCCCTTTCCTATTTTTCTAGGATATGGAAATCACTCTCAACATTGTCAAAAAACCAAAAAAATCGTGACACTGGATAAGATCTTAGAAGTGGTATATTTCAGGCTGTTTTACTTGCCTTCTGTGTTTTGTAATTTTTTTAAGGCTTCATGGTTCAGATTTTGACAATTTTCTAAAACAACTCATGAGGGTTAGGAACATAATTTTTAAACAAAAGCCAAAGTTCTCATGGAATAATACCACTTCAAGAGTTATTGTGAAAGGGAGGGGGGAAAAAAGGCAACGAACACCTAGATGTAAGAGATGACAAAATATCATGCTGTATATGGGAAAGAGTGCATATTGCGGCAACTGACTATGGTGAGACAATAGGATGCAGATAATAAAAGAAAAAACCCTATGATATAGGAATTTATGCTTTTTAAATTTTTTTACTACTGAACAAATCTTTTCCCAGCTGCACTTTGTATGTGGCGCTGTAACCTGCTGCTGGGGAGTTTTAGCCGAGAGTGGAGCTCAGCCTGTCCTCTGTGAGCCGCACTCACAGCCCAAACGGCTGGGGCGGCTGTGACCCAGCGCACTTGCTGGTGCCACCGAGCCCGCTGGAGGTCGGGCAAACCCAAAACAGCTGTTGTGATGTGGCAGTGAACTGGGTGTGAAGTGAGCTCAGTCTGCTAGCAGCCACGTTTGGTCTCCACCGACTTAGTGGCAGTGGGTCCCACACCGAACACAATGCCAAACCCCCTGTCCTTTCAAATTTCCAGTCCTTTATCTAACTATGTTTGGGATCTTTTGCGCTTGTGACTTTGACGTTGAGACCTGGCCCTGGGATGGGTTTCCCAGACCAGTCGCTCACACATCAGCGTGCACTTTTGCTYGTAGGTCAGCGCTTCGTGCAGAGCTAAACCATTTGAGAACCGTGGTACAGACTTGAAAATTAGGGCATGGGGCTTTACTGAAAAATCCAGTGTTTTCAGTTCACCTCTGGCTTTTGAACTATGAGAGTGCATTTGGGGTCAGGTTTTTGATGTTTTTCAGTGTAACTATGGGAGTTGAAACTCATCTTTTAAACAAAAGCTGAATTCTCATTAAAACACTTCAAGAACTGCACTTTGAAGGAAAACACTGAATATCACCGTGCTTGTGAGAAAATAAAGGGACCTGGTAATACTTTGCGTATTCACTTAGCACGCAAAGTCCTCAGGGCATCTTTTATTTATCTGCAGCACACAATCCACGCGGACTGTAAAAATAATGGATCTTGCAGCCTGTTGAAAGTACTCAGCAGTTCTTTAGGAAAGGCCTTACCGATTGTATTTAGAGACTGTATTTCTGATAAAACTAAGCAATTTCCTGTGTGGTTAGCAAAGAAAAATATCACTCATGCCTTTTTACTGCTTGTGCATTTCATTAAAGATCTATGTTACACATCTGAAATTCTGAATGGGTCTGTAATATGGACTAGAAATTTGTCTAAGCAGCTCTTTCCCTGCAAAGTGAAATATTAACAACAAAGAAATTCTGTGCCTTTTTTTTTTTGGCTGCAGTCAGGTAAATCACTTTGTGACTAGTTGTTCAGTGAAGGATTACAGCAGGCAACATTCCTGAAAAACTGTGTATGGTTCATGAGCATAAATCCTGCCAGACTCCTGCTTTCTTCAAGTGCTGTTATTGTCCTCAGGAGACGGTACTCCAAAGCTCAAGGCGGGTCACCCAGTACTCAGTGGCACGTTGCAGGTAATGCCGTGGGGAGGATGCGATGTTCAAAGGCAGCCTCTGGCAGGCAGTGCTGGCAGAGGGAAAGCCTGCGTTACCCGGGYATTCTGCTTCCTTCAGCACCATTGCGGAGGTGCATCCCATGTTTATTGAATCAGAGTAGGAATTAGGAAGACAGTAGTCAAACACAGTAGTCAGCATCATCGAGGATTATATCCCCAACTGTATATTGGGTGTTTCATTGCTACAGTTGTAACAGATGGTCTGAGTATGTGTCTGGCTATCTCGGCTATGAAGGGCAAGTCCAGCATCCTTTCTCAGTACCAAAGTGGGGAATGTAAGCCATTATTTGTCACTTTTTTATGAAGCTGTACAAAATTAGATATTTTTTTTTTTTTTTTAAATAAAATGTTTGAGACCAACCTGGTTTCAGTTACAGCTTTCTTTTGATATATTGGTATATTGTATCCTCAACGGTAGATACAGACAGTTTTCACTGATAGCTGTGAATAGAAGAATAATCAGAAGTCTACCCATCCTCTCAGGACTCCCACATCTAAGTAGACATTGTTCAGGCCAACAGGATGACAGTCTGTGTCACTGCTTAAAATAGCTCTCTTATAAATGAGTGCTGAAGCTTTGCATCCTGCCTGAGAGTTAATAAATAAATATATCTTATTTGAGTATGAAATATTGTAAAGATTTGAGACTACTGTTTAACAACAACAACAAAAGCTTAGTCAAAAGGAATGTGCTTTACAAATTGTTTAAATCCAAATTAAATATGAGGTGGATTATGTCAATAATGGCGATGATGTAACTCATCGTAGATATTTGTTTATATATTTATTTAGCAGAAAATTGCTAAACTAAGCAGCCTCCAGTCCAGCTAATTGTCAGTTACTAATTGGGTCTCAGGAGTTAAGCACTCCTAATTGAGGACATTAGTGACCGGTTTTGATTGTCACTGCCTGTTTGTGAACTCAGGGCATGACACACCTACAAAACCAGCCAAGATAACATGCGTAGCTCATAATTTTGGTGCTAATCGGAAATCTTGTGGCAGCACAGGCAGTCCCACCGGCTCTATTTATTTCCAGTAAATAAACTTGCCACTGTCTGCCCTGGCTGACCTCAGGCTCAGTCCTGACCCACGTGCCGGCACTGCTGGGAGCGCGATGGCTGCCGTGCACCACAGCTGTGCCACAGCACTTAACGGGATGGATGAGCACAAGGTGCTGCTCAGCCTTTGCCCTGCTTCTCTCCAGCTTATTAACAGAAGTGTAGCATTTAATGCAGGAGATTGTAAGTGCCCTCCCCCCAATTAAAATACAAAGGGTAAATGAAGTTCTGAATCAACAAAGCAGTCAGGCCTAAAAAATTACTAGGCTATAGGGACTCTGCTGAATTAAAACCAGCAAACACTCCAAGTGCATTTTCTTAACCTCTAGTCAAGCATGAATTTAGGCTATGTGGCAGTGTTTTAGATATTTCATGTAATGGCCTTGAATTTCTTTGCTTTTAAATAGCATTCAGAAAACTCTTAATGAAGAATGGATGAAGAATAAAAGAATCTATAGAGCTCGGCATTAAAATAATAGCCATTTAACTTCATATGTGAGTAAAAAATGTAACTACTGTACCAGTGGAAAATGAATTATGGCTCCTCTGCTAATATGCTTGCAAAAGAAAAACTGAAAAATGGCTATAAAAATAACAGTGATAATTTAATGTCTACAGGGACTGGTATTTAACAAAATTAAATGATCTTAAAATCTGACTTCAGTTCAAATATTTATGTTAAAATTCCTAGCAAGTAAGAACATGACCAGTCATTATAAACTGTAATTCCAGCATTCCAAGTGGATTTTACTGGGTTAAGAATTTATAATCTGATTATGCTACACCCAACTTTAAAGATTTTAAAAACTAGGCTGCTTAAAATACTGACAGAAGTTTTCTTTAACTTGTCATAGATTTATAAAGAAGATATTTGCCTTTCGAGCACTAAAATACAGGTATAGTCCATGAGGACCTGAAGAACCAGCTTTTTCTAACAATGAAGGTGTGGGTAGAACCGAAAACTGAGTAAAGGAAAGTAAATATTTCAGGCATAACTTCACCGATAATAACTGATGGGGTCTTACAGAGGGTGTGTTAGTCTGTTTCAGTACTAGGGTTAGATTTTGCTAGTGCATAAGATACTATGGAGATCTGCCAATCATTTAAATATTTATATATTAAAATGTAATATCTATATATTAAAATGAGCTGCAGCACCCTCACAAGGATGCTTGCAATTTATATATTGCCTTTCACTGACTAGAATATTTAATAAGCCAGGCTCAGTTTCCTGCGAAACTGTTTCACTTAAGTAAAAAAAATCCTGTAATGAATGTAAACCCCCAAAGAAACATGGTCGGTTTTTCCACCCCTTTCCTTTTCTCCGGAAGCCAAGGTGCAGCGGTGCGGGGGGCAGGAAGGCCCTGCCCCGCCCCGCCCCGCCCCGCCCCGCCCCGCCCCGCCGCCCGTCCGCCAGCCGCACCTGCCCTCTTCAGGCCCTGCCGGGCATCGCCCGGGGCTCCGCACGGACACAGCCCGGGCCCGCCCCCGCCGCTGGACGGAGCTCACAAATGGCAGGAAAAAGGCAAAATCAAGCAGTGCCATCAGTTGGGAAACACGAGGGACTGGAAAGCGTCTTTCATCTGGATAGCTCGGGGAGCTGCAGTGAGGATGGAATATCATTCTTAACCTGAATTTTAGGGAATATTATTGTGGCTGTCACCTTTTTGGTTTGCCGTTTTCCTCAGTGTTACTGTAATCAAGCTGTTTGCAAGACGATTGCATGCATCTTTCCCTTCAGAGAGAAGAACCTCTGTTTTCTTGTCTTTGATGCTTTAAAAAACATAAGACTGATTAAATTGTGAAGAGAACTGATGAGCAGAAATAGCAAGTGGATACTGCTTGTACGCGAAGGCTGCACTGTGGTGATTTTGGGGGTGTGTTAGGCAGCTCTGTTGCAATTAGATGAAAAATTCATCAATCTAGAGAAGAGAAATCAAACTGTGAGAACTGCTAACCTCAGTCTTCCCAGGACCTTTAGTGTATCTGGGGCCATTTGAATAGTTCTTTAAAAGTAGTAAGCTGCACATTTGGCTCTGGCTTGAGGTGTATAAGCTGCTTAATAACAACTGTTAGTTTGTAATCACTTTCCACCAGCGGTGGAAAGCAACCTTAGAGTACTTGCAAAACCTGCAAGGTGCATGTATGGGACTGCAGTACTTTGCCATTCAGCTGAAGCCTGCTGCTTACCATACGTGGCTGACCATGCTCAGACCGTTAGTAGCCCAACATCTGCCAAGGTACCCAATAGCTTAAAAACAGAAAATGTGGCGGTTTAAAATTTCTACCTTTCTGAAAGGGGATGCTCTTTTATCTTCTTTTTGTAAAGTTAGTGATAATTTGTGAATTGCTTTTCTTCTACAGAAGAAGGCTAACCAAGAGAAACTTCATCAAGACAGCTTTTAAGCCTCTGTTTTGGTAACACATTCGTCACAAAATAATCTGCTGCTTGAATAGCACTCAAAGGAGGTTACATTGGCAGGTGCTGACTGTACTTGTAGGAAGGGCACATCTGTACTGTAAAGACTTCACTGCAAAAGATATGATGTGGGATATTATCACTATAGTACTTACGAGTCAAATGCAAATGTTCCCTTAACCAAAAACAGCACTGGAAACTCTGATCCCATTCTCTGGCTTGCAAGCACCATGCTCTCCTGAGTACGCACATGGGCATACACTGGGTACAATAGATTAATTTACAAATCTGCGTGTTCAAAATTGCAAGGCCCAGTTTAGCACCTGGAAGGAGACATGGTTGTCCCCATCAGTCAGTGCTGGTCCCCACCTGCGTAATGCCTCCCTGCRCTGGAGACCAAACATTTAGATGATGTGTGCAGAGGACAGACCTGCGCTAAGGTAGGTAAATGGTGAGGAGATGCCAGGGATCAGGCCTCTTAGGAGCATGTGAAATAATAAAGGAGAAGATGGATGTCTGCTAGTGCATGGTTTTATTCCATTTTTTTTGAGTAACACTGCTGCAATGTGTTTATGTCAAAGGAGAAGTTAAAGCCTGTATGATAGGATTTTTGCTGTTGTTCTAAATTGAGAACTCCTTTTATTCTGCTAATCCTTTCAGCAGCTGCAGGCTCTGTCTGCTCTTTTCAGGCACACAGTCCACTGCTTTATTTCCTGCTCCTCTGTTCTGACTCTTGTACTTGGTCTGATTTCTCCACTTCCTTAACTTCTGACTTGTTCTCCTCTTCTCTTGCCAGTGTTGGGATATGTGGGCTGCATTTCATTACCACAGAGAGCAAACTTCAGCCTCCTGTGCCCTTCTCTATACGCTGCAACGATAAGGCAGAAATATTGGGAAAAGCCTTCTCCTAGGGACTAGGTGACATTTTCCTTGGGATATTCTCAAAGGAGTAACACTGAGCGAGCGCCAGCACGCTGCCGCACTGAAAGCAGCCTACACAGTAGTAGGCTGTGCGTCCAGGCGGGGATTACTACCAGCCACCTTTGCTGAGCTTCGTATTGCACCTTCCTTTCCTGCCTTTTTCCCTGGCACCAGGGACCTTTAGTAGGGTTTATGGCCGGGCAGTGCTGCCAGGTGAAGATGAGGGACCCCAACAGAGAGCTGCAGAGCAGTCCTTTTTGGTGGGTCCTACTGCATTGCCACTGGCAGCGGCGCAGGGGGCTGTGGGGAACAGGGGCTCAAACTACTCCCTTGACTGTGGGACTTCAGCCCATAAAGCAGCTACTGTGACCCTTGAAGCCGAGCACTCCTGTGGCGTTAGAGAAGGCTTCAACTCTTCCACTGATTTCCAAAGAGAAACTGAATGCTAAACCTAGGTTGAGGCTGTAAGAGGGATGTAGATGAAGCCTCTCTAATGTTCCTAAAATCCCTGGGTTGCCCTGGTAAGAAAGTGCAGCGGTGCACGCTGCTTTCTATAAATAGTGCAGCTTTATGCTGTATTAGCCCTTGGTATCTGTCCGACATACGTTTTCTGTGCTCTCTGGACCTCAATATCCTCCTGACTTGGAGCTTTACCTGCAAACAGCAGAAATGTCATTAAATCCCCTGATGTAGAAATGGGCAGATCCTAATGCCCTGCCCTGCATGCATGCTGGAGGAGGTGGGGGTCTTCTCTAGGACACCGTGTGACTGACTACTACCAGATAAATCCTGATTTTAAGGAAAGCAACTGATAGTGGAGCAAGGTCCCCCCGTAGCGGCTTAAGAAGCAGATGCCAGCCCATGCAGCTGATTTAATGTTTGTCCCTTGGCTGAGAAATCCCGCAAGCGACAGCTGCGCTACTGGGAGGGCTCTCACAGTGCCCTCTGCATCTGCAATGATTTTCAGTATTTATCAAGAAGAAAAGCAATTACAAAATGCTGCTCTAAAGCTCCCCAACTTAGCTTTAATAACAGCCAAAGAGTTCAGCTGTGTCAGGGGGTGCTGTGGGTCAGACAGGGACAGTATGAAAGATACAGCATGACAGATACAGCTTTTTGCCAGCCCAGACTCTTCAGCCCTGCTCATGCCAATGGCAGGGACCCTGGCACCATTTTTTAGGCATAATTTGTTTCACAGAAAATGCTGTGGGTTTTTTTCCTTTTTTTTTTCTTTTTTTCTCCCCCTAGCTCTGCTCTTCTTGCTCATTGTGACTGAGCACGGTAAACAGATTACTCGAACAGTCTGGAAAATTTATCAGCAACTGCTGCGCAGTGGGAAAGCCTCTTCCTGTCCATTCCTGAAAGCCGTCAGTCCTCATGGAAGTATCATCATTTGCCTAATTAGAAAGATGCAATAAAATGGCTGTATGCAATTTCAAAAGCCACACAGTACACTAATACAAGTTCACAGAAGGATCTTTTTTGTTAGTTGAGTCTAGGCTCTAGTGGAAGAAACCAGCCTGGAAGCTGGCACCGTCTCCCTGACCCCCACCCTGCTCCCCAGCTGCTGCGGCACCTCCCTGCTTACCTCGCACAGCATCACTCTGCAGCTTTTTGCTGGGAAAAACATTCCTCCTTTAATACGTGTACGTTCAGCAAAGTGAATGCTGCAAATTAAAACTTTATCTCTGCATGCATTGGGGCCCTTTCAACCCTCAGCTATGGCTACCAAGAACCCACATGTGAGCCGTCTTTGCCCCAGGGCTCCACAGCAGCAAAGGGACACAGGGGGACTCATGGGGCAGCATTACAGGAATGAGCAGGTCTGGAGAAATGACACAGCTTGAACTGATTTGCTCAACTGTAAATACGGCAAAACTTAATTCCCACTCTCACCCCTGGTTTTCTCTCAAATTACCGTGTTTTATGCATCCTGCTCTGACCCCACAAAGACGAGCCCTGCAAAAGCGCATTCAGACTCAGGCCAGTTGGTCAATTTTTTGACCGTGCTTATGTAGCTTCTGCAAACCTGTGACAATGTTATAACCTGGGATCCATTAAGAAGAGCATCTCTAAATTAGACATCACTTGATCCTTAATTTCTGAAGGGGTATCATGGGAATTTAAGCATGTTAAACTTTAAGGTAAAGCTTAGTCTTCAGTGTTGTCCTGAATAGTAAAGGACTTAAATGCTGACAGCACCTTCCTGAATTGAAATTCCAGGCGATACATATTTAAAACAAAGCAATATGAAAATAGCAGTAACAAGCCATCCAAATGCACCAACTGTCGTGTTATAGCTCAGGTTACATTATTGGGAAGAAAGATAGATTAAGAATCTCCTATAGGCTCTACTGCCACTGCCTGGGATCTTACACAAACCTTATTTTGGATGCAGATGTAAACAAGACATGAGTTCTTTCGCAAAGCTTGCTGCTCTTGCAGGTTTCACAGCTCCTTTATCGGAAATCATTCAGGCTCTCAAGTTTACATTCTTCTGGTTGTAAATCTGTGTTAGCAAATTCTGGTGTAGTTAGTTTTACCTCTATCAGCATGGTATCATTACATCTCTACATGGCTTTGTCTGTTTTAACGAAGAATACAAAGATATGCTTATGTTTCACTATGGTCAATGAACTGAGGTGGAATTTAAAAGCAAAAAAGGGTATTTATGTTTCCTTGGGTGTACACAACTATTGCAAAATGATAYTTGATTTAAAGCTTGCACCTAATTTTAAGTGCACTTTAACTATCTCAACCTCAGTTTAAATGAGATTTACAAATACTTATCAGCTTAGTATACACTTCCACAGGCATCACTTACAATGCCATGTTGCTGTCCTCGTGTATTTAGAAATTGGTGCTGACTTGAATCTTGACTTTATTTATTTTTAAATCTTTTATTTTCAAAGAATACATTTAGATAATTTTACCAACAAGAACTAGAAACTTCTTGATTTCCAAAAGAAATGTCAGCTTTTCTTGAAGCTGTTAAATATCTACAATCTGGGAATTTAAGGAAAATGCCAGACCTGTTGTAATATGATCTCAGGAGTTAGCAATATTACTATGTAATTTGCTTTTATGCATATGAATCCTGTATTAGCAAATACCGCAACTATCTCTTGAAATTAAGTATCTTCAGAATTAGTAGACTTCATGTTGCTCACTGATGTCTTTATATATCAAGTTTGTCTAAGCAGTTGACCAGCTGTATAAAAATTTCACCCAAAAAATGTCATTCCTTCCCCCCGGATGGAAAAACTTGTTTACAGAATGTTTTGAGTACACAGAAACATGGAATTAAATTAGCTAATCCTGCAAAATACAGATTAACACAGACCTGAACACCCCTGCCATCGCAACGTATAGGACCCTGGTTACGATACACTTTCTGTTGTAGTTCTGCCACAGATCAGAGATGTTTGACTTGTTTTAGGTAACTAGGAAAGAAAAACAAGACAATAGACCTCTGCTTGAAGTAGGTTCTTCATAAATGTCACTTTACAGAAGTTTTGTCATTGGTTTGGGTTTTTTCAGTTCTGGTGCTTTTGAGCAGCTAGATCTCAGCTGAGAAGTCCTTGGACTATCTCAGAAGGCCACAAAAGGAAATGTAGGGATTTCAATAGATGGTGTTTTCAGAGACCTGTCTTCAGGGAAGTCCTGCGAGTTGGTGGCTGGAAGTGAATTTGCTCCTCTTGGCCTTTGCGTGCCGCCTTCCCTGTCTCTGAAATCAAGACGACGATCCCTACCTGCTGCAAAGGACAGCTGGGCTGCCTGAGCAGCTCCTGTGCCCTGACCATGTTTGGCCAATGATGACAAGAGTTTTTATTACTAGATTTGTGGTAAAAGGAGTGTGCGAGACTGGCTCCCTATAACTTTAATTGACGAGAACAGATCACACTTGTCCCCATCGCTCTCCGCTGTGCAACCTGAACACAGTATGGTCCATTCACACCCAACTTCCCTGCAGTATGACTGCCAGCCTCACTCTGTTATGTGGGTAATAATGGACTAATATGCTTCGTACCTAGCTGCTTTAATTTAATTTAGGGTCTGATCCTGTGAGGCAGTGAAGTCCTTAGCTCTCGTTGGCTTCAGGAGGATTTTAGGGACTCGGGACCTGTTAAGAAAAGGGTCTTTAACCTTCCATCGGGACCCCAAGCGTGTGAAGGGGAGCTATTCCTTCTGTACGCACTCAAAGTATGTACAGGATTTGGGTACCTTTTGTAATAGTCTGCTTAAATCTTAATGCGTTGCTAGGGAACTGGCCGTGTCCACAACCAACAAACATGTAGACATTGTGTCCTACTGGTCTCTGGCAGAGTTTACTGTAAGAAATCGCTTTATTGCAACAAGATCTACTAGCAGTAGTACAAAAAAGTAGTTCGTCAGCTTTTTTTTAATTACAAATATTTTAATTCTATCATACAAATAGAAATCCCTTCCAAGCTGAAGGCTAGGCATGTGAGGACACCACCCAGAATCAAATACTTCTTTCCCTTATTCTTTAAAATATTGATTCAGCTATTTTTTAATTTACTTGATACTAAGTACGGTGTTTGGAAGCTTAACCAGCTTGGATACTTTCTGCTCTCTTGTACTAACTAATGCTATAACTATTTTCAAGACACTTATAAAAAGAGCTGATTATTTATGTTTCCAAAGTATATGGCTTTTCAAGTTTTCAGACTGCATTTAAGAGTATCAGAAACGATGAAACTTTTGTGTTTATAGAGTCCTAGAATCCCGTTTCTGAAATGGTTTCATCTCCCTTTCATGGACATCAGAACTGTCTGCATTGTTTTAAACTAGTGATAAAACAAGGCTTGAAACCCCAACTACCAAAGAAATAAATCTGCTATCAAAAGAGGACAAAATCTGGGCAGAGAAAAAATGTCATGGGGAAACAGAAATGAAATATAGTCTGAGATGACCTCCCTAAAAACAAGCAAGCAAATCCTGTTCTATTAAGCTCTCAGGAGAGCTGCTAAAGAATTTTGAAATAATCCAGAGAAGGAACTCAACGCCTCATTTTCATTCTTCTCGGTCCATTCCTTGCAACTCCCTAAGAAAAACTGATCTCTTGGGTGTTTTGTACAAAAGGATGAATTTTTATGATATAAAAGCACACAGCTTAAAGCTGTAAGTCCTCATATTCCTTGGCAGTCATTATCTTCAGGTTTATGGAGAAGCACATATTGATCCTTTCCAAGGCATGGGTTGGCAAGGAGGCAAGGAACACTCTTCTGGATTCCTTCCTTGTGGGGCCCAAGCAGGAGCGATCTCACAGCACAATATAGGACTATTAAAAACCCATCATACATGATAGGTACTAATAGTTGTTTTTCCTTGTCTCATGGTGTTTGCACAACGTAACAGCAAAAAGATGGAAGACACTTAGGAACTGCAAGAGACTAGCCAACTAATGATGCTTTTTTTTGTCAGACTTGTAGCTTATTATGTCATGCACATGTATTCAAGTGCAATGACCTTTTTGCAAAACTGCTTAAGAGAAGGCGTTTCAGTATTCAGATTCAACTTCTGTCCTCCACTGTCTGAATGCATCTCTATACTTAAAGAGAGCAACTTTTCTAGCCTGACTGCTCATCCCTGTGTGATTATCTGACCCAGAGTTAATGTAGCATAATTAACATGTCTGTGAGTTGTCCAGTGTCACAGGTAAACTAGAGGTTTTGTGATGGGCAGCCCTGTGACATTTATTGTCATAGATCATATAATATTGTGGATTTTAGTTCTCTGACCCAGTGTATTCAACAGAATGAGATTCTTCCTTAACTTAATTTTTCCTGGCTTTTGTGACTCTAAATAAGGTCCTTATATTGTTCAAACATAATTTTTGTGGTATATTATATTAAGATGTTTGGCCTGATCTAGATTATGCGGCCCCATGTAACTGATGAAAGAGCTATTGTTTTTCACAGCAGAAAAACTGCCACTCATTGAGATCACTGACCTATTTCTTGGAGTCAGAAGTAACCTTTCTGAAGTCTTACTGATTTCTAATGCTATGTTTTACACTACTGATCTTGAAGCCCCATGTTTGAAGTGTGATTACAACAGTATTTAAGGATCAGATAAAATATTTCAACTTATTTTCAGATGCAGAAAGATTTTATTTTTCTGTAAGTTTTGGTACTATTCTAAAGAAAGTGTTAAATGAATCAGAGCAATTCAGCCGTGGGGGTTATTCCATTACTCAGTGATACAGAAATTCCTCAGGCTTAAACATCACCAGCATATTCCTCTCCACCTTTTTTTCTCTGAGATCCAGTGGAATTTGTCTCTATTGTCTGAAAGAGATGATGAACCATGTGCAGGAGCAAGAATTTAATTGGCTCACCCTAACACTAGATTGGGCCATTCATTACCCTGAAATCAGAAAAACAGAATCTACAAGTTCCTGAAGRTGGGAACAATTTGTAGACAGCCACTCCTCTAATCTTGCTTTTCAGCCCTGACTTGCAGAGGCCAGTGCCAGAAGAACACATCAGGAGAATATACTAATACTGCATAAAGAGATTTTGTGGAGGCTGGCATGTGAAGAAATGTATTTACCATTACATATGGCTTTCCTCTGCAAGAGAACAGGGCTTGCATATTCTCTATGCTTTCTCACTATACAGAGAGGGATACAGGCATTTAAAAAGGAATTAGGATGCTGAGATGCTCAGTCCATGCTGGATTGCTGGCTCCCTGCACTTCGCCATGGAACATCTGCTAAAGAACTCTTTGGGAGACTTCTGGGTTTTTTAGGACCAGCAGAAAAAACAACACTGTTAGGATGTTTTATATTTGGGGCACTTTGGTACTGACAAATGCCTTCTCATTTTATCATGCTGCAATCAAGATGACAAAAAAGTGTGGCAGCTAGTAGAAACTCCCCCTGCAGCCCAACAAAAAACGGGGTCTTGAAAGGAAAAGTTTGGCACACAAAAAGCTCCAAACACAAAAAAGCTAAACCTCTACCAAACCATTTCTGCTTGTTGTGAGCCTGCCAAAGCAGAACAGACTTTCTCAACAGAAAAGGCTACATTATGCTAGAAGGAAATGAGCTGCAAGGCACAGGAAAAGGGAACACGAGTGGAGATTTATGGCACCGCTGAAAGCAGGCACTGTACTGCCAGATCAGGAGTAAGACACTACCAAAGGATGCTACCTTTGTTTTTTCCTCTATCAAGGAAGAAGGAGAGTTTCTGTTGCAGGGTATCTAAACTACTCGCATCCGTTGCAGAAAGCCCATCGCTTCAGCCTTCTGATCAGAGTCATTGCATGCCAATCAGAATTTTCTACTTTTCTAGAAAGTAAGAAGGAAAAAAACCACAACTAGCAAAACCCACCCAAACTAAAACCACCCAAATCAAAACCACCAGTCAATGAAAACCTGACAGTTAATAACCTGGAAACAGAATTGTGTTTCGAATGTTGCAAGTTTTGCTCAAGTAGCACTGACTTTATAAAGTACAAATTGAGTTTTTTTTGCAAAAGATCTTCATTATGCCCTACTGCTGTTCCTGAAGATCATATGGGAAGGATTTGTTCATGCTGACATTTTTTACTTTGGTTTTGTGCTGCTGTTTTGGCTCTCACTCTTCGTGTTGTACATGAGGGACTTCACATGCTGAATTCTCCTGGATACAGACTGCAGCAGAAAGGCACATCTGTGGACAAACAAAATCGTTTTCTATGCCCAGAAAAGACTCAATTAAGAAAAATATAAAGTTAAGGCTTTTTCCTTTTTCTTTTTTTTTTTTTTTTTTTCCTCCTGCCAGCAATCTCTAATTAGAGCTCCTTTTTGCCTCCCTCTGTAAATTCAGTCTCAGAGGTAAGCTGCTAGCCCAGAGAAGCTGCAGGATCTCCCTGGATTTTTACCAAGCTAATTTGAACTTTGCCATGGTTTTTACTTGCAAGTGAAACTGCAGCTTGTTTTCAGCTCCCTGAACTCAGGTAAAAGGCTACCCCAAACGATCCTGATGGATAACTGTATGTTGGCACGGCCTCAAAGAATACAAGAACACAGTATCGCCCCTAAAACATATCACGCCATAAATGTAACTTGCACAACACATTTTGGATGGGCATCCCTAGGTTTCTTTCTTTCAAAATGTAGGGTCTGATCTTTCTCAGTAGTATGTGCCTCTCTTTCATACTGGGTATCATACCAAACTACGGACACCTATCAGCTTTTATGTACATATGGAACCTGGACATGTGATTTTCGATAGTTATGAATCTGAGCCTAAGCTTCTGGGCTTTATGGAAAAGTATCTTCACAAGTGCCTCAAAAGTATCTTTGTGGTTTCTCGCTACTAAGGAAGACATGCCATTTATCTTGAACAAAAATTTACTCCTGCCTTTATTTAACCATAATTTGCATTTATAAGAGGACAAGATGTTGAATTACATTTCTCTACAGTCCAGAGCTAGATCCTGAATTATTGTCCTGAAAAAAAAAAATCAGTCATGTATGTGTAAATACTTCGTGTGCTACATCAGCAACTGCTACGTGGAACCGAATGCTCAAAATACTAGTTAGCAAGGTGTGTAACAGAGATAAGGAAGACACTTTCTTTTTGGAAACACTTTTTTTTTGAGAGAGAGAACCACTGAAGTAATCTGTATTACTCTCACAAGTCAGCRAACAAAAGTGTGTCCTGAAACTTCAGCTAGCTGTAAAAGTGAAATGCTCTCACACAGACTCAGAGAGGGAGAAAACTCTTGCTGCAACACCACCATTTTCTGTGACCCCGGGTAGGATCACAGAAGTCGGAAGAAATCACCTAGAGATGTGGGTGTTTTTCTTCTGTCTTTCTCATACATCTCTGTTTCTGCTGCAGTCCTGTAACTTGGGTACTACTCCAGTGAAGTCCATTGGGGCTGTCTAGGAATGATCTCCTAATGATTTGATATGTTACTTGATAAAGAGATGGATATGATGGGTGCCAGTTGATTCAATGACCAATAACCAGTCTCCTTAAGCAATGGTGGCATATGAAACATGATTGGAGAGGATTCACCAAGTAGCTGGCATTAATACCTATGCATTTCCACTTAAGTTATTGGTTTTTTAATGAAAAAATGAGTATGAAGGCTATTCCCAGTTCCACGTGTTCTGTTCTCCTTCCCCAGTGTTAAGCTAGCAGCTTGCTGAATCCTGTAGTAGATTTCTGTCTATAAAGACCGTCTGCAGGATTTAGGGCACGTTAGAACAGCAAGAGGCATAGCGGCAAGGAAGGCTGGTAAATAGTTTTCTGTTAGTGGCAAGGAGGAAAAATCACATCCAGTGCAATTATATCTCTGAACTTGGTGTTAACTCGGAGCACTGCTCTTGGAAGTGGTATTTATGTAAATGAAAACTTCCCCGTAGACACATACGCAATTGTTAGTAAATAAGTACAATGCCAGGCAAGTATAATGACAACCAAGGAAATTTATTTGGTCATTCCCTTGATGGATTACCATGGTGTGGACAGTAATTTGCACTACATATTTGGACAATCCTGACATAAGGAAGCATCTCCAACATAAGGGGGCTTTTCAGCTTGCATGCATTCTGCTGAGACCATCCATAAGGTGGCTGACTGACATCAGCTATGGAAGAAAGCGAGTGTGTGCTGTTTTCTGGGTGATGTGAACAGACAAATTCCAGAAAGCTACTTCCAGAGGTAGCAATAACTGAACGTATTGCTCGCTGGCCATCTGATAACAGTTTTGATACTATCATTGGACTTGAATTGGGAACCTATTTACAGAGCATCTTACACCAAGCTTGTGTGTGAGTAGAATAACCACTGCAAGCATTTTTTAAGCAACCCAAAGTCAGCTGACAGATAACTTGACCGCCTGTGCTCAGCAAAATAAGGAGATGTATTTAGTTTTAGCTGACATTGTGGCTCAATTTGTAGGTCTTCTAATGGGTCTTACATAGCCTGACATAAAATCATTCACGTGTATACAACAGACTTCATAATGCGAGTGCAACCCTACGGCTACTTTCATGCCGTTTTACAAGCTGCACAAACAAAAGTTTTAAGAGATGTTTAACTGTTTGTTATATATAAAACTACTTGATCTGAATAAAAGAAAAAAGTCAAACAGCTCTTGTTAAATGTCTTATACATACAATTTGTGTATACAGTTGCATGTACATTTCTAATGTAAGAATGGTGAATTTTATTATTCAGACCAAAAGTATCAGGCTGGTATTGGACTTTAATCAGGCTGCTGTTTCTAATTCTTGTACTTTTCTAAAGAACAGTGGAATGTGGCAGAAACTACACAGAGCCAAGTCATGGAGCTTCTTAGTTTTTCATCTACATAGGCAAAACTCTCATTGAAGGCACTGAATAAGAATTTCTCTGTATAGCTAATATGCCTGTGCTTATAGAAAAGATGCATGTGCAATAATCTTAATTACACATATAGCTCTACAAATAAGATATAAAGCCAGCTATGTAGAAAGTGCATAAAATAACTGTTGAATTAAATATGGCATAGATTTCTGTGTCTGCTAAACAAATACTAATTGGGTTTTCAAGCAATTAGATAGTATCTGTAAGTTATTATTTAGTAGATAATAAAGCACATATGTTTATGTGCTTTACTTTTTAAGCTGTATCACTTCATCTGAGTATTGGAAAGCTTCATTTGCAGTGTAATTGAGTACATTAGAAGATTATTAATAGCTGGAGCCCATGAGAGATTTGTTTTCACTGTACGTAACCATGTTTAACACAGAGTGGTTTGGGTGCTCCTACAGCAAGTCTCAGGCACTTTGCAAAATTCTGTGGCAGAGATAAATTGCCAGAAAGATTTGTTACTACTACTAAACACTGTGTTCAGCTTTATAGTCATTATCATTATCATTAAAACAAAAAGGTTTTGTATTTAGTACCTGCATTTACATTAGGATACCCCAAAGAGGTGTCTTCTGCCTCAACATGAAACAACCTTTGGAAACAGCTTTCTTCTCTAAGTAGGCTTGTTTGTATGCAAAAAATAAAGAGATAAATAAAGTAATGAAGGATAGTCTTATGTGTTGTGAGAAAGCTAGGCTGCTGGGAGAAATCAGGAGACCATCCTTTGGGGTGGATATAAGACAGTCATATTATATTGATAATGTGATGTACTTTGTTATGCTATTTTTTCTGAATATTTTCTGTTAGATGAACTGGTATTTCTTAGAGCAAAGCTTTTCAAACCTCTATAAAGAGAGGATAAAAATTTGAAAGGATATTTTGTGAGTGTATTAAGATGGCATAGCAATTCATTATATTGACAAATATCTCAGTTGTAAAAGTAGTCATCAAATTGTCCTATAATTCAAAACATGGAAAGAAGATGGAAAAGGAACACCTGCTTTGCAGGGAATTAGCACAGGCCATGGGAGCTGCAGGGCAGCTGGCAGGATGAGGGCTGCCTCTGTCCTCCCGTAACAGTCACTGCTCCCTGAACCAGTAGGTGTGCCGTGTTCACAGGGCAGACTGAGCATCTCCTTAGCTCTAACAGCCAGAAGCCTATAATGTTTAAGCCGGATGAAGTGATGTACCTGCATCTAGAGGTAGTTTTTATTTCCTCAGATGCAACTGTGAAATTTCATGGGGTCCTTATGGACTATGAAATATTGAGAGACCCTGATGTTATTGGAATACTCTCAAATATACCAGATAACAGTGTTCATACCTCCAAGCCTTCTCTTTCACCTCATTTCATTATGCTAGGGAGCACAAAGAAGACAATCTGACTTTTCTTCTTCCAACTACAAATCATATAATGCTTTATTTTAAACAAGCAGAATTAGTGTATAGAAGGCAACCACGAGCTTATTAATCACATATTTGTATAGGCTCATATTTACAGTGTTTTCCAAATGCTCCCTCGTGTTTCCTCTTCCTGTTACTAATTACTAGAAGATTATCATTCTCTATATCCATCCTGCAGCTGATTAGAATTGTAGAGCAGTCAGCTAAAACAGACCATTTGCTGTAATGCTGGCAGATCACAGCATCAAACTTTTATTTGATAATGCAAAAATATCCTCTTACATTTTCTGTATCTGCAGCACTTTTATACACTATTTGCATAAAGGTAACCTACAAGAACATTTAAAGAAAAATAGAGAGGATAATCTTCTTTTAGCTCCATACAGAGCAAGAAGAGATTTTTTTTCAAAGGTGAATTCTTTTTTCTTGGTGTTCTCAAGAAATATGACTTTGCCATGGGACACATCGGAGTCTGATGTCTAAACCCTTGAAGGGAAAAGGGTTTCCCTCCCCCACCCAGAAATGGGAAATCCACGATGACAGCCGATATAAGAGTCCTGGTCTGTCATCAGTTCAAAAGGCTATGACACCAGCTGCACCCATTTTTTCCCTCACATTCAATCATTTGGAAAGAAGTCTTCCCCTTATGTTAAATTTTATCATACAGAAAATTTGTGAGCTAACAGGTTGCCTAACACCAATTCAGATCAAGTAGTTTAGTTTTTTGCTGAAGGAGTCTTAAATAACTTTTCTCTTGTTTAACTCAATAATGGCTTGCAAGTTGATTTGGTATAATTTACAGTGTCCTCTAATTATAGGCTGTCATGTTTTATGTAGTGACATCTACAAACCTATACTATACTCTTACTATATATCACTTTGTTACTGAAGACTTTGTGATACATGATGTGATTTTACCCACCTGCACACAAACAAATCAAACCCAAAAATAGGATCCTAGGGTTGTTTTTCAAACTTCTTTTATCAAAATATGGGGGAATTTGCAGCAGAATTTTTAGGCTTTATTTGGCAATGCAGATAACCTTCTCTAATACTTAAACTGCTTGACAGTACTAGACTTTATCATAAACGTCAGTATTTTTCCCTACTCAAATGTTTTTGATTAGATGAGAGGCTGTTTCACAAGATTTATTTCATACAAGAGTTATATATATGTTTTCTGCTTGCAACATGTTGCAAATGAGTCAGTGTGATGAAAGGCTGACTGGGTAGGGATCTGAGAGAGCAGGGTAGCAGTCTTGAGATACAATTATCTAATACCAGGACTAACAAATGACATTGATCCCATAAATCTTCCCTATGGCCAGCAGCAACTCAGGCGATACCTAACCCTGGAATTGCCTTCCTTACAGCACTGTGCCTCGCTGAATACCCACAAGTACCCCACTCTTACGCAAGGTCATCTGTGCTCCACCAAGATCCAGAAACTAGATTTTCCCCCTTAAATATGCCAAGGGATTCAAAGTAAAGGTATGTCTGCATACCTAGAACACATCTTCCCACAAACTGCAGTTATAGCTGCCCATTAGATTTTAGTGTTTCACTATGGGAACGGAGTGAAATATTTTCCTTTTATATAATAGCCTTGCCCACGATGCAAGAGATCATGGTCAATGGCATTAAAATTTCTCCCTCTTTTTTTTGCAAGACCCTATCTACCTAAATGGGGCATAAAGGGATACAGGGCTAACAGCATAAAATTGCAGTAGGATAGTATGATAACCTATAGGAAGTATGCAGTAACTCCCTCTTCCTCAAGCTTGGGGACATCACTTGTGCAGACACAATGGGGTGCCCCAGCCAATTCTGCTACTGCACAGTGTATTCCCGCAGACGCGGCAGCTCCTGTCGTGCCCACTGCCACCTCCCCGTGCCACCATGGACCTTGCCCCAACTGTCACTGCGAGTCTTTCCAACAGCTCATGGTGGAGAAGGCAATGGCTGGGTCTTCCCATGGGGTTTTGAGGCTCACTGGGTTTGTACAGGTTGCTTGTATTCGGCTGGGAAACTGCTCCTTGCCCAGGCTTGCCCCCACTTCTCTAGCCCAAGCACCACACTGATAGAGCATGCCGAGGGAAGATGCTGAGCACAGTCTGCCCTGATTTATCAGTTCAGACTCTACTATGGGAGAAGTGTGAGAAGCAGGCTCAGCCCTGCTGGCTGGCAGCTCTGAAACGCAAACCAGAAGGTTTGCTGGAAAAGGCACTGACCGGCAGCAGCTCTGCCAGCGACCAGCGGGTGCGGTAAGCGGGAGAGCGCATCGCTGCTGACGGCGGTGCTGCCAACTCCCGCACAGCTATCATGGGTCCCGTGATGTTGGGCACCCTTCTGAAAGCCCAAGCTGCCATCTTCATTTTGAAGAACCCCAATCTCGGATAAAAGAATCGACTTTTGCTTTAGCCTTACAAATAGGAGCTGCATAAGCCTTAACAGCTGAAAAGGCCATCAGGAAAATGCTTTAGAAAATCTCACGATTTTGTGTTCAGCTGAACGGCTCGGGTAGAGAGGGCTTTTACTCATGTTTTGCTGGTACCTCGAGAAGGACCGTGCATTATAGGCGATAATGAAACGCCGTCCCGTCCGCCGCTCTCTCCCTGGCTCACTGCTGGCCGAGACGCGCAGTCCCATGCAACATCGGCCGGTAACCTTCCTGGTACCGGTAACGGGTGGGGAGCCGGCGCCTCGGTACACCTGCCCGCGGGTGCTGTGCCTCGCCGCGCCGGTCGGCCCCGAGCCCCCGCCCCAGCGCGGGGCTCAGCCAAGCGGGACGGGCTGCGGGACGGGCTGCCAGCGCTGCCCGCGGGCGCGCAGCGGCGGGACACGCTGCCCCGCGGGGGCACCGGGCGGAGGCGGCGGCGGCCCTTACCGATGATGATGGCACAGGCGCTGACCAGCCCGATCTCCTTCTTCAGCGCCACCCGCTCGGGGCCGCCGGGCGCGCCGCGCTGCTCCCCGCCGGCCATCGCTGCCCGCGCCGCTCTGCCCCGCTGCCGCCGCCGCGCGCATGCGCCGCCCCCGGCCCGGAGGCGGGGGTGGGTGTCCGAGCTGGGGGGCGCGCGGCGGCGGCGGGAAGGTGCTGGGGCAGTCGCTGCTTCTCTGAAGCGAGGCACCTGCGGGGAGCGGGCGGAGGGTCCCCCGCACCCCCCACGGTCTCTCGCAGGGTGGCAGTGCCCGAGAGGGCTGCGTGTCGCACGAGGTGCGTGTGCCGGGCGTGACAGCCACCTCTGAGAAACCTGCAAACGTGTCCCCCGAGGAGCGGGGGGAAACAACCGCAGTAACACCAAAGTTAGCAGAGTTTGGTAAGTGCCAAGCGCCAAATGACCAGTTTGGTCGTTTGGTTTGTCAGGCAGCAGGGTGTGCCCCAACGCCCAGGTAGACTGCGTGCCCACAGCTCATTTTGGATGACTTTTATGACCAATCAACCTAACTCCGTGTAGGGCTCACTTTCACAGCACTGTCTCCACATGAATATTCTCAGCGGTGGTCTACCTGCTGTCGTGCTTTATTAGTTGTGGTAGTGCAATAATTCAAAGGAAAAAAACATTYTATTGCTTGTAATCAGTACTGACAGCGTGTGGCTAAGCAAGCATAGTTAAAATCAACAGGGCAATGCCCAAATGCTGACTGCTTGGTTTCTGCCTTTACTTTTCGTGTTAGTTTCTTCTCTCCTCCTTCCCACTTTGTTTCAAAGCTCTCTGAAAGGAGCTAAAACCCCCCAGCCCGTGTGTGCACCAGCTCCCTTTGCACCTGTTGGTACTGAGGAGCCTGCAGCTGAGGGCATCCCCCCACCAGCCCTCCCAGCTGCTCCAGGTGTCTTGCTGGGCAGGCAGCGCGCTGTCAATTAGCTGCAGCTGGAGTCATCTGTTGGCAAACTTAAGGAAATAATAAATATTTCCTTTCCTCACACAGGGGATGGAGCATAAATGTTGGGATACTTCATTACAGCAAGAACATAGGAATACCAAGGTAAATGTAAGGAAATAATGCCGTGTAGTAATTCACAAATCTTTTGCTCTGTTGAACAAACTGCCTTCATAAGAGTGTCAGTGGATGATGTCTTCTCTGCTCTCAGATGAAATCAGAAAATGAAATTGTAGCTTGGGAACCTGGGCTCTTCCCTCAAGCTGTAACAGCCAGGGGTTTATTGATGGAAATCCTTGGTTCATTCCTTGTTAATAAGTCAGGATGAACACCTTCCTGAGAGCAGTTCTGTGTTCAGAGAGGATCCCCACATGGGTGACCTATTCTGAAAGTGCATAGGTTAGAAAATTTTCATAAGAAGATTATGTGGTGTCTGGGAGGTGTGGGACAGAGATAGTGCATGTCAGTGGGGCAACCAATGCTGTAATGGCAATTGGACATGGTGGGATGGTATCAATGGGAGAAGGAAGGTCTGGTTCTTCACCTCAGTGAAGGAAGGTGGGAAGTTTCTGTGGTAACGTCAGTCTGATTTTGTTTGACTTTAGAATGAAAAGTATGACCTGAAAACTGGAGAGTCATTTGAGGAAATCAGTGGACTATTCTTACAAAGCTGATAATCGTAAGTGATCTTACTTTATAAAGCTGCTTTATACTGCTGCTGTTATTGAAAGACTTATTGATTTTCAGAGGCTGAGACTTGTTTCCTAAATTGATCTATAGCTCTGTGGAATTGTTGTTTCTAAACGAACTGCCTCACTAACTACTACTGAAAAGTCCATTTATTGAATTACTGTGTACTTCTTATAAGGAAGCATTTTACAAGAAGAATTACTTTCTGAACTATGTAAACAGTACTACTGTTCTCCTAAACACAGGGAAATGTGAAGACTAGAAACGAAGTTTCAGATGTTCAAAAGTAACCTGATGTTTTAGGTATTTCTTCTAGGTGGTTTAAATGATTGTTTCAGAGCTGTGTTTTCCACTGGTAGCAACTCAAGTAATTTCTAGTACCTCTGGAAGTCTCTACATGCTAGTCTGATATGGACATTAGATTAACTCCGTGAAAGTTGTCTATGACAGTCTGTTTCTTTTGTAAAAGCTAAAAAAAAATAGATTGAACTTCATCAAAAAAGTACAAAAATCAAGAAATATGGGAATGAATGGTGTTGCTAACTTTGTTACTAACTGTATTGCTGAGTTCTAATGAAGTTTAGGGTCAATTAACCTTTACAGAACAACCACAGAATCTGTTAAATGAATGACCACTTAGAAGGATAACACTGCACTTGGTTTCTTTTGCTGTGGTAGAAATGTTGGTTTGCTCTGAAATATGTGTATAATCTTTGTGATATTGCRTGGAAGATAAAAATCCCAGTCAGCCCTCTTACACTGATTAGCGAGGAACAGTGCATGCTGGCTGTGGGATGATGAAAACGAATACTAGAATTCAATTAACTCAATAATCATCTTCAACTCAACTGTGCAGTAGCTGCAGGATTTTTTTTTTTTTTTTTAAAAAACATTCTGGCCAGTTTAGAGGGCTTTGCCTGGGAAAATGCTAAGTATTCATACATGTGTGCACTCTGCCTGCTAGTATGAATACTTTGTACTGTAATTGTTTCTCCTTGCTGAAAGCCACAAGGCACAACTGTGTGACTTTACTTCTATGTTTTCAAGTATTTTGCTGGTAATAAGAAAGGAAAAACCTAAGAGAAAAGCACCAGAAAACTCTCGTTAGGAGAGGTAGCCAACAAACCATTAAAACTGAGAAAACCAGAGGAACCTTAAGAGCATTCTGTCTTCCTATCCAGTTTCACATCGGGTGCATTTTGAACAAGGCTGAAAGAACAGAGCTGGCACAGGAGAACCATGGGGTGAAATCTCATCTTCGTCCCACAAAAAAAACCTTTTGCAGCAGAAACCTTGCTAAACTGGCACATCTGATTGTGGCTCAGCAAGGCCAGGATATTGTCTATTGCACCTTACAGTTTCAGCACCAGATCCTGTTTTGTGAGTTGCATCCTTGAGGGGAGCATCCGTGCCCTTGCCTTTGTGTGGGGCTGTTCCCAGAATGAATAGGCAGCCTTTGCACCTGGGCAGTGTGTGCTCCCTGGGCCATGATAGAGGCCTCTGACAGGGGACACCCAACCCCTTGGCTGCCCACCCAAGCAGGGCTCTTACAAATGTCCATTTGAAGGGACCTGTACTCTTGCCCTGGGAGACGAAGATAGAGGTATATGATTGCGCTTTTCTTAAGATGCATAGCGTTATTTTGGTAGGTGCTTATTTGTGGTATCTCTGCCAGAATGTACTTCCTAGTGCAGGCAGTAAGCTTGTAAGCAGTTTAGCCTAGTTACCAGGTAGTGTGGGTAATAAACAGGGTGGGGAAACAGGGTTGTGTGCAGCTGTGTTGGTGATGGAAGAGGATGGTGGCTGTGCAGCAGCAGCGCAGTCTCTCCCTGCCACATGAGACTGAGTACATGGTGCATGGGATAACGGTTATGGGCAAGGGGATGCAGCCAGGAAATCTGTGCTGGTAACTTAATCTAGGATTGTAGTCCTGGACCCTTGTAGAGTACTTCATTTTTCTCATTTGTCCTTGGAAAGAGGAAAAATTCTTTACCTAAATCCATATAAAGGACATTGATTTACTGATTCTTTTCCCAGTGTGTGCATAATAAATGATTTCCCTTTTCAAAGTTTAAAGTGTTTTACTGTTGCTGAAGGAGTAAGCAGGTGGCTGTTTACAACATGAGCTTTCAATATGCCCGCATCCATAGCAAAACACAGACGTGTAAAACAGCAGTGGGCCAGAAACCTGTTGGAAAAGACAGCAGTGACAAAGGTTGCCCACATTAACTGCCAAAAAGTGCTCTTGTTTTTTTTTTTTTTTGGCTGAGTGCCTGCCTGCTTCATTGTGTTTTTTGCATGAGGGTGAAGAGAGGACTTTTCTCTTTTTTGTGGTAGTGTTGGCTACTTATTTAAGTTGTATATTCTGTCCTATTGTTAATATAGGTCCAAAATGAGCAAGTCAGAGGGCATGTACATTCTAATTGGTAGTTATCTGAGACAGCTCTCAGAGCAAAGACTTCTTTTAAATTGTTTTGGATCTGAACATACTGTATCTGCTTGAATGATGAAATGTTAGTAAGCAAAAAAGCCAAAGTTCTTTGTAGGAAGGCAATTGCTGCGTAGCAACTGCACAGAGAGGATGCAATGAAGCTTGCATGTGTTCTCTTTTGTTGCTATTTTTGTCCTCATTTTCTCCATGTTCTGAAATGTACAGAAATTATTAAAATTGCTGGAACTAGTTATTTCATTCATTGCTACTTATGCTCTAAGAAAAAGAGAAGCAAACAATGCAGTTTTGGTTTTTGTATTTTGGGAAGAAATAATAAAGGGAATTTAATATGCCATTTACGAAGGGATGCTGTGACTGAGTTTTCAAATGAATATGGTCTTTAATGTCTGTGAAGTGTATGGGAAGAGAGCAAGGTTAAAGAAATATAAAGACTCTCCATGATAGTAGATGTTCCTTCCAGTCTCACTCCATTTTTGTATCCATCTAAACAAATTTCTATGGTCTTAAAAGGTAATCAACCCTACAAAACTGAAACATACCATAGTTGTTAAAATATAATTCAACTTTGAATTTAATGGGGTCACCATAAACAACAGCTGGGAAATAGTTACTTAGAAGGATAAACTATCGTGCAGTTTATCTTTAAATAAAGCAGTAGGCTGAGTGGTTTAGCATAAGGAAATTTGGGGAGTAATGGGATTGTAAAGTGATTCTTAATTGCTAATAAACTTGAGAGTAAGGTTTGCCATGTTGAATAGTGTCTGTGGAAAGCCTGTTATGTCCATACAAAATATGGGAGAGACTGGTCTGAACTGTCCTTATGGATGTGCCCTGCGCCAAGCCCATGTTAGAGGGATTTGGCCAGCCCCACAGCTGACGGCTGACTTGGGACTGTGGGGTCCCACTGCAGTAGGATTGCTGTCACTCTGTGCTTTGTCACCTTTCTTTAGTAGTACAGAAACTTGTAGGGCATTAGGATTAAGAGCAAGCATACAAGCGGGAAGAAGGCCTATTTACTGGGAGGTGACATCAGTGGGAGGGAACCATATGAAGCTTTTCCAGTTTTAATGTGAATGAGTCCCAACAGGCAACCCTAAATGTAGCCAGGTGCAGGTGGATCAGTTACTTGTTGAAAGCATCCCATTCTCCATCGCCTTGCTCTATCATGTTCAGTCTCTATATGATAAAGGTGGAAAAAACAGTGTTCTTTGTATTTCTAATAACATGATATTGTACCTCTGTGTTTTCAGAAAGCTGTAGTAGAGGAAGCTGCACTAGTATGTGACTCCTGTGTGACTTCCCAGTACCTAAACAAGAAAATGGGGGATGTACATTTGAAAAGGGAAGGCAGAATCTTTTCCTGTAGTCCAATAAAGGAGGAAATTGTCCAGAGTGGCTTTATTTGCGTGGCTACTCTTCTCTGCAATAATGGCAACAGGAAAGAGGTTCCTCCAAGTGTGGAACAGTTCTGGAATAGGTCAAAGAGGCTAATTAGCTCATGCAAACTAGCTAAGCATCTGAACCAGGTAAAAGTAATTCCTATGATTAAATATATTCCTGATAATTTGTTGCTTATGTTTCTATCATCCTCCTTGATTATTACAAATTTCATTCATGACAAATTTTATTTATAAACAATGTCCTTTTATGTTTGTACCTTGCCAAATGATAACGTGAGAGCTGAGTAACCAGAATGTGTGAGCCATTCTCTAGCAACAGGTATGAAGATCCTTCGTGCCCTCCACTGCCTTGGCCTAGCAAAGCGCTGCTCTCCAGCACAATT
Source organism: Phoebastria nigripes (assembly GCA_035582835.1). NCBI lineage: Eukaryota > Metazoa > Chordata > Aves > Procellariiformes > Diomedeidae > Phoebastria > Phoebastria nigripes. The sequence continues at coordinate 292,721 of JAYKAV010001776.1, forward strand.
TAAACATGGTGTGCCAAGGGGTAAGTGGAATTCTCCTTCACTGATCCATAAGCATTAGTGTGGGTGCTGGGAATGCAGGGCTGTACACGGAAATCCAGCAACCATCTTTAACCAAAAATGTCCTGTGGCATGCAGTAAGGCAGTGGGAAGTCTGTGCTTATAATAAAACATTAGATTGTCTCTTCCTCTTGTTTCAAGTTTTTGGGAAGACTCCCTTTCATGTCAGTAAGGGGCAGGAATGTAACCAAAAGCTGGAGTTAGCAAATACATGATCTTCAGGCTTACAACAGTGGCTTCTGAGTGGGCTGAGCTTTAAGACTATGTTCCAGCCTTGCTGAATGGGGACCTGGATGAGATAGTTGGAAAAGCAGGCTGAGAATCAGGTCTTCTGCGAAGCTCTCTGATCTGAGTTGTTTCTGACAATGAAGTGTATCTTCTGAATTCTGTAATGTATTGTATTCGTTGAGCATTGGGAAGAGCCTTAGTAGGTAAGGCTGACTGTTTGGGCTGACTGATGCCACTCTTTCATGGTCCTCTGCAAGATCTGAGAAATTTAATCCCATGATTTAGGAAGCTCAGGAGATTCTTCAGGCAGCGTCACTGTGTTTCGAGCTCCTCTAGGAGGAATGTGGGTCTTGTACACAGCAGAGGCTTGCCTAGTGTTAATAACTCCTTCCACAGCCTCTATAAAGGGCTGTATTTTGGCAATATACAGAAAAGTCAGTGCCAGATACTTCACTGCACTTAGTGCTCCCTTTGAGCATCAGGCTTTTATCCGTAGATTCTAGTGACCAGAATGTTTGCTGTCTTTTAGGTAAATTTTTCATCAGGTATGAACTGATGGACACTTAGATATTTGTGTAAAAACTCTATTTCTAAATTTCCACCTATATGAAGTGGGCCATTGTATGTTCAAATTGTATCACCCCTTCAAAGATATTTCATGACAGCTCATAAGTAGATGAGTGTAAGTAGATTATGTAAAGAGCTATTTGTAGGTTGTTGATGAATGAGGTTTCTAGAGCCAGGGTTATTGAAAGAACCTAGTTTCGGTTAAGCACAGGCACAATTGGTGTGTTATCAGAGTACACTGAAATGCAGTGATGAAAGGGACCTGAAAGGAGGATCAATTTCAGAACAAGCATTTGTTTTATGCATTTTCTTTAAAGATCACTGACAACACTGTAGTATTTCAACATTTCACTATAACAACTAAAAAGCTTTTCTTAAATCACCAATCTGAATTTTCTTTGTTGTGATTAACATAATTCTATCTTTTCTTCCTCAGTGGTCACTGGGAAACTGTCTCATTTTTTCTATACTATGCTTTGGTTTATCAGTTTGCTAGAACACTTCTTTTAGTCTCCTCTTTTATAGATTGCAAACACCCCTGATTTCTTCATTCTTTCCTGAGAAAGACATGCTTTTTAAACCCTGTTCTTGTTGCTGTCATCAGGACTGGCTTCAATTTCTGAAGGTGGTGTCTTAAGTTGGACATAGTATTGAAGCTAATGCATCGCAACTGCTAACTGGGTTGGAATAGTCACCTCCATTTCTTACAAGTGACATTTCTCCCAGCTTGGGACTTTTTTTTTTTGTGTAACACAGTTGTGCTGTTGACTTAGGCTTTTAGCTTGAGGTTCACCATAACCTGTTTCACATCCTTTTCAGAAGGAAAAGTACACCAGGTCCTTTTCTGTCTGCATTGCTACCTACCCTGTCTTTCCCTATTCTGCATCTGTGTGCTAGATCCCCTCGTTCTTCTTGCACGACTTGTTCAGCTGAATATCAGCATCCTGACTTTACACCATTTCACCAGTCAGCTGAGATCATCCTGAATTTTATTCCTCACTCCTGCATTTGCAATTCCTCTCAGCTTGGTGCACCCATGAATTCTTAGTCTCTGTTTGGTCACTCAAAATGAATAATATTGGTCCCTGGATAGATTCCAGGGGACCCACCTTGAAATTTCTTTCCAGTTTGTCAGTGCATTGTGAATAATTACCTCAAGAGGGATAGGGATTTTTTTTTTTTTTTTTTAAACCAGTTACACAGGTAACATGACAATTGTCACTTGGCTCTTATTTCGTATTATCTTGCTTATGAATATGACACGTTGGGCAGAGTTAAAAACTCTAGTTTAAAGGAAATTAGTTCATATCTACCACTTCCCCTTTATCTACTGAAGCAAGTTCCCTATCGGACACGAAAACCACGACTCGATTCATCCCTCCTTTCTGTGAACTCTTGTCATCCTCTGAGAAGCCCAGTAGATGGCACTCTGGATCTGTAACTCAGTATTTTAAAGTAAAAGTGATCACAATTGCCTCCTGTGCTGATTATTTTAAGTACTGTTTCTCAAAGTTTGGCATCTAAGCTTAAGATTAAAATTACTGTAGTAGTAAAAGTCTTGTTGAAGTGGGTTTGGGTTCACGTTGTCATTAAAAAAAAAAAAAATCTAATAATCCTTCAGCGTATATTTGCAAAGCACAATTTTATATAGTATGCCATAGAGGGAGTGAGCCATTGCCGTGAGGGCGGCTGGAACACATTCCAGTGTTGGCCATGCAATACTCTTGTGTATCCGTGCCTGATGCATGAAGAAGCAAAATAGGAAGAACAGAGGACCGGGGATCATTCTGCCGTGTGTTCTCCCAGTCTGAGTATGGCCCAATTGTAATTTAGATGAAGGGATGGAGGTTGTTCTCAGATCAGGCCAACCATTATCACCATGATCCATAGGTCATAGAAAAGGTATAGTCTGTTTTAAAGACTTCAAGTAATATTAGTTCTGCTAATGGCGTTAGCTCTGGAATTCTGTTTCTGATTGTGTTTAAGTTGCCTGAAACCATACCTACTGCTTCATTTTGATAGCATCGTGTGGCCGCAGTTGGGATCTGCTGGCTATGCTCTTGCCAAGTGCTCTATAGGCTCCTGCAATTGTTTGGGGAGTGGAGCCTGGACCCTGCCTTCTCTGGGGGCCCAAGGCATGGCTGTGTCATTGTGCTGTGGGTCTGCACTCAAGATGCTGGGGCAGAGCAGCTCTCTGCTTGTAGGGGGTAAGTCAGCTGCCAGAGGAAATCTCCAGGCTGCTAGTCCAAAGATTTACCACTGAGACATGATGGAGCAGACTGCTGCCTCCTGCCTTTTTGAATACTGTCTTCCTGATAATTGATTGTGTCAAGGCTAAGTCAGTGGTGTTTAACCTAACCTGTCTTGGCTTTGCCTTCAAAGGGACTAATGCTTAGGATGCCAGTTAGCTCCATTCATCCAGGATTTTGGAGCTCCATCTCAACTCTTCCTGACCTGTGAGTACTCCTGAGCCTTCCAGGACAAAATAAAACAAGTTAGCTGAGCCACCTGGCAGTGGTTTGAACTGACTTGTTTGACTTTGCCCTAGAACTGACTAGAAGTGCTTACACAGCCAGTTACTGGGTCTCAGCTGGAAGGTGTTAACTAACAGCTGAGAAACAGAAAGGAACAGCTTTCTAAATGGCCTGTGAACTGAATGCCCTGGGTGAGAGGCTTTACATTAGCCTGTTGGCTTTCCCTGGAAGAGACAAGGTGTGCCCCTATGGCCTGTTCCAGTGGAGGGGTGCTATAAGAAGCTGTCATGTCTCAGCTGCTAGCTAGTGTATTTTTCTGCAAAGGTGTGTTCCCTGCCTGTGCAGCACAGATGGGGTTGCTGTGCCTGAAGGTGTCCAACGGAGTCACACGATGTGCTTCGCAGGGGTGCTGCGACTGGCTTGGGGTGGAGACTCCTTTGTAGAACCTTATTTTGTTGTGCGCTTCAGAGAATGGGGAAGCCAGTTTGGCACACGAAGTTGTCTAATAGTCTTTGAAATACAAAAAAGCTTTTTTTCCCTTTCCTGTTAGTACGCTGGCGTATCTATTGTATCATGGAATAGTGAGGAAATGATAACATTTCTTATCTGTACAATATTATCGCTTTTGAGAAGAATAACAAAGTTGGAACATGCATCATACTCTTCACTTAATGTATTGGTGAATATTTGCACAGGGAACCACAACTAAAATAGATTATCCTGTTATCCAGGAGCTCATCTATATGCAAGATAAAGAGCTGTCTTACAGACAGAAATGTATATTTGGTTTAAGTGCATTGTGCTTAGAGTTCATACACATCCCCTCCAGTACTTACCTATTAAGAGAGTTCACAGAAACTACACTGTAAACCCGCTGGAATAATTTTTATTAAATAATTTTCTCTGGTAAACAGGGAAAACAGAGCTGCAAGGAGGTTAAAATCTGGGCTTGGCTTCCCCACTAATGACAAACTCAGGCCCCAAAATTTGCTGAGACAGAGATGACAGGCTCTCGCAAGTACATCAGGTCATCCACCTACCCCTCCTTTCTGGTTGCTGCAGGGTACAGGTGCACTCAGACAGAAAGGACTGGGTTGCTTTTGAGCTTTGCTCACACACAAGGCAGAGCAAGAGGAAGGTGTGGATACTGTATACACCTGTCCCACTCAAATGCACTAGACCAGCACCACCAAACCTTTCTTTCCTTGCACTGCTTGAAGAATATGGACTGTGAGAGTACTGCAGCACTATTGGTGGTTTTCTTTCAGTTCTGGGTGGCCATTTATAACCTGCCAGCCTTGGATGGTTCCCAGTCAAAACAATTTGTGTTTAAAGAAAAGCTGCATGGGAGCAGGGATGCTACGGGTAGGTAGGATTGCCAGTGAGCCCATTCACTCACATCTACTATGTGCCCCAGCCCATGAAACAGTGAATGATGCTCAGACACTGGTGCTTAATATGATCTTGGACAAATTTCTTACCTCTGTGGACTTGGTTGCCTATCTCTAAAACAGATGTTTCCTTCCCATTGCAATCTGTCTGCAGACTTGTAGTCTTATGTGTTGTATTATCCTTTGGTATTATCACTGGCGGGCTTTTTCAAGTGGAGGAGGGTCAGGATGCCTTTTCTTTATGTTAGGCTTTGACAGTATCATCACAGAGGTAGGGGATTTGCTGCACAGTGCATCATCCCAAATGTTTTTGATGATAGCATCAGATTTTTCTCCTGCTTGCTCTTTTCCCTAGAAAGGGGTTAGGCTCTTTGGGTGTTGCCTGACAAAATTCAGGAGGTGGGTGGGTGCGGTGAGATTTTCTGGCTGCACCTCTCTGTAGGGTTACCGAGAGTGCAGAGGGCCCTCAATCCAAACAGGGAGCAGCCTGCACAAATGCAAGTAGAAGCAGAAGATTCTCCAAGGCAGCATGTTTCTTCTTTCTGGAGCAACTTGCCAATAGAGAAGGAGATTATGTTGGAAAGCAGCTGGGCTGTTCTCTCTGTGTGTGCATTTGGCCAATCATCCTTCATGTGAACACGTCAACCTCTTGGAAAGATGCAGTTTAAGCCAGGTGTTGGTATTCACTTGCTGTCTGCACATCACAATAAGGAAATGCAAGGGGAATTTGTAAGCTAATGAAAGGCTGTGTCTCTAAGAGAGAGGAGGACCAGAATCTAGAGCTCATTCTTTGCTTGTAATCTCACTGATCTGTCTTCCAGTAGTATTCTGTCTGTTCACACAACACATGTTGCTGCAGGATGCCTTCATGTCCTGCAGCTCACCCTAACTTCAGTGGCTTCTTTCTGCCTCCCTTCAGTATGCTGCCCAATGTCCTTTCTTGACTGTCTGCATATGTGCTTACGTGCCTCCTGACCATCTTCATCCTCCTTTCAAACTTGGAAGATGTGGACAGACAGACATACCTATAGCATGACTGCAAACCCTCATTTTCTTGGGTAATCTTGCTCAAAAGAGCAAAGTGTCCAACTGCAGCCAGTTCTAAAGCACTGAGGTGCGGAAGTCCAGCACTACATGGCACATAGTGTTGAAAATAGTGATAATCTAGACCTTGTATCACCTGTGGAACTATAGGACAGCAGACTGTTCGGCAAGTGCTCTTAATGAAACGTGCTTAAGTGCTTTGTTGAACTGGAACCACAGTCAGCCTGTGGCACATGGAATATTTTCAGCTGGAAAGTCTCAAATTGTTGAGTCAAGTCCTGTAGTATTTCAGGAATAGCTCAGAGAGCTGCTGACAGCTCAGATAAATTGGTGTTTTTCTACCTGAGTTGTTGGCCATTCAAGCTGAACTCAAAGCAAATCTTTGGGGCTTTGGGGAAGCCAGTGACAAATCAAAGAATCTTGTTTAACTTGGCTATGGCTGAATGCTGCACTTCCTTGTGAGGCTTGGTATACCCCTCTGATTAACATCTGCTTCTCTTCACTGACAATTCCTAAGATGACCTCTTGAAGGAAAGGGAGCAAGCATAATTTTCTGAAATGATGGTGATTCTTGGTGGAGCAATTGCAGGTGTGTGCAGAAGGCCAAAGCCAAGTGTGCTGTATGAACACCTGCATGCTGCCATGGCTGAATATATCTGCTTTACCTATTTCTCTTTGCTTACACAGCACTGATTGCTGATGGCACCATGTGGTGCATGGATTTCAGGGTGCTCAGCCTCCTAAAGTCTAAAGGGCATGGTTAAAGACTCTGCAAGGATTAAGAACCAACATGTATCTAGCTGTTCTTTTTGGTACCTGATGTTAAGTACTACCAGTACTTAACAACATCTAAAGGCTAGCACTTTTACTTCTGCTGGTCTCTAGTCACGGTATTTTCTATCTTCATATACACATCTCCTGTCTGTTCCTCCCAGTGTACCCACCATGCCTCATGCACATTTTACCTTATGCGGACAAAGCATATGTGGACCTGGGTAGTAGTTTGGTTTGACTAGGGGCTTCCTGTAAATGGCAACCAGAGGGCCTAGCCCACCCCCGTGGCACAGGCTTTTAAAGTCCCATTATTGCTCTGAATCACACCTTTGTCTCCACACCCTGAGTCATATATTAAAATAAAACTGTGGGAAATAATAAAACCCAGTTATATGAATGTGTTTTTTATTATAAGAGTTCTTAAATTTTTTTTTATTACTGCTTTGAGGCCAACTCATCGTCTTTTGTTATGTTCATTACAAAAGGCTTTGCTCCAATTCCTGTTAACTTGAAGGGAAAGGAACACGGTGCACAGGGAGAAGAGCAGTTCCTTGCTGGCATCCATTCCCTTGTCCTCAGCATGCCTCACAGTCTTTACCACAGCTGCTCTACAAAAGCCCTCTGGGGTAGGTGGTGTTACAGGGGAGGTTGACCAGGCAAGTTTGCAGAAGACGACTCACGGAACAGGGGGTCAGATTGAGTTCTCTTTAAGTCTCATACCTAGCACTCTAGCTCATGGCCACTATTGTTCCAGGTACTCCTGATATGAGCTACTGTCCTTTGTCAAGCAAATATGAAATAGTTTTCAGCTTCGCCGATGTCATGTCTGCTTTATCCCCAGAAGAGTGAGAATTCCTTCTCAGTCACAAAGAGGTAGAAGATGAGACTGGGGGGGGGGAGGAGAGAAAGTATGAGGCAGAAGGCTTGTTTATATTTGCTAATTAGAAAAGTAGATTGTTCCCATTTAAAAAGGAATAATCTGCAAGACCACGTTTTTGTTAAGTATTTAGGCTCTGTAGATTGGGGAATGGGTGGAGCCCTTTTCTTCCTAGGGCTTTGTAAATTAAAGTGTTTGTATCTTGACTGAAGCTTGGGAAATACCTTTTCATCTTCAGTTTTAGATCATACTTGTTGACCACACCAGTATCAGGACTCCTTGCTCAAAAAACAACACATCATCCATGCCATTTTCTCTCACCCTAAAAAGTAGCTGAATGTAGAGAAACTAACCAAGTCCTGGACCAATGCTCCACTGGAGCCTTGTGTCATACCAAAATAAAATAATTCCTCTGTGCACCTCTGGCTACGGTTTCCACCACCACCACCCCCCGCTTTTTTTTTTTTTTTTTTCCTTTTCATATGTCTCTGCTTTCTCAGATAGTAGCACAAGCCTTAGCCTGCGCTCTAGGAATAGTCTCATATTCAAGATCTTCCTCTCTTGCAGGGCATGCTACTTTCTGCCATCCCTGTCACACGCTTATCTAGGTCATCTGAATTTCATTTGGCTTTTAGAAGAGCAGGTGCTTCTGAGACTACAGCCTGAAGCTCTGATGGAGCAGGTGAGTCAGAAGTTGGCTTCCTAGTTACTCTATGGGGAGAGGGTGCTAAAGTCTTCGTTGCAGATTTGCTGCAGCTTTTTTCTGAAGCTTCTCATAGAGGCACTACTCAAAAAGATGGTTTTTTATCATGTGGGCTTCTGATCATCTAAAATTCTGGTGCCACCAAACTTACAGTTCACAGGGCACCCAACAACTGTCAGGTGTTGAGGACTTGCAGTGGTGAATGACTTCCCAGTAGTCTTTTTATATATCTACTTCTGTCTGTTTCTGGACATGTATTAAATAATTCTCCATCATCGTAAATGCGTTAAATGTTCCCTGACTGACCATCCACAAATCATTTAAATAGCATTCTTCTGGTTTGTTGAATGTCTTTTGTGACATGTATTATTCTCTGCTTAATAAACCATACAGGATCTAAAATTGTGGCAAGTCCACTTGATCTCTGAGGATGGCATGTATTTTAAAATGATTTTTACCTGTAGACTCATTAAATCATGAGACATTTTCTGCTTCACTGCTAGGAAATACATAGAAGTTCCTGTCAGGTAATCAAAAACCCAACAGACCAAGAAACTGGCTCTTGAAAGACACAATAGATCAGCAGGATAGCCCCGTGTGGACCAAATGCCTGGAAACTGAGCATCGTCTGAAAATAATGTATACAATGGTTGAAACCTCTGGGCACAGCTGTGACATCCCTGCAGGTATTTTATTCCCTGATCCTCAGTAATTCAGGTGACTTTTGTAAGGCTAATAATGCCTGGAGAGCTCCCATGGAAACTAGAACTAATGATAGGTAGAAATAGAGCTGGGGAGAAGCATGTTACAGAGGCTTCACAAAAGCTCCTAATCCATGAGATCTAGCATATACTATTGAGAGTATTGAATAATGGATTTGCTCACTGTACAAATATAAAGCTCATTACAGGCACCTTTCACTAACTGTGGCATTCTGAAACTGTTCATCCAGGCTCTAATGTCCACCCTTTTTGGTATTGAGTTATTGTACTGGGATATATTATCAAACTGAAATACTGGCTGCTTCACTCCTTCTGTTTCTGTGGTTTGTCAGAGCTTCTGCATTTCTGAAAAGAAGTGTATTTTTAAGGGAAGAAAACGATAGCTTTGAACCTGAGTGTTTCCCCACAGGGTAGCTGTTCATGGTCCTTTTGGTTTTGAAAGTAATCGGTCTGGTCCTGGGCACTCAGTATCTAACATTTTGCATACAGTGAGTGGGTGAATGACTTATATCCATGGCAGTGGTGCCTGCGGGTAGGTAGAACAACTGGGAAATACAGTTCTTATAAATCTATAAAAATAGCTAAGAGGTGTAATGTACTGTAAAGCTGCCACATTAACACGCACTGGGCTGTCTTTTCATTGTTTTGATATGCAGCAACAGTTTTATGGCTGTCTCAGAAGGTGTTATAAAGCTTTGTTTCAACATGGATAATATTCCAAATCCAAATTTTGCTTCATTTTTATGTGGTTTCAGAAAACTAAAATTAACTAGACTGCATTTGCATTTACCCTGCTTGTCACAATTACAAGGCAGGTGCAGAAATAATGAGAGTTGGTTTCATTTAATAGCAAAGATTCAGCAATGTTTGTCCTATCCAACTGTCTATTTTTTTTTTCCTTGTAAGCGAATTGAGAACCAGAGCTTGAGATGCACAATCACTAGCTTCAGTTGCTTGGCCTTTCTTTGCCTCTCTTTCCCCATGTCTCCACGGGGTCTCTCAGGAGAGCTAGTATAAGTCAACTAACACTGAGAAGCACACATGCAAAAGTGTGTCAATCCCCAAAGCAAATGGGAGCAAGGTGGCCAGGTGTGTGTTGCAAGGTGACAAACACCAGTGCTGCCTTACTCCTGAGGCAGCACCCCAAGAGGCGTTTGACAGTCAGTGATGTCTGTGCTCTGACTCTCCCCATTTAGTTTGCCTTTGTTCCCCTGCAAACAAGCTCTTGGACTGCTCCTTCCACCCCCAGGCTGCCTTTTCCTTCCTCCTCCTCTATCCCTTTCAATGGAATGGACTCTCTTGTTGACTTTGTGACTTACATTCATTATTCGCTTCCTCCTGATGAGGAGAGGAGGAGGTGGTGGAAAAACCAAGGGGACTTGAAGCCATGATAAACTTGGATTCAGTGTGAAGAGAGACACAGCTTTTCCCCTCCTAATGGCCACAGTAGGACAACTCTCAGGGCCTTTCTTGTGTTAGTCTGCTATCCTGTTGTAGAGCAACAAGCATTTTTTTGCAAGAGTTCCCAGGGAAGAGGTAGCTCAGAACCCAGCAGAGAAGCCCTGTGGTGTGACAGGCTCTTACTTGGACCTGTTGCCTGTCTGCGTGATGCCTGGACTAGAGGGAAAAGCAGCCCAAAAAGGGGGCGAAGAGCAGAACAGCGCCCACCCTAATAGTGACTTACTCTGCTGTGTTTGCTGTCTGAAAGGTGAAACAGCTTTGAGTGATAAACTTGCCCCGTGGTGTTGCCCTGAGAAAGCATCCTGACCTCTCCTCCTGTGTGTTTTTTGGGGGCGTGTGTGTTCTGCTGTGGTCAGAAGAATGAAGTTCTGTTCTGTGACCCAGAAAGCCTAACTAGACCAGCATTCAGTGCCTGCATGGCAGCTTTCTTGGTTTTGTGCTAATTTCATGTGAAGTTGCTCAGCTTAGCTGACTTCTTGCCTATCTCCATGCTAGCATCTGTCTGCTATCCTCAGCATATCACAAGTGGTATCACTTGAAGGAGTGGGATTTCCAGGGTGGGGCCTCAATCCTTCCCTGAATTTTCAGTTGCTTGGTTCACATCAGCAAAGAGCGGTTTTGGTTTATTTTAGTCTGTACAACTGAGAACTGAGGACCAGATACAGTTCATGCTCTTTATGAAGGAGTAGGAGTCCAGGGAGGACAGCTATAAGGAATGTTTCCAGCTAGAATTCTTGCCATCCATTCCGGAAATACCATATACATGTCTTTCCTTAGTGGTTTAGACTTGTGTCTGTCCAGCTGATGCTGGCTGATCCTGTCCTGGGGCTCAGACCTGCAAAGCAATGAATGTGCAGGTTATCGTGGAGAACTCAGACTCCCTAACATAGAGGTTAAGAAAATATAGGTTCCAACAGACAGTTGGCTTAACATTATGCATATATTTCCTGTCTTCATGTGCTCTGTTTATTGTCAAACATATTTCTGGTGCTTAAAATAATATTAAGTTTATGTTTCAGGTAGGAAATGCTTTCTGAGGTACAGTTTTCGTATGACTGAGGTTGTATGAGAACCAAATAAATTCAATGTCCAAAGCAAATTATGCTCAGTGTTTTAGTTCCAAAGGTGGCAAACGTTTATGTGCATTTAGCCTGTACTTTACCTTGCTAGAGAAATAAAACTGAGGAGGTTTGGATCTACATGTACCTGGCTGTTAAAGGGAATTGCTGTAATGGTAGCAATGGAGTCCAGGAACTTTGCCTGATTTCTGTTCGTCCTCTTTCTGGTCATTGGAAATCTGCTCAGCTTTCTTTCTCAGCATTAAAATGGAGATCATACTATGCCCTTCTTTTCTTGTGGGGAATATGACATCTGTGCCAAGGTGATTCTGGAAAGATAGCTAAAAACAAGCAAACCACCTTGCAAATCACTACAGGTGATGCAGGCTGATGTGATGTCAGTAATGGCTATTCTGTCCATCTGCACTGTAAGAGCTTGTTACATTAGAAAATATCAAACAAAATACTTCTGAGATTGACAGAGAAGACAATATAATCTCATACCTTTTAACTATCTCTGCTTTATGTTGGTCCAGTGTATATATAGCTGATAATTTTGCTTTTACACTGTACCAGCAGACTGCAACTCTGGCTGAGAAGTATCATCAAAACAGCGTTGATGTGGAGAAGAGGGATGGGTTCTGAACAGAGATTTTAAGTGATGGGCATTAGAAATTAGTCTTAAATTCTTTTACAGGATAAGTAGTCCTAATTAATAACTGCATTTCAATTTTAGTGGTAATAACAAATAGATCACCCTGATTATCTTGAGTGGTAATGCACAAATAGGCATATTTTGCCAGAATTCTGGAACTGTGATGACAGGGACCATAAAAGTCTGTTTGTAGATGGAGTGACTTTGAGTCTACGTGCTGGGTTCTGCTCCTTACGATGCTTCTGTGCATCTCCCCCTTGGGATGGCGAGAGAAGGGCTGGCCTACTCCTCTCTTCTGGCTGCCTGTACCACAGACTGGGGAGAAAATTAGTGGGAGAGGCAAAAGAGACATTGCACACATTCTTTTCCCTCTACTCAGAAGTGAGCTAAGGTCAGTGCTTTGCTCTGTGAGACGGCTTGCATTCTTTTCCTGCACCCTTCCAAGGATGTCTTTAAAACAAACAAACAAACAAAAAACCCCCAAACAAAAAACCAACCCTCCCACCCCCCCCATTTGCCTAAAGCAGGCCTATTTCTGTTTTGTTTGTGTATTAAACAGTAGTTTCATTGTTGATAATGCAGCTGAATGAAATCTACCTGCTTTACGTTAGGGTAATAAAAGTATTTATTCCTTCCTGGTAACCCAGAATCCTAGTGGGATTTAATCTGCTTTTGTACCACTCTTCACCAGAATCAACCTCTCTCCTGTATTTCCCTTGGAGAGGGGCTAATATGGGGAAAACAAACACATTCAAGGTTAGTATTTTCTATCTTTTTTTTTTTTTTTCTTCAAACATTGTTTTTAATCTGATTCTCATACAGGAGCACACAGTAGTCAGAAATCTGCTTTGCTTAAAAGGCAAATGCAGATAAAGTTTGCTTATAGGAGAGCCATTTTAACTCCTCTAGTACTGGCCCTATTGCAAGATTTGCAGAGGAGAATATAGACACTTCAGTGTCTTAATTTTTCAAAGCTTCAGTGCTGTAAAAGTTGCAAAAATTTTCAGCTCACTCAGTTTGCTCGAATTTACTTTCACTTTTGGGATTTCTCAGTTATTGTGGATCACATGTACTAATGAAGGTTTTTGGTTTTGTTTTTTCCTGGTCAGCAGCACCTCTGAAGGAAAGTTCAGCATGTAAAAAGTTTTAAATGCTAGAAGAAATTCCAATAAAGAATCGGTAGGTGAATGTAAACATGAATGGAAGAGTTATTGCCAAGAATTTTGATGTATAAAAAAAAACCCTAGGTGTGATTAACTTGAAACTGTTTTGAGACCAATGAATGCCAGTGAAGGATCTGATTCAGTAAATGGTGCTTAGTGCCATGAGATGCTGGCAAACTAAGCATTAAACTCACTAAGATGTATTTGGAGGATTGGGCCCCAAATGTGATTCTCTGGTTTCATCTTGAGCTGTGGGTGAGTAGGTGTATACTGTATGACAGCAAGCTTGCTGTAGTAATTATTCATTAGCTTTAAATAACAGGGTAATTATGAAGGTAAAATTCATATACCCCAACACACCCTTTTTTTGCTAGCTTTTCAATTTCTGAAGAATGCCTACAGCCCTCTGCTTTGTGTTGTAAAACAGGGCACTGCCCCTAGTTGCACATGGTTGTTTCTTTGCTTTTCGCATGCTCCTTGCAAGAATGTGAACTGGGGTGAAAAGGTAACATGAATCAGGGAGGCAGGCACTTGAAGAGAATAAAAACTTGGTTTCTCCTATGCCTCCAAGGATAATGAAGGTCACCCTGGTGCCCATAAACACATGTATACTGCACACAGGACTGGTTTCTCCCTGAAAATTCTTGAATTCTCTGTGTTTTCAATTTCTGTTCTCTTCTGGGGCAAAAAGCAGCTAGCAGAACAGAGACGAAGAGGACAAGTGGCAATATTTTGGGAGGACAGGACCCAGTCTGGTAATCTATATCCTGGATATTTAACCACCAGGTGCTTTTGGGTGGTGTGGCATGACCAGTGAACTTGTGTTACATAGGCAGAATAGGCAGAGTTTAAATGCTTCTGGATGAAAGTTCAGATCCAGGAATCAGTTTATCTCACATGGATTGAACTTATTTCACCATATTCAGAATCTCAGAATGAAGTCCACAAAAACTACTCTGTCCTTTTACCTGTAACTGGGGACTGTTGCACGTGATATGCTGTGGTTATGCTCCACACGTTCTGTGTAGCAGCTCTGGTTTACTGCATTCATGAAGGGCTGCTACAGTGCATGGTGCTGGGAGCCCGACATGCGATGTGTGCTGTACAGCACTGCGACCTGTACGCGCAGCAGGTGAAAGGTCCTCTGTACCCTTGTGGTCCTGTGCATAACCACAGACTAACACAGCCTCATTCTACACTTCCTGTGCTGCAAACCCCATAACCCTGCATTAGACACCAGGGCCTTCACCTAGTGAAAGGGGTGGATGATTTGGCAAGGGCAATGTGCTCAGCAGTGCTCTCCCAGCTAGCTTGTGAAGGACAGGCTGCCACTGCCAGTTTCTTTTACTCAAGTCTTTTGGTTTTGCTGTCCTTCACCCAGCTGAGCGCTGCAACCATTGGCTAAGGGTTTATTCTCTGTTTCTTGCATTTATGAGCATCATATTGTGAACGCCCAGTGGAACATAATAGAGCTTATGCCTAGAAAGGCAGACATAGTTCAGGCCCTCACACAGGATATGATACATATGCCAGATGTCTTACATTGCAGATAAATTCTCAGTGCACTGGACTGTTGGGATAGAAGGGTCACCAACAGTAGCATACTTGCCTGTCTTCAGATGTGCCTTCTTCAAGGTCCAATCTGGTAGGTGTGCTCTAGGATCTGAGAATGAGCTTTCCGAATGAGATCAACAAGAGGATGCTGAGTTTGTGATCCTAGGTATATCTTAGATGTGAGACTAAACCTAATGCTTAGTGCTCTTGCAAATGAGATGTTTTTTCATCACCTGATAATATTCACAACTCAGTAGCAGTGGTGAGGAGCAAAGTACTAATAATGAATAAGTGCTAATAAATTTTGGGCCAGTCACCTGATGTGTTAGGCAAGCACCTAAGATCTTGTGTGGAAATCGCCTATCACATTCTTCTGTTCTAGTGGAGAGGATGTGAGCAAAGACTGTAGTCTAGAAAGACCCATGTGGACCATGATTCTGGTGTGTTCTGAACTCGAGAGTTGAAATAGTTCTACTGTGGTAACAGGCTGGTGCAATTTCCATAGCAGCTGAAATGCTGAGGAGACTGGAGAGATGGACAGACTTGTGGCAAGGGAAGAAATAAATTGTCAGAAACTTGAACTTTTGAAAGAAAACTGTCGCTATCTTGGGAARTATGGAGTATGGAGTGCAGATGTGTGAGACCAACCATTTGAAAATAAAATGGTTATTAGAGAGCTAATTCTTGGAGTCTAATGGAGGCTTTTCAACAGTGAGCTACTTTGTTGCTGTAGTGTCTGGGTGCTCTAGAGGTGCCATTTTATTATTCTGAGATATCCTATTATGGTTTTAAGAAAAAGCTGAAGGAGTGATATATAAGCTGTTGGATATCTTTATGGGCAACAAATGGTCTTCATGTTAAAAAAAAAAACCAACGCAAAACAAATCCACAAACACCCCCAACCCAAACCCCAACAAAAAGTCCCTTTGCATTGTCACTGAATTAAAAAATTAACAGTAAGAGTCTAGGCCTGTAAGGAAAGGGAGAGCTCCTATCCAAGCAGCCTGGACAGGGTGACTCTTTTTTCAAATCCTGAGCATTTCATTAGTAGAGCCCTATCTTTGCCTGCTTCTGTACCTCCTCTTGCTCTTTGTCCTCAAAGCAGCACTGTTATTTTTAAACACCCTGGCAGGTTGGAAAAAAATCTTATTAGGCTCTTCCAGTAACTATCCCACTCTGCCCACCTACTCCACTGTGCCCTCTAGCAGAAACGGAGTACACCTGACCATGCAGCATGACCTGTAGCTGTGTGGAGGGCTGGGCAACGACTCAGTGTTTGATGTTACAAGAGTATTTGAGAACTTATTGAAATAAGGTTGGGATCTCTGTAAGAAACACACTAAATAAATAGTGCTTTACACAATAGGAAAATGAAAACTGATACAGAAGTAATTAGTAACAGATAATCTGTGGTAGTGTTTGCATTAGACCAAATATAGTAGCTAAGCTGTACACAAAATGGTATGAGGAAAAATAGAAGGTCAAAAACACATACACCCTTTTATTGCACAATACTGTAAGCTGTATGCATGTGTGAGAGATATATATATAAATATATACATTGCTCTCTTATGTGTATTCCTTGGACCTCACACTGTATCATTTCATAAACAGAATCTGTAAGCGCCTATTGTATTGAGCCTTTGGTTATTTTTATTTCATAACACCAACGTTTTTTTTTCAATAGTATTCATCTGAGAACATCTGAGAGCTGAGCAGCTCTTTAAGGGAAGCATGTTTACCTGTATTAGTGGATTACTTAACCAATGGCCTCTGGTCCCATCACAAATTTTGCATCCTAGCATCACAGAAACACTAAACCATTTCAACAGGCACGTAAACACTTCAAACACAACTTTTGAGTCCTAGAGACTGAGGCCTTTAAATTTGCAAAGTAAATCTTCAAAATTTGGATGCCTAGCTTTGGATGCTGATGACCATGGTGGACAATCACAAATGCAGTCTTCTTCACAGGAACTGTTGGTGCTCAGCATCTCTGAAAGATTGAGAGAGGTTAGGTGTCTCAGGCAGGATACTGTGAGCTAACACTTCTGTGGATCTTAGCCTCCCATTGATCGAATTTAGCCCTGATTCTTACAGACTGTTGATGTATCAGGCAGGAACAGGACCTTTCCTTGTTGCCTTTCAGTGCTCTGTGTTAACCACAGAGTCATCCTTCTTCTTGTGTCGCTCTAATGAAATGGTTGACATGTCAATCCATTACTTCAGAGGTTAATGGCTAGATGGAAAGTAATATAGCAGGCCCTTGTGGCAAAGCAGAAACCCTATCACACTATTTCCTTTCTGATCCCCTCAGTTTTGACAACTGTCTTGGCAGGGGGCAGGGGGGAGGCTTTTTGTATCTTGATTTCTTTCAGTGACATTGGTCAGTGAACCTAGGATTTTTACAGTGGAGTGAATCCAATTTTTTTTGTTCATTTTCCTATTTCCTTGTCTCTTCATTTTTAAAAAAGATTCAGTGTGTAGAAGTTTGAATTGTTTTGTAGATCGAAGTGAATAAAAATTGGATTACAGACTCTGAGAAAACCAGGACTGTTTTTGACACTCATAAAATGAGTGTCTGCTTATTAAACAAGATTAGCTCTGTCATACAAGTGTTCAGGTGTAGCAAGCACAAGCAGAAAACAAGCAATTTTCTCACCTTTAGAGAATGCTATCCTGTCCTATTCCTTATGGTGTCCTGTACCAGCATAATATTACAGTTTCAGTTAAAAGCTCTACACTTAAAAAAAAAAAAAAAACCAACCCTCATCCCCTGCCCCCCTCCCCCTTCGTGTAGAGACTGAACAAAATTGCAAAATATTTTAAACAGGAAAAGCTGCTGCTAGAGTAAAAAAAAGAGGAAGGTTTTATTGCTAAATTAGGAAGTGGAAGTTCATATGAAAGACGTTTTCCTCAGGAAAAGATTGGTAAATGTGAGGCAAGGTGATCTGCTATTGCAATATAGCAGCTCTCAGCTCTCTCTCTCTCTCTCTCTCTCTAACACACAGTTCTTCCAGTATCATGTTTTATCTGTGTACATCATGTACCTGGTACCCAAACAATAATAGCAAAGAATGAGGTTCTACATGATGGTCTGGGTGGTAAGTGAGGATTCTGTAGCAGCAATGTATTTGGCATTGRTGACAGCTAAGGATTATCAACTCTTTTTAGCTGTGTGCTTTTTTTGGTCTCCCCTTTCCCTTCTCAGGGGACCAGGAACAATATACAGGAGTCTGTATCATGTTTGGCAGTCAAGATGTGTTCTATGCAGATAATAATTCATTATGAATATATCAATGTTCATTCAGAAAGTTTTTCTGTAACATTTTAGGGGTAAACAGCAATGGTATAAAATCATATAATTTCCCATTCTGCTTCTTTATCATTTCACAAGAGTGACTTAGAGTTATTAAAGCATGTTTCCCCAAATCAGGACTTACATATTTATCATAAAGCTTAACAGCTTATTGTTACAGTATTTTGTCATCTGTTTTTTTGTGCATTAGTTTACTTGTTCATTCCAGAATGCATGCTAAGGTTTTTCTGTTGATGATTCCAGCTACTCGGTTTAATTAATTACAGTTTGCTCAAAACCCACATGAAATAGCTGGTCTCCAACCCCAAAAAAACTTAGGAAGAAAGAAAAAACCAAACATCCTTACACTTGTGGGTTATATGGGCGAGATCCAGGAGTTCAGATGGCAAATGCTAAAAGACATTTCTTCGTGGAAAAGGAGGCTCAGCAAGGAATTATTTAATACTTTTCCATTCTTTTTTCTCAGAGGCAAGCAACAAAAGGACAAGGTCAATGGTCACATGTTGTAACAAGAGACATTTCAACTAGATATGAGGAAAATTTTTTTTACCAGGAGGGTGATCCAACACTGGAACAGGTTGCCCAAAGAGATTGCAGAGTCTCCACTCTTGGGGATATTCAAAAGCTGAGCCTTGACCAACCTGCTCTAGTTGGCCCTGTGCTGAGCATGGGACTTGGACTAGGGGCCTCCAAAGGTCCTTTCCAACCTCAGCTATTCTGTGATCTATATGTGGTTCTGTGTATCTTAGTTCCATAAATGACTTATTGTAGGCCAGATTTTTCAATACTGTGACACAAAAGTAGGAGATAAGTTTTCTACTCACTAGGATAAGTAATTTCTCTATGAAAAAATGGGTGAACTCAGCGTGCATACTTTTAAATAGACTCAATCCCGTGTGTATTATGTATTTCAATTATTTTAAGCATAATGATTTGTCCTGTCTATTGTCATTCCCTTGATCTTGTCCTTTTATGGATGGTTACAATCAGATTTATAATTTCCTGTCCTGTTTTCCTTCATATAGGAAGGACCAACAGTGTTAAACTGTATTTAAAAACTGTCAGTTTCAGTCATTTGGCCAGTGGGAATTATGTATCGTATAGGACTATGAAATTCGATTTTTTTTGTGAATTAGTAATAGTTTTCTCCCCATTTCCCAAATGTCCACATCTATGTACCAAGTTCTTTATGAAAATCAATTACATTTTGAATGACATTGTTGAAACTGGGGTATCAGCATTCAGAATGGTTGGTTCTTGTAGATGATGTCTTTTCCTTGATGACCTGCAAATAATTGCTGTGATTATTATGTTTGCTAATAATTTTCAAATAATAGATCTGAGGCACTTATAACAAGTTTCACTGGTTGAAAAAGGCTTTTTCCTACATTACAATTATTTAACAGGCTAAGAAAAAAGACTGAAAAAAAAATCTGCTCTTTTGCAGATGTTACATCTCTTGTAATGTGAAATGTTATTCTAATGCTTTAGAAAGTGTTTATCTTTGGTCTAAGCAATTATCTGATCAGCACCTTCTTTGTTTTTCATCCCCCACTATCTTTTCTCTTGTCTGGCTTCTTCAGTTTCCTTCCTTCTTTCCTGAGAACTGAATAATAACTAAAAAGAAAAAGTCTCATTAAAATACAGTTAGTTAAATATGTATGTTTTAACAATTATTTCTAATGGAAAACTCTACTTGTGATGGCCGCTGCTATTATATGTATTTTGAAATCATTCTAGATTTGGAAAATGCATCTTGTGTGGACAGACAAAACCTTTCCCTTCCAGAGGTAATTTCTATCCTGACGGTGCTTGATTCAACATGCTTAGACTACGTATGAGATGGAAAACTGGGGAATGGAGAAGCATATGTAGAGCCTGAAGAAAATAGTCAGTTATTAAAACAATTTAGCTTGCCATTAAATCTCACAATTTTTGAATATAAATAGGTTGCTCTTCCCTTTGCCTCATCTGTCATTTTATTATAGCAGAAAACCCGGTGCTGAACAAAATAGGCAGGGTAGCCTAGCAGTTCAAACAGAACTAGAAGCCAGGATCTTGATTTTTGGTCTGACTCCACCAATGACAAGCTGTATCATCCTATGCAACTTACCAAACCTCTGAGTCTCGCTTACCGCTCTGTAAATGTCATATAACTACATAGGATGCTGACAGGTTTAATTAGAATTAATTTTAGTCTTTCAAGTACTTTGTGTTTCTCAGATGAAACGTGCTGTGCAAGTGTGAAGGATAATTATTATGTTGCGTCTGTGTTTTTCTGATACATTATTACTATTCTTTTATTAACTATGTTTTGAAAAAAACCCCACGGTACTTACTGGTTTTCAGTTTTGTTTGTATGGTTTAAAGTTAGTCCCTATGAGCACAGTAAGTAATTAAACTAATATTGGCATTGAGATGTGGGTTTTTTCATTTGAGAATGTTAATGGCTATTAGTAGATTGTCACAAAATGTCTGGCTGTTTTGATACTTTGAGCACCTTGAATCATGCACTTAAGTGTAAGATGGGTCATATTGCTTTTAAATGTAGTCAAGTAGCCAAGTGATAACAGCATGCAAAGTGTCTGTTGATAGCTTCCTTGTAGCTGGTCAGGCTTGACCCAGACGGCATTACAGAGCAATCGTTCAGAAAATTGTCCTAGCAATCAGTGCCTGGTGCCTCCTTAACTGTTTGCCAGTCTTGTCAGGAGCTGAGCATACCTTATGCAACAGGCCACTGCCTGTTTCTCCATTTTTTTCAACTGAAACACTGAAGTCTGGGGAAAGCCGAGATACTGGGGGATGACACGTAGCACATGGAAGCATGCAGTCTTGTTGGATAGGAGATAACTGTGTTGTTTCCAGATGGAATTGCTGCTACAAGAGAAATAAAAATAACTGATTGTAGCAGAAAGTCTGTGTCCCAAGGACATAATAATTCAGAAAGTGTTGAGTTATAAACTGTGCTTGTACTTTAACATGGATTTGAGCATGTGATTGGGCTTTTCTTGTAGCTGAGCATTCATGAGCCTTAAATAGAAAGGCAGTATTAACAAATAAGATCAGATCATTTTGGGATAATGAACTTCTTTCAATGAGGTTATTGTTTTATAGGCAGGTCACACTCTTTTTGTCCTCACTTGCCATGTACTGTAAAGTGCAACCGTACAATTATTCTAACACACAGGCCTCCTGTGTTAATTGCAATGAGATAAACATGTTCGGAGAGACAGTCTCTTCCAATCAAGGCAACAGATGTGATGAAGCTGTCTTACCTTGCTGTTAGACATACTGTCTGGAAAAGTGCTTGAGCTGCTTTGGTGCCCTCCTATTCTAAAGTAGGTTAGAGCATAAAAAAAGGAGATGAATGGGTTTATGGCATTCTTACGCTTTATAGGTACAGCACRCAGATGATTGTAGGTGCACACAATGCTACCTAAGCAAAACACAGACCCAGCTCATCCACCGAAGCTGCATTTTTGTCCTGCTCTAGTAAAACCACTCTTGAGCAAAGTCCTTAACAGTGGCAGTCTTACTGGTATAGTTGTCTCTGCTGTCTCTGTCCTAAGTATTAAGTACCATTTGATGATCCTGACAGATGTAGGATAGGGTTGGCCAATGTGAGCTTTGTCAACTTAATGCAATAGACTTCTTCGCTTGCATAGACCAGATATTAACTTCAAGATTCCAAACTTACACAAAAAGTGTTTCTTAAATGCTAATCCGGCCCTGATTAAGGTCTGTTAACATGGGAACTCCAGGCTGATAGCAAAGTGCCATGTGCTAGTTGGCTGTTCTTTTGCAAGTAGGCATCTTGTCTTTGGCTTACCTGGCGACTTGTGTATTTGTAGGATAGGATGCCAAATAAAAGGGTGCACCTACTTTGTAAGGCTTGTTAGCTAAAAAATGTTATTTGATGTACTTTGCTATTGTCGGAAGGAGTGGTGTGGTACTGGGGTGTTCTCAGAGCAGGGAATAGGCACAGATACATTTGATGACCCCAGCAGTTCCTTGTTTCTCCCTTGCTCTCTGTGTCAGCCTGTGATGCCTACATTAACACATAGGATTTGAGATCCGAAGTCATGTCACAAACTAAACGTTGATTGTGCTGTAATGTCCTATGACCACTCGGATGCCTGGGGTCTGATGGTTCTGGCACCATACTGGGCAGACAGCAGTTTGCTGTTCGGCACATCTCTGTTGCCCTTTGAGAAATAACTGATCATGGATATGAATCTAGCTGAGCCATTCACAAAGAGACTACCAGGTCTATGAAGAGACTGACAGACTGAAAGGGAATGCAGATGGGTACTACACATTTGCAAGTGTTTGTTATTTAAAGTCTGTGACTGGGAAATATACAGAATGAAAGGGTCAGAGAAAGACAGTGTGCCTTGCTGGCTTTGCCTTTCAGTTTTTAGGATCAAAAAGAAAGAAGGAGGAATATGTCACATTGCAGGTAATTAAGGATTCATCAGGAAACAAGGAACACTTGGTCCCTCTCATAGCTTTGAGGACAAAAGGTGAAGGGTATCTGGTATAATATCTTCCATATGTGGCATGCTAATTGGAGGGATAGAAATGAGGTATTTGGAAAGCTGAATCTAAGCTCTTATAAATGGAAATTACTTTTGCTTAATGAGTTTGGTGGTAGGCTCACGTGCTTTACACTTGGAAAATAGGAAAAGATTTTTGATTATATGTTTGTAAATTAGGGCTAGCCTACTTGTCGAGTTAGTCCTAAAGATTTAATAACCTATAAGTGAAGAATTATGTTTTTTCTTTCCCTATAAATATTTGGGATTTGAATGATGATTCCTAAGCATTGTGGTATCTTCTCATTACCAATGCCTAAGAGTTGCTGTAAATGTAGTTTAGGCTGTTGGCATTTTAGTCCAAGTCTCTCCAGAGTTTTGAAAACCTCACATTGGGAATGTCATACAGAAATCTGTTTCTCAGACCTTAGAAAAGTGTGGGTCTTATTCTGATTAGGTATAACTTTGTTTTTGAGGACAAAAAGGCATCACTGCCACTTAGTTTTGATAGACATCTGCTGGCCCAGACAAAATGGTTCACTGTGTCCACGTGAGTCGGGCCAGAACAAACACCTTCTGGGCAGTTATGTCCTGCAAATTTACAAGTTCGTCTGGGATGGAGAGGACAGGATTTCTCTATGAAGGGCTGTAATGTGAGAAACGTCGAGAGACAGAGTTGCACGTTATTCCCACTAGATGGCAATTAAAACACATCAGATAAATCTGGCTGGTAAAGCTCGCCAAAGCTTTCGACTCTTGTAGCTTAGTTCAAAGTGTTAAAAGCTGGGCTTTTGAGTAAGACTTTGGGATATCTGTATTTTCCTTGGAGTAGAGCATGCAATAATTTCCATATGACAAAGGAAATATTGTTAAAGCTGAACCAAATTTTGGATTGCACATTTGGATTCATACATGTCTTGGCAGTTTTGGAAAGGATGTATTTGGTTTCTGTGCTGTAGAACCCCCACCTCCTTGGGGAGGGGGAGTAGTAGAGTCAGCAGCAAGTAGGAGAGGTCTTGGCAGGGTGGCCTCTTGGAAATTGGCTGCCAGGAAGCCAGAAGAGCCCTAATTAGGCAGGCAAGTAGAGCCTGATCCAAAGCCTGCTGAAGTTAATGGGAGTATCTTGGGTTTGTGCATTTTTTCCTATTTCCAGGTAAATCTACCAAATAGGTTTGTCCTCTTCAGCATTCTGCTTTACATGCATTACATCATCTACTGCAATTGCTAGCATACTAGGTATAAATATATGTGTGTATTATTTATAATGAAGATACGGCATTCATGTGCTCTGTATGAATAACTTACAGGAATACATGTGAGGTAATTGAATTGTTTTTCTATTTTTTTCCTAATTAGAGTTTGAAACAATATAATTTTCTCACATGTGTGTTGGAGAGTATAATTTCTTTTGAATGAAGGGGAGGGGCACCTTTTATCCTGACTTTTGTCTCAATATATTTCAGTTAAAGTTCTAATTAAATGCAGAATGTCACATGTTGGGCTGCCCTAGCATACACCCAGGGACCTTAATAACAGCTGGTCCTGGACTTACAAAATGTCACAGCTAGCAGAATTCAGGCAAAAGCTACTACGAAGTTAGTCCTGCTTTTCTGTTTAAAGTTGCTCCAGTACTAGCAATACTCATCTCAGAGATAATTAATGTAAAATACTGGAAATGACTCTGTGCTCTATAATCAGGAAGAAATTCCCCATAGATTCAGTGGGAATTCTGCCTGGGTAAACCCACACGTATTGTGTGCATTGTGAGATTGCATGCAAGGGAAGAATGTCCCTATAAACTAACTTTATGGCCTGATTTAAAAAAAAAAAAAAAAATCTAAATAAAGATTAATGGAAATAGCTTCTCTGATTGCACCACTACTTTATGCTTATTTGAGCAACTTTAAATAGATAAGAAAATATGAGTTTCAATCTGTGCCTGGTGCCCCAGAGTAATTGAAACTCCCCTTTGTTGCAGAAGTGCTGGCTATAACCACTGTAAAGCAGTAAAATGTCTGTTGGATATTCTTGCAGAATTCTGTTTTTGTCTGTCAAAGTTTATTCTCCCTATTCACACAATGTTAGTGTAATTTTTATACTTATTTTAAAAGATACACTTAATCCTTTCATTACAGAAGCACAGCATATGAAAAATGGAAGATTAGCACTTTCAGGATTTTCATATTGGTAAGTCACAGTTGGATTCAGATAGCTTTACACTAGGTTTTGTACAGAGCTGAGACATTTGTGATTGCAAAAGGACACTAGTTTCCTAATGGCTGACAATGACTGCTACACATTGTACACAGAGAAAGATTTTCATGTTTTTCAATTTAGTTGAGTTGATGTTGCATCCCTGAAAGGCTCAGTTTACTTTACAAGATGTTGCGCTACAACTCGGAGGAAGTAAAGAAGTTCCCTATTTATATGGATGGGTGATGTAGCTGTCTTTTACCATAAAGACAGACGAGTTTGTCTGTCCCCATCTCCTCTCAGCCAACTCTTGATACGCTCCAGGTAGACACTTTCATATTCTAGGCTTGGGCTCCCCCCTTACCCTTTCAGTTCTCTCATCCTCTGATTGAACTTCTGCCATGCCACCTTTTTCAGCATAGTGGACAGGATCAAGGAATTGATCAATTTGCAAGGGATCATAGCTGGATTGATTTGGGATGGAAATACAAGACTTGGTGTTCATGTGGGTACTTAGTGAGATGGGGGAAACTGTTGATTTGAGTCCTTTGACAAGAGTTTTCAGACCTGGAGGGTAGATTCAGGTAGGAATGCAGTTCTTAGGCAGTGATCGTTTAACGCCCTATGTGGAGCAGTGCAGGGCTGTACAGTGATACCAAGGCAACTGCTGAACAAGCTAGTTTGGATATGGGAAACAGTGTAATTGTATTAGTGCATTGTTCTTGTGGGGCAGCCTGCCATTCTTCTCATGAGGATAAACCAGCCTAGGCAGAGCATGAAGTTAACACATTTGTATTATGTCTGGTACCTGAGCTCAGTCACTGAGACCTTGTTTCTGTCTCTCCAAGTGGCTTTACACCCTGTCTTGTAGGGGTATCCTCCAGTATGTGGTCCATGGAGAGAGCAGAGCCCTGTATCGGCTCCACGTGGAGGGCACTGGGTCTCTAGTGGGGATTTGTAGGCAGGTGGTTCAGTGGGCCCACATAGAGCAGGAGCTGTGGATTCATAGCTCAAACCACCTTCCTGGGGATAGGTACTGGCTCCTGTTCTTTCAAAGAATTAAGTAGAAATAATTTGTTTAAAAAGGTGATTTTACCCACTTCTGTATATAATAGCTCAGCAGTTTAATGAGGAAGCCAATGTTCAGAGCCTCCTCAGGTAGGAGAGTCTCCAGCCTGCATCTTCCTCCTCCCAGGAAAGCTGTGTCAGCTGCCTTTAAGAAGGAATACAAGACTGTATGAGAGAGACTGAGTGCAAGGGAGGGAATGAATCTGTCAGTCAGTGACTAAAGAATTCACCAGAAATCAGGGTCCAGTCCCAATTCCAAACAGTTCCCCGGTGAGCTCTCTGAGCACCTGGCGAGGGAGGCAGGTTCATGTTGGCTTCTCTCTCTTTCTTTTCTGGTCTAGTGAATTCTGAATTCCTTTCTGCACATGAGCAGACATGCAACAGAGTGTGCATTGCTCTCTGACTGCATTTTGAAAGAGTGGGGTCTTTTGATTGCTGTCAGGCATGGCTGAGACCATCTGGCAAGTCAAGAGGCTTTGATGGGCAGGCACTGAATTCTTGCATCCTGATCCAGGTTAGCGGTTGTATAGGTGCTGAGCAGAACTCAATGAACAAGATGATACAGTAAAAATTAAGGGTTCCTCTGGAATTAGGGCATATCCAGATGAGGTATCAGGTTTTTGTATCACAGTTCTGTGCTAAGGTACCTACCTTTCTCCTAAATGATACTGTAAAATGCCTGCATCTTTCATGAGAGTTAATCCTTGGATCCCTACACATTTTTGTAAATTAAAGTGGCCTGTTATTCAGAATGCTTGTATCTACTGCTTTGATTTACTTCAGTTGCATTAGAATATGCACAGGGCACAAAATACCTTATACTTTCAACTTAGTTATTGCAAAGCCTTGAGTGACAGGTTATTGGTAGAGTTGTCCCATGTCAAAAAGGAAGTGTGAAAAAATACAAGATGATGACAGTGCAGTCGCTGAACATTGGCTGTCAGAATCCTGAAAGAAGCATATGTTCAATTACTGTACATGACAGCATGTTAACATTGTTCCACTGGTGCTTAAGGATAAATTTTATAGGATTTCTTGTAGTGTCTGAACTGATTTGAGACTCTACAGAACTGAAATATGCAGAATAAGTTAGTGTGAGACTTCTTTACCCTGAATGAGGTGCTATGACAGATTCTACAAATAAACCACGGAAGGTTTCATTTTGCTGGCAATGGGAGATCTGAGCAGAGCAAAGGCCTTACAGAATAGTGTGATAACCACTGGAGAATCCTTGGTCAGAGAGAACCAATGTGCTGATTCATGCTCTGGCACTCGGAGTGATTGTGCTGTTTGTTGGGAATCACTTCATTGTATCAGTGGAACTGAGGTGGAAAAAGTCTAGGAATTCATTCTGGCTCTTCATTAGACTTCATGACTCCTGGCTGTATTTTACATTGCAGTATCTTTCTGCTGCCAGAGAAGGTTTGAAAGAACCATGTGGCAATGTTCCCTGCCAGGAGTGAGCCTGATATTAGATTGCTGGTGGGCTTCTATCCCATCTCCTCAAAAACACAGATGACCTTCAGTTCCCCTTTCTTTAGTAATTCCAGGCAAGTTAATGGTTGCTACTGGAGGTTAATTAAAAGGTGGAAAGATGCCCAGAGAATGGAAGGAATGTAGTCCCGGTGAATAAGTCATGGAACAGGAAATGTGAGAAGACCTGGGTTCCAGTACCAGCTCTTCTGCAGAGTTGGTATCTGTTTGCTGTCTGTCTTTTTGCTTGTCTGTGAAATAAAGCTAAAAGTTTTGCCTCTGCTTTGGAGTATTTGACATTTGTGGATGAAAAGGTCTACATAACTGCTAAGCAAATGTTATAAATTGCTTTTTATATTGTAGGACCATCTCACTTCAGATATAAGCTCTGAAAGTCCATCAAAAAAATCTTCACTGTTCAGGTAAAATTATTTGGGAATGAGTAGAAGGATTTCAGATGCAGTGAAGCTATAACAATATTACAGTGCTGTAGTGTTTCAGTTCCTCAATCATAGTATGAAGAGAGGACTTAATTTTGAAAATTGCCAGGGGTTGCTAGACAGCAGAAACAAACGAAAACATTATTACAATTAATGGAGGTAACATTATTAAAAGTAATGGGCAATATGATTGTACAACTAGTACTTATGTATTTATCCTAAGTTGTGTCTTTTTTGCTGAGGGGTGGTAAGGGAAGGTGTAATGGCTCAGCAGCTAGTTAGAAAGGTGCTTTTCTGAAAGTTTTGTCTGATAGTGGAAGCAAAAGCCACATATAACACCCAAAGTGAGAGAGGATGAGTTCCAAGCTGGTCTGCTGTATTGCTGTGTTCCAGCAGGAGTTTTAATGGATATCTGCTATAGTTCTGCTAGGAAAGGGCTCCAACTCTGCTCAAATTATATTTTTTTTTTTTTAATATATATATGTAGCATGAACATATATTTTAGTAAGCTCATCTTCTGTTTATTTAACCACAAAGATATGGTTATTTTTGCTTGACAGTCAGCTGTTAGCTATCTTTGCTGACATGGGTTATCCCATTTGAGATGTTTGGGTTTTTTCATTGTTTAGTTTGCTTAGCTTTAAAATCTTTCATGCTCAAGTTACCTTAAGGAAAGCCTTAAGACAACAAGTAAATAAATCCCAAATGCTATGAATTCAGTGGTGCGTCCTCCAAATCCCAGATGGGAATGTGTCAGGAGGAAAGAGAGCAGCCATGAGTGTTTGTATATGAGCATTCAAACATATAAAGTCATGTCTCTTTCCTGTCAACTTTGTTGTCTTCCAGTTAAAGGCTTTTTGTCCAGTTAAAGGTTTTTTGGTTGGTATCCTGGAGCAGATAAAGGGCTAAGGATGACAAGGAGAGCAGGCAATTCCTTCTCAGCAGCTTGGAGCTGCTGAGTCATGTCAGTCCTGTGACTGCTGGTGTCGAGGAGGTTCTTGAGCTCTGGTGCTAGCATGTCCCATACCATCTGAGGGCTGTTTTCTCTTTCCCTCTCTGTGAAGATTTTCCATCACTTCTGACAGGGCACAAACCTGTTGAAGTTCCAGTTGAGGGCCAATGTGAGACAAGCATCCTCTGAGAACCACGCTACTTGATCTTAACCTGTACTGCTGATTTTCCTTTGCCCCAGTGAGTCTGGCTTGTCCTGAACTAGATTTCCTAGGGCAGCTGCAATTTAGTATTACATCTTGGCATCCTTCACCTCCAACTTGAAAAGAGTATGTCTCAGTGTTTAGTGTTGTTTTTTTTGTTTGTTTTTTTGTTTTTTGTTTTTTTGTTGTTGTTGTTGTTTTTTGTTTTTTTGKTTTTTGTTTTTTGKTTTTTTTTAAGCTTTTGAGACTTGCCTAGATTGAAAGGTGATAACAACTGTGTTGCTAAGGAAATTTCCATTGTTTTAAATACTCATTTTCCTCTTTCATGGTAAATCCCTGGAAGTTCAGTTTGACATTAGAGTGAAGAAACACATTAAAAATTCAGTAGTTTAATAGTACATGCAATAAATAAATTAAAGCAGATATACCTCTGAATTTCTTATGCAAACATTGTGTGACAGTATATGAATTGGGTACTGTATATATCTTTGTGTACCTGTCTATGCAAGTACCTTTATGGTACCTGTCCCTGCAAGTAATCTTATCCATATGCAGTATTTGCGTATGCCAATTTGTTCTTTGCACAGAAAGCATTCTTCACTGTCTGGAAATTTTGCCCAAATTGTACTCTCACTTTTAATGCTTTCGTTGAAGATTGTAGAAGAGTGAAAGGTAAAGAATTGCTCCAGGAATTCATATGCAGAAAATGCATTAAGATACAGACAAAACTTGAATTTTTGTGGATGTGTTAGGAGAAAAGAAAATCTCAACTGTGAAAGTCTGAAGGCAAGAAGCATGTGTGTTCAGGAGGATAATGGTGGTCTGCTGTGGAAGATACACATCTAGCCAGCTGGAGAATGAAACTGTAGCTGGTGCCAGTAGTGTGAGGACAGGGGACAGATCTCAGCTAGCAGAGCTGTACTGTTCCAACATGTTCAGCGTGTCTGCACCTCCTCCAGTAACACAGCACTTGCCTTTGCTGGCTTCCTTCTCAGTTTGTACGATACCCTCCAGGCCAGTCCCTGACAGACGTATAGCCAGACTGAACTGGACTGTCAGCTGCAGAAAGCATCAGCAAAAAGGATCTGATTCTGCAGAGCAGACAACAGCAGTTGTGATGTTGCAGAAGGTGACCC
Source organism: Phoebastria nigripes (assembly GCA_035582835.1). Classification (NCBI taxonomy): domain Eukaryota; kingdom Metazoa; phylum Chordata; class Aves; order Procellariiformes; family Diomedeidae; genus Phoebastria; species Phoebastria nigripes. Next base: position 322,767 of record JAYKAV010001776.1, read on the forward strand.
AAATGTATTTCATGACTTCTGTGCTCATGAGATTTATCTGCCCTTATTTGAAAATCACTAGTGATAAAATCCCAAAAGGGAGGATGACAAAAATCAGATGACTGGTGTTCTTGCAGGGGTGATGTATGGCCTGATCTACTTGTATATATATTGTGTGTTGCTTATGCCAGCATGATGACTGATTTCAGTGGTACAGGCAAGAAGGGTTAATGTCACCCTTTGGCAATGGTATGATTCTTAAATCCCACATAAGGTCCATTTAGAGAGTTTCAGTGAGACTTCAGCAGTGTGTAAGACCTGCCAAGAGTTTTTGCGCTGGAGGAGTATGGGTTGGCAGGATCAGCCCTAACACGTTAAATGCTGTTTATGATATTATTATTGCTTTGTGAATTCATTTCCCGCAGAGACAGACTGGAGATGCAATGTTCAGATTCAAACTTCCTCTGTGCTCTGGGGTGTCAGCTCCATGGTTTAAATTTGGGCCCATGTCAAACTTCTAGTTATTAAAAGCAATAGTCAGTATTGTGTTTATAGACTATACTATAAACTGTATGAAGAATGCAAACAGTTGATTTTCATGAAAAGGCTAGGAAGATGTTATTTTCAAGAATAAAGGGAACATAATCACCCTTCATAGGTAAGATATGTTATTTACACTATGGGGATTCATGTCAGTACATTTTAAGTAAGTTGCTTGGCTGAACTTGTTATCTAGCTGCCAAGAACGGAAGTGAGAGAGAAGAGCCAGTGAGAATTATTGGACTCTACACTCCAAACTTACATCATGTAAACATTTATAACATGACTTTTATTTTCAGCATTGACCATTCCGATGGGGGCCTCTTTGTTGCTTTATTGCTGGCAGACTGCTTTTGATGGCACTTTTTGGCTTATTTGTGAGGATGCAGCAAGCCAACAGACCTGGAACTACACAATATTTGCAACGTGTACAATGAAAACTTCTAGTCATCCCTTTCTCTCTCCAGGTTCCCAGCCACAGCCAGCTGCTTGGGTTTAAGCACTTCCTTATGCCCCTGCTGTTAACGCTGACTTGCAGTGACCAATGGTCCCACCCTGCTTTCTCAGCATATAGTGGTGAAATCAATACTCATGCATGAGAGAGAGAGAAAGAGGCTGACTTCTCCATTTCTCCTTAGTCTCACAGTTACAAAAAAGGATATGAAGTCTAAGTATGTTATTTTCCATTGAAGAATAGCAACAGATAACAATTTGCAGTATACCTGGCGACATTTACCTTGGGACAGGAAACAGTCTTTCATTACAGTCCAGCCTTCCTGCTGGTATCGGTAGTGCTTTTCTCTTTCATGGTTATCAAGATATGTTCTTCCCAAATCACTTAAGTTCATGTTGAGAATGAAATGCATAATTCAGACAAGTTACTCTCTTCTTTCAGATGTGTGTTGTTTGTAAAACAATACAGAGCAATGCAGAGAGGTGGGGAAGAGAAGAATAATTCAGGTTTCTTCCTTCATGCAGTTTGCAGATTTCTGATGATGCTACAAGTATCTGACCCAGTTCAATTATGTGGGTGAACTCCCTAAGTTTTTCTAAGCATTTGTTGCAGTTCATCAGTTTGTACCATTTAGGCTGTAGCCACAGCTCAGTTTATACGCAAGTTTTGTTTGTTGTTGTTGTTTTCGGAGCCCCTTAATGCTCCTCACTGACCCTTTTATAAGCTATAACTTTTGCTCACACTCCATAAGTCAGGGAGTCTTTAGTAAAAGAGCCTATCAAGAAAAAAAATCTGGGATGCTTTCCAGAGAAAGGCATGTATAATAGAGAATTCTGGCAGTTTTTCATCTGGCACTAATTTATTATTTCAAGCTGGCTTGCTCTTTAGACTATAATAAACAGTATTTTACATCTAACAAATCACTTTTAATATCTCTGACCTTGACAATGGGTATCTAGTATGGGTTTAAAAGAAAAAACTCTAACCAGAAATACAGTGGGTCACAAACTGATGTAATCACGGTTCTTAAGTTTCAGCATTTCTAGTGAAACGAAAGATATGTGGAAGACTACGTTGTTTTAATAGAGACATCTACTATCTCCAGCTATGCCATATATGCTAAGTTTTGGAGAGTACAGTCTTTATGTTTAGTCTAAAAGGATTTAAATGATGTAATCATGGAAGAAGATACTGGATTCAATGAAGTGAAGGCAGCGTTTTGCTGAAGTCAGGAGGCTGCTGTTTGTGTACCCTTAAGAATTCAAAGAAATATTGTATCAACACACTTAAACGGTGTGTGGATGGAAGTTGCATTCATTCTTAAGTTCCTTATTATCTCAAAGGGAAAAGGATTGTTCTTCATTTTATTAAAAAGCACACATAAACCCCCAAAAGAGAACAGTGTCAAAAGATTCTCTGCACCACTGGGACATGCTGTCTTTCTCTTTTAAGACAAGTGGTAGCTAGGGAGTTGCTTGTCAAGTCCCTGGATGGGAGAAAGGATGAGAAGTTGAAATAAATCTTGATTAAAGAGCACCAGAAGGCTGCTTGCTTCATGATCCAAGCAACAGTTTGACTCTTCGACTCTTTCCTGTTCTTTACTACTAAGTGTACCCCATGAATACTTCAGATTTATTGAAACATGATATTGGTCACTAGGCAGAGGTCTTTCATCTTTTTCCAGTTTACCCCATCTGCATTTTTAAGTTCTAAACCAATTAGGGTAAATGTAACACAGGTAGATGCTTTGCATAATTTACAAGCAGTTGCTACACATGCACGCACACATACACAGAGCCACACACAAAGTGTGTCAGTTTACATTGCGATTTGGATTGTCTTAATCACTTTATTGATAAAAGAAAGCTGTAAGCCCTAGCTAGTTATGACCATTCAAGTTGTAAAGAAATGACTTCTTATTGTGTAATACTATTAGTAAACCTGCTCCCAGGAATGCTAACCCACTGTTTCTCTTAATAGCCTGCACCTGACTTCAAAGCTCACTGAAATTAAGCTTATTAGTTCTACTCATGTTGTTATTATGCAGACACCTGTTCAATGATAGATCTTGTACTCTTCTCCCTTTTTTTTTCTTTTTTTTTTTTTTCTTCCTTTCCTTCTCCAACCCTTAAGGTGAAACTTGGCTCTGCTGTGAACTCTTCATTTCAAAAGTTAGGAATTGCTAGTTCTGTTTCTGTCCTGCACTGCTGGTATATTTCTAGGGCATGAAGATGGGAAGAGATTCCCAAAATAAATGGTAAATGTTTATTGCAGAATATTAGGCAGCCCTTTCTATGATATTAATGCTTTAGTGATTAGATTAGTTTGGTATTGTTTCTCCTTAGCATTTCCTTCCAACAACTTAAATGTGTGTGCGTGCGCATATGTATTTAAAATATACGTTTGCGAAGATGTTTTTGATACAAAACCTGAATGACATAAGAAGGTATCCTTGGTTTATTATTCTGGAGAATAAATAGAGATTTCTAACAGTGTAAATTTAAGGTTGTCTGGATGTGCTATTATGAGATTTTAAGAAGACAAGAAAAGAGAAGTTGTGACAGTTGGTAATAGCTTTCCAACTATTAACCATTTTCTACTTAACCTATATAACAGATGGTAACTAGCTGACCTTTTCAAGCTCTGATCATAGGGGCTGCAAAAGTTTTGCTTCAGCAACTCTGTAGTTGGGGATGTGTGCACAATATGAACACACTCAAAGAATTTAAAGAACAATCTATTGTGATTTTTTAATGGGGATGTTGGATAAATCCTGTGTGTGTCATTCATGCACACACTCCTTTGAAGCCAGGAGATTGATTGTATGAGCAGAAATTGGTTGAATGTATACAAAATGTCATGTAAATTTAGAGTGCTAAATAGAGGAATTAGAATAATTGTAAAATATGCAGTCATCCAGTCATGTTGGGTAGCCCCAGTCTGGTCATTGCAGCAAAGAAACTAGCTTTCTGTCTCAGCTGTTGAGCTAAAGTTAGTCAAACACTTGTAGTATGTGAATGCACAGCAAAAAAAATAGCTTTTTAAAGAAACAGTTTAGCTAAAAATGTGCCAGATGTTCAGACTAAAATACCAGTTATCCAATTTTCTTCTGAAAAGTTAATCTCCTCTTACATTTAAACCATGCTGTGTTATGTGAGGTTATACTGGAGTACAACATGAAGGGATGGAGCATGCCATATTGTCAGCAATACAATGGAATAGCTTATATCTGAATGGAGAAACACATTTTCAGATTTGTTGCCAGGAAGATTTGCACATTTTATGTTTCATTGGGAAAGTCAACCAGATTTCACAAGCCGTGCTGTTGAAGAACAAATTAACATTGACTGGGGCCAATGCCATAATGTATTTCCTCAAAGTACAGCCTACATATTAATTAACATTTGTAAAGCACTTTGAGGTGCTGGATGAAAGACAGCATAGAGTACAAAGTTGTTGCTATGATTAATTAGTTATCACATTGGACATGTGAAGTGCTATATTAGAGTGTTGCAGACTATTATTTATTAATTGTTGCTTTTGCCCGTGGCTGCCTTTGTTCCATCCTTTACCTACTGTGTTACTGTCCTTATTAATCACATTCTTTGGGCTGGAAGGGAATGCTTTGACCTGTATGGCAAAGGCCATAGACTTTCATCAAGCGATAGCTGCAGGAAACCAATATCTTCTAGTTAGGTACCAAGACATCTGACCTTGATGTAAAGACTTCAGTACCACATCCCTAACAACTTGGTTAATCACCTGCACTATTAAAAATGCATGGCATGTATTTTGCCTGTCTAAAACTTCTGCTTCCTTTGTGTCCTGTTATGCGTTTTTCTATAGTTCTACAGTAATATCCACTTAAAATATAAGAAGCAAATTTTCCAGTTTTTCAAGTGGGTCCCCATATGAATGAAACTGGTCATCAAGGGGGTAATATCTACTTTGTGCATGTGAGATTGGATCTCATTGCTAAGAACAGGGAGCATATTCATTGAAATACAGCCCATTCCCATGACCCTTGATCTCCACACTAGAAAACCTCTCAGTAGCTCAGTTCAGCATGGTTTTTTGGATTTTCAGGAAACTGGATTATGGATAGAAAAGCCCAGTCTATGCTCCCATTAGGCCTATAGCTTTTCTGAAATGAGCTTTGGCAGAAACCAAATCCAGAGTGTGGCTTGGTGTTTTCAGGGCTATGAAGCAAATACTGCTACTTGTTTTGTCCGGTGTCACTGGAAGCAGAGAGTGGGCACTTGCTTCCTTTTCTCTCTTACTTATTTCTGTGGTTTGAACAACAAAATTAGAAAACCTGTATGCACTAAGATCATTAATAAAAAAAAAAAAAAAAAAAAAAAAATTTGGGCTGGAAAGGTCGTTTTGTTGCTATTCCTCCTCCAGGATAGAATCAGACCTGCCTAAAACTTTCAGACAGAGACTTCTGTAAATGGTCTCAAAGGAGCTCCAGTGCTTCCAGGTCACTCCATTCCCCTGCTACTCTGTGTTAGAGAGCAGAGGAATTTAATAGTGAGCTGCAACATTGCTTGTTACTTGTCTAAGCAGAAACCTTTTACATACCTGAAAACTCCTTACCTAGTACTTGATTTTCTCTTGTTTGGAGACAGCTTTAGTTATTTCATTTATGTCTGCACAAATCACGATTTCTAGCTCCCTGAATGTTACAGTTGCTGAGTTCCCCCCTTGCTCCATGTCTGAGCAGAGACCTCTAGCTAAGGCTACCAGTAGCCCGGGGGGGGGGAAATTAACTTTGTCTTCTATGCATAATGCTCCTTCTCTCTTCTCAACCTGATGATTGCTCATTTTGCAACAGCAGAGCACTGTTCAGACTCCCCTTCAGCCTGCTGTTCACCAGGCTTTCTCTTCTGTCTCTAACAGTCTTTGTTACATGTCACCTGTCTTGTCTTTCTGGAGTTCGTGACAATTGCAAAATATTAATTGAAGATGCTGTGTAACAGTAAGCTTCTCTTTTGAATAACAGCTTCATTTTCTAATGGTTTTGCCCAACACAAACCTAGATAGAAAAAATTTCCTTGTGGTAGTGAGTGCTTTGCAGACTGTGGCAGCAATGGGTGTAAATGTCTTAAATTTACACAGCATTTTTTTGTCTTAAGCAATTTATTATTACAATATTGGGTCATTTGACTTCTACATTTATTTAGAGTTAAAAAGAGCAATTTTAACAGTGATATTTTTATAAAAAGGGCATCCATAAACTAGATTTTCTGTAAGAATGGCCATCTCATTGCCTTTGACTATGCCAGTTGCTGACAATTGACAGAAAAGGTATGGTTTTATTTTTCTTCCGTTGATAAATTAGTATTACCATTTTGCTTGGGAGTTCACAGTAAATATACATTCCCAGTAAACAGATGAGTAAAGGACTACTCCTGAGTTCTGTCATGGACATATTGCATTATAGATACACACTAAAATTAATAGTGGCTGAATTATTTGTTCAGTATGGGTTGATTTTTATAGTTTACACTATGAATTTATCTTAAAAATAACTCTTATACTAAATAATTATAATACTACCTAGTGTAGTTTGAGCTGAAAAGAGGAAAGCTTAATGAAGTATTATTAATTTGTATTATTTGAAATAAATGTATTTTAATTCAATTAAAATGAAAACATAGCAAAAGCAAAAATCCATTAGTGTCAATGGTATTAAAAAACTTTACATTTTGATAAAGATTTTTATAATGTCGTCACAAAAACTTGTTTCTTGAAAGAAAAGATGGAATAAAGTTGTTTCCTAATTTTTAAGCTTGATTAAGGGTAAAGTTCCATTGGAAAAAAACAACACTGATTCAGTACTGCAGAAATGCCACTTTCAAATTGTCTAAATGGATTGCAGCTGACAGTCAAAGGAGTCCATGTGCCTATTATGGTCACTATMTCAGCGCTAGATATGAAGTATGGGGCTGTAGCAGACTTGCCTTGTCTGGGTTCTCTTAAATCTCTACTGCACTGAGGATGGGCTTCCATTGTCCAGTCGTTCCTTACCCATTCCTATCCACTCTTTGGCTCACCAAAGAGACCTTAAGAGAGCTTAATTTAATTGAGAAATTATTTATGAGTAGTGTCTGATAGGTCTCTGTCAATACTTATTTATTTTGATAAATGTGTCCTTCACTATGTGTCATGTGTGCATACTCAAGACTGATGAACCTTTAGGACCACTGAGACCCTTCTACACAGACCTCTCAGTGTATGCTCCTCTTTATAGAGATACTGAAGGTCATCAGATCAGTTACCTTTTTTTGCCTGCTCTGATTCAAAGGTTTTTCCAAAGTCTGATTGCTCTGATAATTAGAAATGGTCTTTCAAATATCAGCTGACATTATTCCAGGCCAGTTTATGTTCATTTGTCAATGAGCAAACACTGTTTATGTGTTTAAATGGGTTTTCCTTCTTTAGTGCTTACTCCTGTGGCTGTACTCATAAACAATTCTTTTGTCCCCTCTTGGCTTTTGCCAACCAAGCCAGCTATTTTGGTTTCCTTTCTGTGAGGTTTTCTCTTTGCCTCTTTCATCCTTGTGACCTTCTCTGCGCACACATCCCGGTTTCAAATGACATATTGAACAAGAAGGACTGGAAACTTTAGAGTTCTTTACATGGCACTGATGTTTTCCTAACTGCTGGAAGAGCCTTTTCTGATCCATTCTGGAAATACAGTTGCCTTTTTGATTTTGGCACTGTGTCATTGCTTCATAATCATTCCATGGGCCAGGTCCTAATCTTTGTTGTTGCAAACTGATGAACTCCTAATTTATTGCAGTTCTTTGGTTATTAACCCAGTACCACATGGCTGGGCCTTTTATGACTTCCAGACACAAGATTTTTAGAGTAGCTATTCTGTGACTTGAGGAAGTAAAATGGAAAAATAGAATATACCAACTCTCAAAGAAGACTTATCTGAGGCATGAATACCATGTCACTTATTATGCTCCGTGTTCCTAGAAATGACCAGAATACATTATGATGATGTTGTCTCATGTGTGCCAGGCAATTAATACACTGTACTACACTGAATATTTTAAGATACTTTCTTTACAAATAATTTTTTTCTTTTGTTTGCAAATTACTGTGGCCTTTTTTGAATACATTGCTCTTCATAGGTGAAAGCTACTTACCTAACCTACAAGTTTTGGACAAGCTATGCCTGTGCCTTGTGTGTGTATAAATCAATAGGAGACATCCATATAGAATACAGATTTATATACAGAGTATCATTAGAGAGAATACGAGATGGAGGGGAGTAGTACAAAGATTTTTATTGGCATCTACTTGAGACCATTGGTATTACTCATTCTTCACCGTTTATGAGACACTGTGGCTCTCCCAAGCTCATGCTGATAAAGCAGTCACCATCCCATAGTATCTGGTAATTACTATGTCTACACCAGGTATTATAAATACAGACAGAGAAGAGAAGAGAAAAAACAATGCGGTGCTAAAAGATTAAACAATGGCATAATTAATTAGTTGCAATTGATGAATTTGATCATACCTACAAACACCTTTAATTCCTTAAAAGCTGTTACACAGACAGATGTAAAAGCTCAACCTGTGGAAATGGAGAAAATTCTTGGATTGCCTCACCCTTGCATGTATCTTCAAAAGCTATTTCTAATCTTGCACAGGCTGTTAATGTGGAGATAGTAGCAGTTATGAAACCTGGGCTAGATTCCAGATATGTTGTATCAAAGTGTAGAATGAAAAGGAAATCAATAGTCACTCTTCAAGGAAAGTTATGCCAGAATTGTCCAGTATGGTCTAGATTAATCAAAGCCATAACAGCTTTTTTTCATTAGTAGAACATTAACAAGTAAACAACATTCCTGTTTTGTTATTTAGTTATACTAACCTTTTTCAACAGCTAGGTCCAGTGATAAGTTTGGATTTTCTCTGTTTATAGAAAACTGGTACATCAGCAGATAATAGTACAACTCAATATTTATGGAGTGCTGGCTTTCTGGAAATGGAGGAAACTGGAAGTTATTACTGGAAGAGTTCATTAAAATGTAAACAGGAGTTAGGAGACAGCACTGACAATATTTATTTTTATATATATATTTATATATTTATTTATTTTTGCTATTGTCTGGTTATACAACAATGTCATGTCTATAGTGTGAAAGTGGGAGTTGTTTTGGGCAGAAGCTTTTCTGCTGACCCCCTGAAAGGAGGTGAATGCCAGCAGTGTGTAACATCTCTGATTCAGTGATACATCGATGTACAGATGTGATGTAACACATCACAGCATCTGCTTGAGCAGGACCTGTTTTCTGATTGTGATATATATCTGTATTAAAATTAGAACTGTTCTGTTCTTGTGGTATCTGTTGTGGTATTTTAAAGAAGTTACGACAATGGAGAGGCTGAATGATGTGTTTTGTAAATGACTGGGAGAGTTCTATCAGGTTGAACACTTTAAGGTTACTTTGATTTAATTGACTAATAGCTGATGTTTTCTGAATACCAAATAGGTAAGTATATTTTAGCTGTTATGTAAGCCTAACAACACATACATTAGAAGATGACAAACTACTTGGCCCATAACAGTGCAAAAAAAAAAAAACCAACCCAAGGAACAGTACTTGTTCTACAGAGTTGTTTATTATCTGGGTAAGTGCGAGGGGTCTTATTCATAATGAGATAGTGAGCCATATGTATTTTAGCTATTGTTTTTAAAATTAACTTCTTTGAGTTGTGTTGCTCACGCCTTTGTGAGGAAGGATTTGAACAAGCAGAAGATGGCAGAACAACACAGATAAGCAAGAAGAGGGAAAATAAAGCTGTTCTTAGCATAAGGGGGCAGCATGGAAGTGACAAGGCAAAGACTGGGAAAGGTGTGCAACTCATTTAATTGATTCAGAAGTTCGTGTGTTCTTAAACAGAATTGAAGCATGAAATGTAGTTTCTGGCATTCTGTATTAAAATACTTGTAAGATATCTCAAGATTACATTCTTCCAAGTAAGACAAATGCAAAAGTTTCAGCTTGCTCAATGTTAAAGTAGAGCTCCTCTCTGCTTTTATCAGAATTTAAAAAGTCCTGTGGTACTTTCCCTCTGTGGCAGGGTTTGCCTTGGTGCGAGTGGCCGCGAGCTTTTATCCCCATCTGCTGAGTGCTTCCTGGGAGAGGGAGTTTTTGCCCCAGGATTCTAGAACTTGCAGCATTTCTTCGGTATTCTTTGCATACAGCTTTCAAAGTGCTTTTGGATGAAAAGTACTATGCAAATACAAAAGATTAATAATTAAGATTGTGTTAATGTGTAGTAATTGTGCATAATGCTGTGCACCACAGGAATCCCTCTTTTGGGCTGACTGGTCTATCTTTTTTTTAAAGATACAGCTTAGTTATGAGATTCATAACCATAACTGTGCAATTATCACAGGATAGGCAATCCCATTGACATGCGTAAAAATGATTTAATGAATCACAATGACTTTTGGCTTATTTAAGCTATCATGAAAACTCAACACAAATCTCGTGTTTCATAAGTTTGTACTTCCCATGGGTCACCACCGAAGTAACATGAATATAGTGTACTGCAAAGGGCTCAAGCCATTCCTCAGCTGTGTGGTTGTTACTGATCATGCTAATAATGTGCTGTTAGACCACTCTGTGATACGTTTCAAGAGAGGGCATTAAAACACATTAAGGATAAATAACTAGAAAAATCCCAATTTTCTACTGGTGGTGTAAAAGAAGCAAGAGGTGGTTTAAAGCAATACATGAGCTATGTGTATTTTATATTTGCTATATTCTCTGACACAGCTGACTTGAAGTCCTGAAGCCATTATTATGTTTACTTTGCACACAGAAGCTCCACTGTGTTAAAGACGTAAAGATCCACACTCTCACACAACTGGTCCTTTTGAACTACCTGGGCTGCTCATGTGCATAAGGCTGAATGGGTTTAGGTCCTCAGCATGTTCCTCTGTCCCTTAGTTGAAGTGTTCTTGATTATTAGATAGAGAGCTGTACTTTCACACTGAGAGTCATGACTGGCTCAACATAATCTTTGAGTATTTTTCAGGTAAACTAAAGTGTATTAAAAAAAACTCAAAAGAACTCCTGTAAGTCAGTGTGGCTCAGGATTGAACTATGTTAGAAATATTAGGTGTGTTGTTTTTATCCACATTAGGAACTAAAAAAGTGGGCCAAAAATGTAAAGAAGATCCTGAAGTTAACCAGCTGAAGTCTTTTCTGAGTGATATTTCACTGCAAAGTCTCTGAATGCTTTTACTATTACAATTACTTAGACTGAATGATTTTGAACTCACGTATGGATGAAGAATGAGATGAATGAATGAAATCATGCTTGCATCTGCCTAACTAGTTTTGTTTTATTTTGTAAGAGAGAACTACATATTTTTATACACAGTTGTGAAGGAATAACTGAGCAGTGCTGAAGAACCTGCTTAACCTAAGGGTGTGCTCACAGCTTGAACAGGGTTTATGCAGATATCTTCAGATCTGGTTCAGGATCAAAGCAAACCCTGGTAACCCCAGCACATTCAGACTGAAATAAGGGAGGGACAAGAGAATGTTGCCAAGAGAGAAAATATGAATTCTGGCAATTCTGAATCTTAAATGTAGGTGGAAGATTGTAGATAAGAAGGCGTTGGTAGAAATCAAGTGAGTCCTCCTACTCCCATAATACAGTGGAAGAAATCATGTGTCATGTACTCTGGATGCCTATGGTGCCAGATAGAATAGGGTGGGGTTARCTCTTCCTCTTTGTATCTTACTTTTCCTTTTTCAGCTTTCTTGCCTTTGATTTTGGCTGCTCTTTGCAGCTTCCCCACTGCTGATGCCTGAATTCTCCTGAAACTTCCTGTGTCTCACAGCCAAAAGACCACTGTTTGTGTTCCTGTCTCTTTTTTGGATCTGTACAGGAAATCAATTTTTGGCTTGGTCACCAAGCTAAACAATAATAATAATAATGATAATGATGGTGGTAATAATAATAATTCCTGCAAACCATTAAGTTACAGTTTTTCTTTACCAAATTGAAAACCACATGAATTGTTGCTGTTTGTCAGGTGAAGTTCTCCTTTTATTCCAAACATTTCAAACAGCTTTTTTGTAAGCTTTTTTTATCCAGTTGCCCAGCAGTTAAAGAAGTTGCTCTGGATTGCAGAAGTTTCATTCCCATTCTGCCTGAGATAATTGGAAGCAACATCTTCTAAGAGAGCACGCAGCTGTCCTCACTGGGATGTAGTCTGGGCTCCCTTGATTGTTCTCAATCTATCCTTTGGTCACTGTTCCACTTTGCAGAAATTCTTAAATACCCGCTATTCAGCAACTTCAACCTTTTCATCCATCTTGTCAACAACCAGGTAATGGAGTAATTTTCTCCTTGCTCCCTCATCCTTCACACATGCTGAATAAAACTATTTCATACAGAGTGAAATAGCATTAACATGAGAGACTGCTCCATCCCTCCCTCCCCACTCAGTACACCCCTCTGAATGCCCTAGGGCAAGGCACTTCCAGAAATGTTGGTTCAGATGCCATCAGCCAGAAAAGGCAACTGATCCCACACAACCTGAGTGAGCGTGCTGACAGCTGAGCTTTTGGTGATAGGGGCTTGACACTACCACTTCCTCAGGCAGTTTTGTGAATCTGCTCCCCCTCTGCCCCTGCTAATTCTCTCCAGATGAAACCAGTTGACCACTTAACAGTTTCGGGATGACTAAAGCAGCATTTCCCAGTAAATTCACCCTCCTCCACTCTACTGCTGACCTTGCTCCTTTGTGGCATTCTTGTTTCTTTAGCATGTCTCTCCATTCTTTCTTCCTCCTCTTTATATTCCCTTTTCCTGGCTACATTCTTCCCCATTTGTGTGCTCTTTTGAGTTGCCTGTCCACCCCTTCTTTCCAATGTGACTCTGCTCTTTTCTTTGAAGTTCCCACTTCCATGGCCCAAGTCACTAGGACACACAGCTGTTCAGGGTTGGGCCGTAATACCTGAGAGATCTCCGAATGAATGCCTTTAGTGATAGGAAACATTCTGTGTAGGCCACTTAGCAGTTAAATTCACCTGGGAAGAGTGTTTTCCTGTCATGACTGTGCTGTTTTGCATTTAGCTAACATCACATCTGCCTGGCTCTGTGATGATAGTGTAGTAATAGTACCCTCAGTGGCTCTACGGTGTTGTACTTAGACATGGATTCTGTGGAGAAGATGCAGCTTGACATCTAATTCCTTCCATTGTCTTCTCCAGAGTGGTTCATGGGGAATACTGTCAAACAATTTCAGTATATTAATAAGAACAAACAATGGTACCACAAGTTCATCTTCCCTTTCAACACTGGGTGTTCACGTTGCCCAGACCTATCTCTGCTTCAAGTGTGTTATAGTGAAAAGTGATCCTTGTGCTGTCAAAGCAACAGATATGAATATACTCCCTCAAAGTAACTAATTCTTGGGTTCAGCTTGAGCAAGGAAACAGCTAACACTGTAGTCTGAGCTTACTCTGGTGCTGAGCTGTTGCAGCCCCTAGGTTGTCTAAGGTCATGCTGGTGTAGGCAGAGCATCTTGTGACATTGCAGTGAATGAAGGATGCACATATTGGGCCTAAAGTAGTTTTAAAAGATACATTCCTCTTCTCCCTGCTCATTCCCTACACACACTGAGAAACGTGCAACTCGGCAGTCACTCTGCATTTCAGTGTGTTCAGGTGCTGCACTCAGGAACGATGAGATACTTAACACCAGTTGGCAACACAAAGTTGGCATAAAAATGATCTGAGACTTACCAATTCTTTTCTGAATTGTCTTTAAAATGTTGTTTTAATATTGGTTCTAGATTTGGACTTTGGAGATCAAGGGTGAAACATATCTATTTTAAGCTCACGGTTGCTATGTGGTTTTGGAAAACAAAACAAAAGCAAAGGATCTGTTTGAAAACGTTCTCCTTTAATCTGTGCCAGCAGTAAGGGATCAATACCAAGTTGTACCAAGCAAGAAGAACAAATATCTTGCTATTGATGTATAAGCTGATCTTGCAGTGATACCCTCCCATCTACAGCGCTTGTTGTAGATATTAAAGGTGAACAAGCAGGGCTCAAATCTGCTAGAATTATTCTATCCATTTCATTAATTAAGTCCTGTAGACTGGAATTATTTTTCTGTTGTATTTTAACAGAGCCCAAAACAATAGGGTCTATTTCATAATATGTGCTATCAGAATACAAACATGAATGAATAGAATTAAGAATTTGTTTGACTCTCTTAGCTTTCTAGGTACCCTAACCACCAATCTATTTTAAAGGAGATTACCAAGCTTGAGGTGAGAATTTTACTGAACAATGCAGACTTCCTTTTTTCTCTTGGTGTTAAGTGTCCAGGCTTTCTCAGTCTTACAGATTTGAAAGTTTAAGTTCTACTGGCTAGCAGAATACCATTAGATTTAACACGTTTTACACAGCCTCACTTCTCTATGGCATTGAGAGGACTGGAATCTTAAAACTAATATATAAATGAGCACAATTTCTGGGGAAAGCAGATTTGGGATGCGCTTTTGTTCTGGCAAAAGTATGGCTGTCTTCTTGTCACATACACCATGCATAAATTGTAGATTTGTCTTAAACAGGTAAAAAAAGGACAGATTTTAAATACAAGAACAAAGCACACAGAGCTTTAGACTTGATTTGCTATTTCCCCTATTTGTTGCACAACTAAAATAATGACATGAAATTATTTAGCAGTCTGTGATTACTACAAACAATGGAAGGAGATTGTTTATCTGCTTGTTTCTACAATGAAATGTGAATGCTATGCAGCTGACTACTCTGATGTTAATAGCCATGAAATCACTTCTCCCTTAGTCTGTTCAAGTCATTTACTGACTAAGGGAAATTTTTCTAGTTTAAAATTTCAGCTTTTTTCCCAGTTTAAAAAATCATAAATCTCTCTGATCAAATTTATGACCAGTTAATAGTTTTAAATTCAACAGGAACAAAAAATACAGAAGTAACTTGTATGATTTTTAGTGACTACTGCTGTCCCTGAAGATTCTGCCTCAGCCCCTTTCCTCAGCTCCCTCTTCCCTGTGCCCTGTCTCTGTCAAAGGCCAGAAGCAGATGCTGAGGGAAGAGAGAAAATGCAGGCAAACACAGGTATTACCCCAGAGATCCCCTCCCGCCTCCAGCTGTTTGCAGCTCAGCAGCTTCCACCATTCTCCCCTTGGGAGCTCTCCTGCAGAATTAATGCCACGCACTGCAATTTCTGGCCCTCTCCTTCAAAACTCAGTCACCTATGAATTCTGATATATATAAATTGAAAGCCATAATTGGGCAATTTTCACATATTAGTGACCCCAAGTGAGACAAGTGTAATTTTAATGAGCTTGATCTGGTTAGCACTGATGGAATTACTCCTGGGATGTTTCTAGTATCCTGGTATAATCTGATGACCATTAAGAGGAGAGTTCGACGCGTGGACAGACTTACCAGGCATGGTAAAGACACAGATACTAGCTAGGTTCTCATCTCTCTTTTGTTTAAACTTTTTCACCATCTCAATTCTACCACTGAAGGAAAGTGAAAATGTAACAATTCCCTGCAAGCAAATGAAGGTGAATGCATTTGATTGTGATAAAGGCAAACAAATTTCAGGCAGGGTGTCTTTGTAAGCCAATGCTGGCAGCAGACCACATGAGAGTCTTCTTCCTCTATCTTTTTTTCCTCCTTCTCTATGTTAGTTCCACTTATCAGTGAAAGAAAATGGGGAGGGTAGTGGTGGTGATGGGCATTTCAATAGACGCATCATAGGCCTTGCTGCAGTAGGAAGACAGTCAACCGATGCGTGTGATACTTCAGAGTGGGAGTTGCAGTCTGGGCAAAAGGTGCATCAGGGTGAGGGGAGCTCTTTGTAAGACCGTCTTTGTTACACCCAGATTTTGAGCTCCTGCAGCTGTATATAGATCTGAGGCACACTGAGGCCCAGAATCTGCACAGAGACTTGTAACTTGCAGATACGATCTTCCATTCACTGCCATGGGATTTGCAAGGGAAGTAGCAGAGGGTGGCTTAGTCCCATCTTGTACTAAGTATGTGCTGCCAAGGGAAGAATGGAGGACAAGCATCTCTCATTTTAAGCCAAGAGATTATGTCCTGGCTATCTGCATTTAATCAAAGTTCAGCATTGCTCACAATGGAAAAACCCCCTTTGTGCCAGGGACGTGATGTCCTATCTCTTGGTACGTATCTAATCCTACTGCTAGGTCCCTTGGTTTTTGTTTCAAATTGTTAATGAAATCAAAGCATATCCTGGGCCTATCCAGGGAGTGGCTTAGTTTGTGTAGCTGAAGAACAATCACAAGACAATTTTCTAAAAACAATAGGAGATGAAAGAGGAAGTTTAAACCACTTCCCAGTTGAGAAAACACAATCCTGCTGATTCACATCTGTGCAGAATGATAGGTTTTTTTCTTTTGCCCAGTCGTTCTCAGATTGCCAAGATTATATTAATATGAGAGTGCAATAGGACACTCCCAGATGCCCAGTAATCAAACACAAATTCTTTAACTATAATTATCTCTTCAAATTTCATCTTAGGTTTCAGTATTTATCTTCCCTTCCTGCCATATTCTTTATACAAATACCCTGGTGTTATTCAAGGATGCTTGGGCAGAAAAACCACATTTACTGATGCACCACAGATTCTGAAAGGGTATATCAACAATAGCACAGATACCATTCATAGTTCAGAAATTCACCCTATGCAGGATGTGAATGTTTAACTGAAATAACCTATTAGCTAGGTAAATTGAACACTGCCACTGTGAACAAACAGAGGGATGTTATGGCCTTTATAAGTTAGCTCTTGAGTCCTTCATAAAAGCAACTGCTGGCCAACCCTTGCCCTTTTAACCTAAGGAGACAGGTCACAAAAAGAGAGTTCAAGATGTAATGAAAGCAGCACTTTCTGTACAAGATATACCCTCCATAAAAGAGGAACTTCAGACATTTTTGCTGTCCAGTTTCATAATACTGAAGAAGATGAGAAAAAAATTTCAAATACGTCTGACCTATATAAAAGAACTGAGAGATATATAAGCTTTTAAGTAACATTAATTGACCACTTAGGATTCAATGTGTCAATTTTGGAAGGAAATGCAACCACACACATTGTGATTTGCCTTCGTTGAAATCAAAAGTAAAAATCCTGTTCGCTCCATGGGGCACTGTAAATTAGTTTGAATGAAGTGTTTGCTCAGCTCCTGCTATGACTGGTGCAGTACTGAGAAACAACACAGAACAGGAACATGTACTGTATGTCCTGTTTGCCAGGAATGGCGAGAATCTGACAAGGAGTCCTGAGGAGCAGCTGAGTTACTTCAGCAATGGTGGTTGTCTCCAAGCAGGACAAAGTACCTCTTGGATTTCCTCCGAGTAAGTAAGAGACTCTCTTCTTGTATAGACACTCTCTTGATCATCTCCCATGTTTTGCACACTCATTTAAGTAGGAGTTAAGCCACTCTTCCATAGCTGACAGAGCATAAGCTCATAATAATGGCTGTTATTTTGCACAGGTCTCATAGAGTCTAGGATTAATAGCATAGTGCAGTTTCCTGAGTCACTGGACAGTCCTTTGACTTTTCCACAACCATTTTGTGAGATGAGAATGGCCACAGATCTTGATCCTGTCCCTAGATGCGTCCTCTCTGTCTCTTACGTGCTTCCGCAGTAGGACAGGTGCATTTGGCTTTCCTTCAGCACAGTGGGAACATGGGAAGAAGAGTGGCAGGACGGACTCTCACTGTAGTGCTCAGGATGACATTAGGGGAATCTGCTTCCAATCAAAAAGACCAGAAAAACTAGGCTTACATCCAAGCAGGCCAAATGCATAAAGCTTCAAAGTGATTACTGGCTGTCATTAATATTCTAGCTTTAGCTTAATGATTCACTATTTTTCACTGAAAGTCAGGGCTATTTTCACAAATGGATCATGGCAGTAATCATTTGTTAAAAACCAGTTACTTAGACTTCTCATTACTTATTGGAAACTCAAGTTCTTAAAAGACACAATTTTTGAGATTTTTTCTGGTTTTATTCAAATTATCAAGTAAATTAGAAAAAGTCTTAAGTATTTGTTCATCTACCTCTTCATTATTCTGAAAAAATCAGGTTTTACTCTACTATTTCTGTAGCTGTTACCTTTTAAATAGCTCCACATGCAGTGTGCTTGACTTGCACCTCATTGCACGTGCTAGCTATCTGCATGGATGCTAATTAGAAGAAATACAGACTGTGACCTATCCATTAAGATCTTTGTTTGTATGTGTGTATATGCCKCTGCTGTTTTTTTTAAAAAGATAGTTGCAAATTAGTTGAAATGGGTTAAAAATTAAAACTTCTCCATGTGAAAATGGGTCTTTTAAAATATGAACTTTTTCATCTCTTACTTTCTGTTTTCTTTTCCCATTATACCATGACTACAGAGATGTGGAATCAAAAGGGAGTAGGAGGGCTCAGAAATTAAGCAATGGAAAAGTTGAGAATACCAAAGTGATTGGTTGGCTTTAAATATTTAAATTGTAAATAATTCTATTGTAACTTTAAGTAAAATACTATATTTAAATTATTTAAATTAACTGATAATTTTTTGTCATTTTTTTGACAAGTTCTTACTAGTGTGCATATAGTATTTTAAAATTATTATTTTAACATAGCACTATTATCAAATTTGACACCTATTTGGATAGCATCATTGAATGTCAGAACATCTCAGCAATTACTGAAAATCTACAGAGACTGAAAGATGGGACTGGAGTAGTCCTTTCTAAGAAACAGATTTGAAAGCCATTGTATTGGTTTCCATGGGGACTAGCAACAAAAATATTGGCAATGAAGCTATCGGGGGAGTTTATGGGAAACACTTGATATAATGGACATGACTTCCTTTCTTTCTTTCTTTTTTTTTTTTTTTTTTTTTTTTTTAAATAATTGCAAAAGCCAAGCATAAAAATACACATTTCATGAGTAAAAAAAAATAAAAGAAACAGTTTGCATTTATTTTAAGTTACGTTATTTGACTAAAAACAGTTCAACAGTCACTGCAGGAACTTGAGAGTTTGTAAAGCTGCTACTTTTTGTAGGCGTTTCTTAATATAGCTGTCACAGCTAATATTAAAGTTGAGGGTAAACATGAATCAGATTATGCAGCAGAGAATAAAAGTCTTCACTAACTTGCAACATTTCATTCAGAAAGAATTTTTTTTGTTCATATCAATAGGAATTACAGTAAATCTCCAAGATGTGTAATATTACAACCCTGGAACATTATACAAGCTTGTAAATTCTTATACCCAATACTCAGAATAAAAGACCAGTTGTATTGTTAGTTACTACTGTGCACTCAGCACAAACTATCTGTGTTTAAATGCTGCCAGATTGTACAGTATTGTGACGTAAATAGGGCCAAATTTAAGGTACAGATTTTACAAAACTAAGATTTGGGAATATTTAATTCTCCAGGAGTTCTGTAGAAGTTGAAGGAGCCAAAATAATTTCTGGCAACTTAGATTCATCCTGACATAGAAATGATGTCATTAGATTGAGTCCTGGGAGAGGTTCTGTGCTCCATGCTCTACTATTCCTGAGATTCCTTTACAGATACCAGTTGTGCAGAGAGCCAGGAAAACACAGTTTAGAACAACTTGAGTCCTCCTTTTGCCTCAAAACATGTGTCTCTCCAGGGATATACGTACATGTCACGGATGTTAATTAAGTTTTTTTAATGCAAAAGGCTATTTGCAGGACCCTTTGAAGGTTTCCAGTATGTATGTATCTTTTCTGTATCTCTGTGCTTTGTTATCCAGGCATTATTCTTCCTTTCTTGATTGAATTCCTACATAATGATCAGGGCTGCTGCTAGCCTTTACTGGCCCTTTTCCTCCCCAGTGTTTATCAAAGCCAATGAGTCCTGTGCAATTTGAGTTGAAAGGTGGGAAGTGTCCTAGTGACTCAGTTGGCCTCCTGCTATAGCCAAACTTCATCCAGATCACAGGAGTGAAAATCAACAGTTGTTGAAAAATTCTGCACCTTCTGCTGGGTGAGATGGCTGTTCTGTGTGTGATGTTTTGCTATTTCAGAGAGAGCACGTTTTTATAACCTATCTCATCTTATGCTAGTATTAGCTGACTAGCCCTAACCTAACTACTAATTTGCGTGGCATTAGGGTAGAATATTTTATTTTATGAGAGTCTTTCAATATGGTATCCTGAAAATAATACCTGAAATGTGTTGTGTATTTTATTGTTAGTGAAATTTTATGTTATTGTGTACTTATTGTAGAAGGTTTTTTTTTTTTGTTGTTTTTGTTTGGTG
The DNA here is from genome assembly GCA_035582835.1 of Phoebastria nigripes. Classification (NCBI taxonomy): domain Eukaryota; kingdom Metazoa; phylum Chordata; class Aves; order Procellariiformes; family Diomedeidae; genus Phoebastria; species Phoebastria nigripes. Next base: position 343,113 of record JAYKAV010001776.1, read on the forward strand.
GTTGTTGTTGGTTTTTTTAACTAAATAGGAAGATACAATTTTGCCAGTGAAATTCTTTGGGTAGATACCTGGGTTTAAAATAGGATTTTTAATAAAACTGCTTGGATATGTCTTGGCTCTTATGAAGGTCTTCCAGACTGACAGATCTGGAGAGCAGGGCAATGCAGGCATTGTCCACCACATTACCCATCCCATTTGCACCTCACACATGTTAGGAAAGGCTGCCAGTCAGTAAGGGACTCTCACACCCATTGAAACCTCAGAGTAATGGAGTTTATTCAAACTGGCCCCGAAGTCTGCGACTGAATAGTGGCTTTGTGAGAGGGATGCTCAGGAGGATCCAAGCTCAGCAACAGAGAGGTTCACAATTTTTTTAAGGAGCTCATCCTATCCAAGTAATTGAACTAGAGTGACCCTTGCTCGCTCAGTGTTTATACATCACCAACACCCCTGGAGACAACTCTGTGTGTGTCTATGAATATCTACTTATAATAGTAATATAAAGTCCAAAGCTTTTGAGTTTGGTTAACTAGATTGTTTTTCTTACCCAGCTAGTGAGATACAGTAGTGGATAATCTCTCCTATTGTGGCATGGATTCCCATGCTTGCTCTAAAACTCTTTGGCAATACTGCTCTTAAAAGGCTCTGACTACCTAACTGGAGTGTCTGAGCTGGAAGGCAGTTGACTCCTCAGTAGAAAGAGCCTCTTGCAGGAGGTGATTCCAACTTAGAGGAGGTTGAATTGTCCGTAGATATGTCTCTTTCTTGACACTGTTTTTTTAAATGTCTCCATTTTAGAATGGCTCTTTTTGTAGTGAAAGCAGAGATAGAGGAGTTGAAAAGTCTGGGCTTTAATCCTAATGGTTTCCTGTTTGGACAAATCACTTGTCCTGTGTGCATTTCATTTTGCTTTTTGGTTTTCTGCCTTGTTTTCTCATTTATAAGTAGTGCATGTTTATCTCCAAAGGGTACCGTTTAAAGTGTGAAAAAATTTCTGTTTCTCAGATGAAAGATCCTATATAATCTTAAAGGTTTGTATTTAGCAGTTAATAAAGTCTACAGTTAGACAGGAAAACAACTTTATTTAAACTTTTTTATGTGCAGTTTCATATAGCTATTTGAAGCCCTACATTTAAACCAAAGGGAACTTCTTAGTTACTTTGCCATTGATTTTATCTGAATCTGGTCAAATCCCAAATGGTAAGTGAGCTACGAACACCTACATTTTCATTCTTTTCCTAGTTGCATTTCAGCTTTCCAAGCTTCTGTGATCTGCAAACTGAAGCTGTAATTCTCTAAATAGAAGTGCTTTGTATTCCCATATGGTCTGGAAACTGTGTGAAAACTGTGCAATATTTCAACCTTTTTGCAAAGACACTTAGTAAAAACACTTGAAACCCTAGTAAAATTTTTTCTTATGATCTGCTTTCTGTCTCCACCTCAGCCTTAGTTCTTGAATTCTCAGCTCAGGCAGTAAGTCCTGCTGTCCTTATGTGCACTCTGTCCAGGCCAAATTCCTACTCACAGCAATGGTCCTTTTGCTTGCAGAAGGGCTGAGGGACAAAGTGTCAAAGCCATGAGAGAGGTCTGGTTTGCAATGACATTTTTATGAATCCTGGCACTTTGTGACAGCAGGTCACCCTGCTTGGGCTCTGCAGATGTGTATTCTGCATCCTACAGTTGTATGGCAATTTAACAAAGGTCGCAGTAAGTTTGGCAGTGAGATTTTTGTCATTGCTTAGGTGATATGCTGTATCTTTCTGCACACCCCGGTTCTTCAGGAAGCATAGATTTCCCTTGACTGAGGTTCTAGGACTAGGGAGAAAAAGAATAAAAATGCCGAAGAATGCCTAAACCCTAGTTTAGATCAGTGCAATGTACATTAATTTTCTGGTCTAATCCAGGAGAGGGAGCTAACTTTCTAGCCATCACAACTGGCACACTGCGCTGGAGGAGGTTTTTTCACAGCTGATATCCCATGTCTGACTGATTATTCACATATGCTGTCCCTGAAGGAGAGTCATCTTGGGAGTGCAAAACCACCCTCTCAAAACATTGGTTACCTCTGTTCAGTGCAGTAAATATAATTACATGACATACTCTTGACAGGGGAGTATTTATTGTTAATGTACTTTACTATAATTTAAACACTGTTACGTATTGTTTGCTCTCTTCCCCCACTCTTCTGCCTTTCGCCTATTAAGGAATATTAACAGGATCTGAATTTAATAGTTTCTCCACTGCAGTAAATGTTGCTCCCTGTTGTATTGCGGGAAAGCGGGGCAGTAATGCTCTGCAGCATGGCAGTGGGTGTGTTTGCAAACTCCTATGCTTGTAGCTTGCTGCCAGCCTTGGTTAGTGTCCCAGGCGCAGGGTGAAATGTGCGTGAAGCAAAGTGCACTCACACCAGCCCCCTTCCAGTGAAGGAACTTGGAAAGCAGCTTGTGGAGTCCAGCTAAAAGAGCATGTCCATGCTGCTAGGCCCTCCTGCCCTACACCTCTTTGCAAACTCCTCCCTGCAAAGCTTCTGCCTTGGTTGGCTGTCACTGCAGCACCTGGACTGGGCTGACACAGGACAGAAAAAATCCCTATTTGTTGAAATAAGTTAATGAGTTAGAGAGGAGCACAAAAGAAAGAAGGGAGATGGGCCGGGGTGTTTTATGGGCCCACAGAAGGGAAATGTGCAGGCAATTGTGCAGAACATCTGCCCATGGGCTGTCCTGGGGAGTCGTTGGCCCCAGGYGTGCGCCTTGTGCTCGTGCACCTCCCCCAGCCACATGCCCCCCAAAAATGGGAAAGCGTGAGGCTGACCTTGCTGCCTGGGCATGTTGGGGCACTCTGCCAGGTGCTGGCCCAGGCACCCATCTCTGGCCTTGGTACCCCAGTCCGCGCCTGGGCAAGGAATACCTGCTGAGTCAGCAATCCCATGGCTGTCTTTCTCTCTCCCTCTCTCTGTCTTTCTCCCCTATTGCACTCTCCCTCTTTTTCTCTCTCTCTGTCTCTTTTGTCTCTCACACAAGTTTTAAGCTGTAATTGTTAAGCAGAAGACTTTGAAAACCTGCCATGTGTATAATAGCAAAGTTCAGACCCTAGAAAGAAAACAGAAAGAAAACTAAAGCACTGGGCTTTTTTGTGTCTGGATTACTTGATGAGTTTGATTTAATAGTAATTAGTTTTAATCTAACCTTGTGATTTTGGGTGCTTGAGGTTGGAGAAAATTTGGACTGGGAAGAGTAGCTCTGAAGCACTCTATTTGCTCTCTGCACAGAGCCCAGCATCTCTGAAAGCATAAACAACTGAGTGCAGAGCAGATGGAATCATTTTTCTGTGTTAGTTATTTTAATACAAAGGAACATGGGGAAATTAATATGGAAAATAAAAAAATCAATTTACCACATATTTGAAATTAACAGAACATGAAAGTTCAAGAGAAAGGGAAAGAACTTTTTAAGCCTTTGAACATTTTTCATGTTTGTTTCACAATAGGCTGATGTTAGTAAACAAGTAGAACCAAAGGCAAGAGAAATTCTCCGTGTCATGTTATCTAGCAAGAAATTTTCAACCAGTTTAATGAGGGGTAAGTAAACACTGTGGGCTTGAAGATAGCAGGGTGGTATATTAGCAGAGAGGTGTGCGTAAGTTAAGTTTATAACATAACCTTGAGCTATCTGAGGTGAGAAAATAATATGGGGAGCCATCAGTGCCCTCGACGTCTTGAAATGGTCTGACTTGTGACAGTCGTCAGCTCGAAAACACATCCCACGTCACTGGAAAATACTCAGTAATACTTTAATAGTCCTCTTGAAAACTGTATCCATGAAGAACAGCCCTTTAAAGCTTAGTGGAGTTAATTGCAGCAAACAGTTTATTGAGCTAATTAGGCCACTTTTTCTGTTAATTATGCATGAAGATTGAGCATTTTGCTGAATTACTTATTTGGAATTATTTGATGAATAGGGCGTGCAAATGTATTTCAACCTCGAGAACTATCTGCCATGGCTATTACTTTAGAATTCACGGTTCACACACTATAATTAGCTAGATAAGTCATGTGGGTTTGTTTTGCTGCAATTGGATGTCTCCCAGATTTATAGTTTTCAAGAAAGCTGGGCATATACTGATGTGAATACATTTTGCCTGAGTGATCATTCAAATTCCAGAGAGTAACACACATTTAAATCAGAAGAGCAGAACAAAGAAACAAGCCTATCATGTTTACTGTCATAATGTTTTGTGCACAGCTATAGATAGGTGATGTCCGCTGACCACCGTTGCAGGTATCCTTTGTTGTACAGACCAGAACAATTCCTCCCCCAATTAGAATGTTGTACTTTGCAATTATTTTATTACATGCACCTGTTTCATGAAGCCAACATTGGTACTGTTAATTGTTTGTCACATTATGTTGGAGTTTGTGATAGATGTCCTTTGCTGTGGAGCTTTTTTCCAAGTGAGGAATAGTAACGAAAACTGTTTATTATGAGAGTGTGACTGTAAGAACTGTCTAATACTGGAAATCTATGACCACCAGTGCCATTGCAAGACTGCTGCTGGCACGTATACTGATTGGTTTGAGCAAGGTGGCAGAGTGTGGCCCAGGTTTGTTAGTCTGTGCTGTTGTCCCCCACATGGCACTGCGGGTATGCTTTTGTACCTGTTTTGAAAATCTGCGCCTTAGTGCTTAGCAGCGGGTACTAACCAGAGTTTACCAGATTTCACTGGCAGTGCCACTACCTCAGTATTCTGCCCACTGCATCACAGCTATGAGGCTAAATGGATATTTTCTCAATTATTCACAGTCACATAACTGGCCCTTTAAATTAGGCAATAGGATTCCAGACACCAGTTATGGCAAAAACGCACGATGTTCATCTCCATTATCTCTGTTATTTAAGGCTTTCAGAAAACCACTAACCTTAACTCCTACACTCAAACAAGCACACACTAGCACACAGAGTTAAGCCAACTTTTTAACTCCCAGTCATTAAGGATGTCAAAACATTCTGATATATGATATAAACTCATTATGACTGGATTTTGTTTTTATTAATGTAAGGGTTAGGTTGTGAAGAACAGAAGATTTTTTTAAGCCTCTTACTCCTTAGAGACAATGTGATTTGGTGGTTTAACATTGTAACATTTTAAAGGGCTTGTTAAGCCCTAATCAGAGCACATTAAGTGCTAACGTTTTTAAAGTGCATAATAAGACCTAAACATTTTAATAGCATATTAACTTGTAACATAAACCAAACACAGTCACAGCGTTGTCTTTTTCCTAGTGTTTTTCCTATAACAAGTTCAAACAAGTAACCAATACTTCTAACAACTATTAGAAAGTTGAGGTTTTTTGGTTGTCCTTCCTGTTTTAAAAAAAAAAAAAAAAAAAAGCCAGGAAATGTCTGTATAAGAAATTTTGTTTGGAATGAAATTTTAAAATTAAAGCAGAAAAATTTGCTTTGAGAGTTCCCATTGCTAAATGTTAACAAATAGAGTGTGCCGCTAGAGAAAAGGATTGTTTTCAGTGAAATGACATTTTGTACTGGGAAAATGGTTTTGCTTGAGAAGTTTTACTCAGATCTGATAATTTTGGAGTCATCTGTGAACAAGAACTGTGGGACGGGCTCTTGCCAGTGATAAAGGTTCGTGGAAAATCTGGGGGGGATTTTTTAATTTTTTTTTTCAATATAATCTCCTGCATGTGATTCCGGAAAAGAGGTATGAGTTCATTGATACTGTGGCCCAGCAATTTCCTTTGAGAAAAAAAATAAAAGGAAAGTACAATGTAGTCTGTGAGCGTCTCTTCTTAATTGGTTTGGAACCTCTTGATGAGTGATTCCAGGCGCACCTTCCCTCCAGGGAGCTGAGCGCACCACCTCTGCAACTATCCCAGCCGCTCCCAGGTTATGGCAAGGCATCTGAGCCACCTTTTGGACCTTCATCTTCCCCATGGTATTGTGAGGGGAAGTTGTGGCTCAATCATTTCAGCTCAGGTTTGATTGCAGCTGCTCCTGCTTTCCTTTAGCGGCTGTGACCCCAGTGCCTTACTTGGTGATGGCAGGAGGAGGATGACAGTGCCTTTGGAAAGCAGTTTATAAAATGAGTTTGGAGACAGCTGGGTGAAGCTGACTCAGAGCTGTCCGCATAGTACTTGACCAATAGTGGACTACAGTCTCCCTTGATGTGGACAGTCACAATGATGTGGAAATACACTTGTGGATTTGGTCCATAAGCTGTTGTATCCATGTAATTGCCTCTGCATTACTGTCCTGTTACTATGAGAGGACAAGGCACCCTAACTCAGAGGCCTGAAGATGAACACCTCTTCAGAGTTGTACATTGCTACTGCTGTCGTTCCAGCGCAGGCAGTGCCTCTCTGTGGCTCCCTGTCTGGCAGGCAGTGAGCAGGCTGCTTGGAGTGTCTCTCATTAGGACATACTGAAACCTCAGCAGAGCTTTGGCAAATGCAGATCAGCTTCAGTCTAGGTCTGGACAGGTAAAGAGTCCCACAGTAGCTTTATCTTGAGAACTGGCATATGTTTGCTCTTTATAGAAAATGCTCCCTTTATTGTAACTCTGACAGACCAGCTTCTGGAGTAAGACATGTTGTGATGTGAGGAGGGCTGCTGAGGGGATTAGAAGGCCCTCCAAAGTGAGCACAAGGCCCCACTGCATGTGCACAGCAGGGCCTTAACTCCTGTGGGGATTTTTCTCCAGCAGCTGGGGAAAAGCTGTGCAACAGCACAAGGGGCTCGTCTGCAAGGGAACCGTGTTCAGGTTGAATCTAGTGTGCAAAGAAACTAAGGGAGCGATGTGGATCTTGCCTCGTGTCTGGGCACTGTTACTCTGATACAAGAATGCCTTTTTGTTTGTTTGTCTGTTTGTTTATTTATCCCATGTAGTAGTTGGAAGAAGTTAAAATAAAACATAAAACCCCATCCTTATTCTGGAATAAGAGTGACCACAAGGAGGAAGAAGTAATTCTAATGTAACTACAGAGGTTTAACTACACCAGTGTAATTGTACCATGTAACTGGGAAAGTGTTCCTGTGGAGACAAGCTCCAGTCAGAGAGAGACGAAATCTTAAAATGCTGTAGACCTCATCCATAGAAATAAGTCTCTGTAATCTCGGACTAAAGATTCTTTATTTTCAGTAAATAACTTGAGTCAATAAAAGGAAGGGGCTTCATGTTTGCATGAACTGTATTCTGCCATTAACATGACTGACATCCTGCAAAATGTGGGACATCTGAGGGGGATGAACCAGGGCTGAGGATGTGTTGCTGTACTGATGCTGTTGTAGCCCATGATTTGGGGAATGATGCAGAGGATGTTCTTCAGGCCTTTAGCTCTTTGGCAAACAGAGGAACAGAGGGGAAAAACAGTGCAGAAAGTCTGCCCAGAGAGCGAGCTCCGGTTACACCTTGGGCTACATCTAGGAAGGTCTGGCTCTCCATTCTGTTTCTCCCCAAGTCCTTTCCTCAAACCTGTCAGTTTTGCCTGTATTTGTCAAAAAAAAAAAAAAAAAAAAAAAAAAAAAAAGAGAGAGAGAGAGATTTGAGTCTTAGTTTCTTAGTTTGGCTGTGGGTTCCTTGTGAGATTCAAATATTGCGGTTTAGATTAATCTGGCTGGGAACTACCAGCCTAGGGTCCCTTGGTGCAAGGTAGATTTTTGTTTGGACAGATCAACCTATGTATCTGTTCTGCTGCTCCTACTGTCCTGCCAGGGGAGGAGGAAGAGGAGGTGGCATGCTGTAAGGGACTCTGCTCTGCACTGAGTCTTGTTTGGCAGAGGGTCACCAATGTTAGTGGCACCACAGGAAAGCGCCAGATAGGCAACTTGAGTCATCAAGGATCAGCACTGACTGATGGCTAAAGGGAACTGATAAAGCACTGGCTTTATCTGATAAAGCACTAACGAGGGAGTGGCATGCTGATTTCCTAAGTGCCGCTTCTAAAATGTGATAAAATCTGCACTGCGTGTTCATCCTTATTATTTATCACTTTATGCTCTGAAGTAATGTCAGTGTGGAGCAGTGGATATTATTTTCACGTCTCTGGAAAGGAGCCATGTCATTCCAGAATCACAGAATGGTTGCAGTAAGAAGGGACCTGTGGAGGTCACCTTATACAAACCGTCTGCTCAAGCAGGGTCACCTAGAGTAGGTTTCCCAGGACGATGTCCAGGCATTTTTTGAATACTACAAGGATGGAGATTCCATAACCTCTCTGGGCAGCCTGTTACCTTTTATGAAAAACATCTGAGCATACCCTGTCCTCTGACAGCAGCTTAGTGCACAATATGTTGTTACACCAGCAGCCACAGTTCATCTAATTGCTGTGACCTGGTGGCTAGAAGGATGGCACTCTTCATATCAGCATTAACCAAGGACAGCATTACATTGCTGCTGCTCAGCTTTCCCCATGTGAGCAGTTTTTTAAAGCAGGTGTGTTTTTCCCAATTACTTTTTTGTTTTTAAGAAAAATATCTGTTCTATGCTAGGATGGCATTTGTAGACTCATTCTTGAGATCATCAATTACTTGTAGATCATCTCTGTGTGACCGTAGGCCTGCTTTGGTGGCTTACTCTGTAGCCAAAACCTTAAATGATGAAGCACACAGGTTCTAGATTCTCTGGCATCTTAATTTAGCATGTTACACATGTGTATGCCAAGCAATTTACCATACTTCATAGTTCCTGAGAAACTGCATTTTCGGTTTAGAAGACGACTTGGGATAGACTGTGCAAAGACTATCATCTATATATTATGTGAAGTGTATTTCTTTTAAAGGTGGGAGATGTGGCTGCCTGAGATGGGGGAGACTCAGTTGTGAAGAAGTATTTGTAAGTTCCTGGGAAAGAAGGCTTAAAAAGGGAGAGTGTGAAAGATTAGGAGAACCTGTTAGAAAACCCAGCTGCTTTCTATGTGGTGTATGCCACACTGAGATCATAAAATTTCTAAGCTGCTAAGTTGAGTGGAGTACCTGGAGCACTTTCAAAGTCTGTAAAAGCCATCTAAGAAAATGCTTTAAGTGAACTCTGTAGGGACTGTGGAATAGCATTGCACATGGTGCATGTACCTGGATTAACTGTACTCTTGAGGATGAGCCAATCTTACATGCTCATAGCCCTTCTTATTTCAATAGGAGTATTTGTGGATGCTGAATGTTCAGTCTGTGTTTTGACAGGTATTGCTTCTATCTCATTGCATAGTTGCCTGCAGGTTACAGGTACTGTTTTTGTAGAATGCAATGGATATGTCTACCAGAGAAGAAAGGCTCACATGCTCTTCTGCTTGTACGCTGAGCTGACTGGATGCGAGTACAAACACATTAGCACAGCACTAAGCCCAAGCTAATATACCTGCCTCATTAGCAAGGCTTATCAACTCAGATTCAGGACCGTGCTGAAGTCTATGTGGCTTCTAAAGTTCAGATAATGTCTGGCCACCAAGGAGAACTGGCACAAAATTCTCATGCCTGTTAATCTATGAAGACATCTCCTGTGGATAGAACACATTAGGAAACTGGAGTAGTGTTATTGAGACAATATTTGGGAGGCTTTTTTGTTTAAACTCTAATTATTTTATTTAAAATACGAGAATGTGTTTTAGGGTATTTGATCAACTTGACTGCAAGAACTGATGAAAAGGAAGAACATGCAGAGGGGGAAGACATAATAACAAAAGGTTTGCGAGATGTTTGTAAATTCTAAATTTTGAGAAGACCTATATAATTGTCTTGCATAAATATCTTCAGGAACCCAGTAGTTCTACCTAGCTTGGCACAGACTTGAAAACTTTCAGTGGTGGAAATGAAATTGAGATATGATTACTTTTTAACAACATGTGTGTTTTCAATTTATTAGTATAGACAAAAATCACCCTTGGATAGTTACTAAATTTGGCAAATTAATCTAACTTTTACAGGTATCATTTACAGAGATGAAAGCATATGGTCCAGGACAAAAAGTGAGGAGAGTGTGGCATGATATTAAATGCTGAAACTTATACACTAACTTAGAAGCCCATTTCACACCAGGTTAAAGGGCGGGTTTGAATCTCTTCCAGTACCCTTAAATATATAAAGCCTTTTGACAGAAAGAGTTGATGGGTAGAGATGGAAGAGCATCATAGCTCCTAATCTGTGTCAATAGGTTGCTTCTTTTATAAAATGTGAGGAGTTTAGGTGAAGCACACTCCTTTTCAGGCAGCGTATAGAATTGTAACAGCTTTTAAATAGAGTGCAAGTTCTCTTTTTTTCTTGGAACAAAAATGTTGATGTGAAATTGAAAACTCCTTTCAGATGCCTGCTGGGCTGGCAGGATGTCAAGTTGTTTGGCTTGACTGTCTCTCTCTTTCACTCCCTTCACATTGTTTACAGACAACATACTCAGCTCCAACTGACTGTATTTAAATATCAACTAATTATGTGCAAGAGGATTTGGAAAAGGGCACCACACTAAGGAGTCTCCATGTCTTAGACTGGTAGGGAATAGACCTTGCTGCAGGCAAATCACAAAGTACTGTCCTAAGCAAAGTGCATGGGACAGAAAGAGAGAGACAAAGGAGGTAGGAAGAGACAAAAAATGCTTTAAGCCAGTGCTTTCTGGCATCTGATTAGAACTGAGAAAGTGGGTGACTCCCAGCTTTTGCCTCAGGTTGTATACGCTGATGTGAAAGGTCTTCTAGATGCACCCTGTTTGCCAGACTCAAGGAGGAGGGGGCACTTCTCACAAGGTGCATTTTAGTCAAAGTACATCAATACTGCGCTGCCAACCTGGATCTTAGCTGGATTCATGACTTAGTCCCTTTGGTATCCCTATAAGAGCTTCTTGATTTAGGTATCGAGGTGGTTTAAGCACAAATTTTGCTGAAGTGTGTGGCTGTCTTAGCCCAGATTTGCCTGTAACGTGGACTGGAACTTGTACACCTTATAGTGAGACTAAATCATTCAAGGGCTGTTAGTCCTGCAATGCCTTTGCCATGGTGTTCTTGGAAGACAGGCAAGTTCTCCTGCAGCTGGGCCAGCTGTCTGGAAAGGACTCCTAAAGCATCTCAGCCCAAAGTGCTATAAGATATGATCTCAGACACAGGTAACTGTGAAATGAAAGGACGAAGTGTGTATGGTTTTGGAGAGGAGGGGCTCACATCTAGGCTAAGTAGTGTTGTTCACATGAATACCTGGGTAGGTCAGCCATGGAAGTGATGGTGCATGGAAGCTGGTGGGAGATTCTTGGCCACTTATAGGTTAAGAGTTATTGTGTCAACTTTGATGGTGCAGCCACCACAGAGGCAGCTAACCCAGGCAGAGGCTTTGTTTTGCTGTCAGCCAAAGAACTCTTGATATTTCTGAATTTTTAAAATACATAAAGCTTTCTCTTATTTACGGCATTCTCTTTCTTTTGGTTATATACCCTTTCTTGTCAAATCTGGTTGAAATAAGTAATGTGATACAAAAGGTAAGTAACTGGGAGTCTGTCAGGCTTTTATCTTCTCTTATCTATGTGATGTGGAGTTTTGCATATACAAAGATGATTAGTGACCGAGTGTGACCTGGATTTTAATGCTTTATCCAGAAAATTCACTCACCTTTGCACAGATTCATATCAAATTCTCTAATTGTTTGAAAAAAACCCCATTAAAAATCTATGTCCCATAGTTCATCTGCTTAAAAAAATTACGTGATGGGGAGGGAAAATAGGAGAGTTGGATCCTGTTATGACTAAGGAAATTTTCTTCGGGAGCCTCATCTACCAAATGTGCTTATCTGTTCTCAGGAATTACAATGTGGTTAGTTTACAGTCTATTATGCAAAGTTGCATGCAATGTGTTAATGATATTGGTAATTTAGTAACTATGTTCTGCACTAATTAGTAAAGCTGAATATCGTATTGCTCATCCTGGATCACTTTCAATGCTGTTGCATATTTTTTCAGTGTGTTTTAGCTCTTGTCATTAAAGCATGTATGTACAAGCCAACATACCTTGTGAACTTTGGAAAGAAACTCAAAGCCCCCAGTGTTTTATTATGTCTGTCATATTAAGCAAGAAAACAATCTGGTGGTTTGATAAAGAGATTATTGTGGAAGGACAGCTTCTGTGGTTTAGGGAATAGAACTGACTAGAGTCCTTTTCCATCATCTGTGTTAAATGTAGGGTAAAGGATAATGCTCTGTATTGGGAATGTAGCTGAGAGAGAAGGTTTTGACACAGTGATATATTATATATATAATTATCATTATATAATAATGATATGAATAATAATACATCATTATATATATATAATAAAATTTTTTATATATATATATATAAATTATACCCTCACAATTAAATATTTTGGTCAGAGGTAGGTAAAATTAAGGGTTACACACTATAAGATCTCTGTCATGTTTATTCCTGTTAAATATTTCTTTCTGGTGTTATCATCTGCAACAAATTTTTAAAAATGAAGCATACCTGTCTTCTGTGAAGTGACTGAGTGGGAAAGTATGGAAAAGGGTTAGTATTACAGTAAGAAAAAACAGCTATTTGGAAATGGTCTTACCTCAATATTAGATATACAAACTAGTGTCAAATTTGTTATGTGCTGGGTTCTCTCAAGACCACTGTGAAATGCAGATGTGTTAGCAGTTAAACATCTTTTGGGAGATGGATGGATGCTTCACTTAAAGAGCTAAGAAGAGACCTTTTGCCTGTTCCAACAGCTTGAATATTAATCTAGACTCCCCAGCCTTTTATAAAGTACATAGGACAATCTAGTGTAAGGATTGAACAGCCCTCTGGGAGGAACCCTAGAAGCTGAGAGAAGACTTGAATTGACGTTTCAGACTAACAAACAAAACTGGATCACACAGAGACCTTGAAATACTTACAATATCTGATGCCAGATCTTCATGTGATGCATACTGTACTACAGTATACTAGCAGAGCCTTTTTGACCTCAGCATGTAGTGATATGCATAGGAAAAACACATCAGCTTCATTGGTTCTGAACGAGTTGCTAGCACTCAGGTAGAGATTTGGAGGTTTTATTAACTAATTCTGTAACAATGCTGGCTTCAGGGTTCGGGAGCAGTTTAAAAAGTAAATGAAATATTCAAATTTAGTGGAGAGGAATAGAGAACATATCAGAATATACTGTTATGTCACTGTGTAAATCCTTGATACCTCCACATTTTGGACACTGTGCAGTGTTCACTCTCCTCTCAGGAAGGACAGAACAGCTGCAGGCCACCAAAGGCAGAGAACAGTTTTCATACACTGGAGAACCAAAGTGGCTAGGAATTAGCAGCCTGGTTGAGTAAGAGGCAATCGAGGTCCTGAGTGGCCTGTAGAGGTGATTAGGGGATACCGGTCAGTGTTGCAGAATGTGACATCAAATTAATTATCAAGGGGCATGTTCAAAGCAAACAGAAAGGGGCTTAGCACAATATGAAACCCATTGATATGAATTGTGGTGGATGCCAAAAGCTGACACGTTTAAAAAGTATGAGAGAAATTTATGGAGGGAAAATCCATCAAAGACTGTTAAACAGAAAGATACTGCTTATGGTTAGGAATCTGGAGCAGTTACTGTAGGCTGGGAAGCTGTACTGGAGAAATATAACTGTAAGTTACTCACCACTGCTGGAGCCTGGATACAGGACCTTGGTTTGATCCAGTATTGTTTTTCTTATGTCTCTAATGAAATGATCGGTTCCAGATCTGCCTCCAATTTGTTGATCCTGAACCAGCTAATGGTACTGTACAAATAGGGAGCATTGACGAGACTGTATCGATATCTATTCTGGGTGGAAGCAGTTACTGCTTAAAAAAAATCCTATAGAAAGTAAATACCCTTGCTGTCATCTGCAAGACTACAGTCTTTCCTGTGATATTATAAACCAATAATATTTGTCTGCTGATAGTGGAGATGAGCTGACTGGAGATGCATTTTTCAAGAGCAAATGTCAGGTGTTAATTTGATATATAAAAAAATAAAATAAAACAAATTAAAAAAAAAAGGTTGCAGCCAAACAGGAAGGTGACTTGGTCAGCACAATTTGATATGCTGCCTGGGAGCACTGACTGATAGGCTTGTCTGTATTCTTCAGTATTTGTGGGGTAATCAGTTGTATGAATTTCTCCAAATATCTTTGTGTTAGAAGATAACTTTTTTTTTCTTTCTACATAACGTTGTCTATGTTGTTTGGCCTCTTCAATGAGACTGTTCATTTCCATGATGTTAAAAGAAATCAGGTGTCTGGAAAGACAGAGATCTTAATTCTTTTATCTCCCATTACATCTATTGCTTTGAGTGGATAAAAACTGAAAATAGTTCCCCCCTAAACGATTATTAATGCACACCTGCTGTGTTTCTTGACATTCACAGAACTGGTATAGTGCTTGAGAACTTCAGTACTATTAGGATCAAATTCAAGCTCCAGTAGAGCCAGAGAAATGTATTTTGCATTTGACCATCATTTTCCTGAGCATAAATACAATAAAAAATAGAAAATTTTAAACCCAAAGATTTCCCCTGGTACAAGGGAATTCAGTGTGAAACGGTGTCACACAAAATGACTACTGCTGGTATATGGCCCAAGGTTAAACAGTCATTTAATTTTATCTTGTATAATAAGTTACCACATAGCAGTTAATAATTGAAGAGAATCCCATATTTCATAGCAAAAGGCTTCTATATTAAAAAAAAAAAAAGAAGAAAAAAGTAGAAATAACTTCTGGGAAAATCAGTGCATCTTTTTCTTTGACCTGTGAGTACATAAAACAATGAGCTTTTGATTCCATATGTATAAAATCTATGGAACAGTTAAAAGACCCATCAGGAAAAGGAAATAATGAACATCATAATGCAATAGAGTCTGCTGTGTGGCTGAGCCCTAAGCAAGGCAGTTCAGTGGGGACTTCACCAAGGGAAGGCTGGGCTGGCCTCTAGTGAAATCCATGGCAGTTTGTCAGGCAGTTTTGTAATTCCCTCCCCCACAAAACTGGTATAACTCAGTTATGTTTCACACTTGCTGAACAGAAAAGCAGGCAGCTTCGTTGGAACTGAGGCTGTTTTTCACAGCAGCCTTCTCAGTGAGTTTTCATGGTACAAAAATAGGAGTGGGACCATACTCAGCAGGCTCAAGCTCTGCCCTGAAAATAATAGGATCTAGCTGTTGTCTGGGGCATGAGGGCTCTGGGTTAATTCACCAGCTGAAGTGCTTGGCATCCTCGTCTGAAAAGCCCCCAACCTACTTCCCAGTGCCCAGTTGGTACTGCCCTTCAAGGAGTTGGCAGAAAAGGGAGGAGATACCATTTACCCTTTACCCTGCTCTCCATGCCTCAGGGATGCTCAAGGGAGCCTCCATATGTATCCTCCTTGCTCCTACAGTGTCTTTTCCATGACTGGAAGAGTGTTGGGACAGTCTATATTCTGTTGAAACCTTTGGCACCATCTCTTCCTTTGTCCTCCTGCTCTGGCTGCTGCTCAGTAAGTCCTGCAGAGCACTCTGAAATGTGCAATGGATGTATTTCCGTCTGTTTCACTTGACAAATCCCGTTCCCCTACTGCAGAACAGGCCTGTCTTGTATTTGCTAATGGGATATTTCAAAGAAGGTAAGCATCATGTTTTTACCCATTTTCAAAATGGATGAATAAAACCAGATTCTGGCAGATTCTAAATATCCGGAAGTGATTTTTCGTATAAGAGTTGTTCTTTTTTTTTTTGTTTTTTTTTTTTTTTTTTTTTTTTTTTTTCTTTTTCACACAAATATATCTGTTCCAGTAAAAATGTCATCAGATCCAGGGTGGGGTAAAGCAAGAGGAAGAGCTCCACCCAAGCTTAGTGGTTAGGACACTCATCCGAGATGTGGGAGATCCAGATTTAAGTCAGTGCTTTCCTGGTTCAGAGTGGGGACTTGAACCTGAGTCTCCCACAGATCGATGAATGCTCTTACTGCTGACTATTGAGTTGGGGATGCAGAGCTTGGTCTCCTAGGATATTTGAGAGTTTTTGTTTTTATTTTGTATTGTTTTGAAGACAAATTTCAAACACTGAAATTATTTTGCATGAGATGGAATAGCTCTTTTCTAGCCAGCCCTAATTCCCTACATGGCAAACTCGGCCAGGGATCTGAGAAGCAGACTTTTGCCGTGGCTTTGGAAATGAACATCTGGAGGCAGAGCCATAATTGAGCCATTATACATTAGAAGAATGTACTTTGGACCATGTGGATGGGTGTGCAAGCAAAAGCAGTCAGCCGCTTGCCTACTGCACATGGACATCACTCCAACCAAATGCCAAACGTTCATGGACCAGAGGTTGCCCCCAGAACACTTAGCGTGTGGATAAATAGAAGAACTAGGGCAGTTTTTCTACACTGCAAATAATATTAAGATGCTATTTCTTGTGGCTTCCTGCCCCAGTCCTCTTTCTCTGCATTGATTTCATTCGCAGAGATGGAAACTATCTGCAGCACTTTGAGACACAAGCATACTTAAATGGCCATTTAAGTAGCTTTGCTTGAAGCTTTCAGGCTAGCCAACAAATAATGTAAGGAGCTGATTGAGTGGTTAGCTGTGTATGGAAGCTAAAAGCAAGCTCGTTGAACAAATATAGATACTACCACTTCTGTGAAAATTTGATCTTTGACTAAGTCTGTTTAATGTCCAACCATGTGGTTCATTCTTTAAAAAAAAAAAAAAAAAAATCCTGTTTCATCCTGGTGTATCCAGGCATTTTGGTATATCTAGGCAACCTATCATCACTCCAGACAAGCTTTCTCACAACACGTGACTACTGATTTTTTTGCACAATGAAGGAAAATTCTACATTACCTTTACTGAAAAACAAACTTGCATGAGCCTGTAATTACACCTGGAGTATTTTCTAAGGAAAAACTTTCTGTTTTGGAACTAAGTCAGACTTTGCTGAGCTAACACTCCACAGTTTAATGTATGTATTTTCAGTACTTGGTTAGTATTTAGTAAGAGAAACTGTTTTGGTTTCTGAAAAATTGTAAGAGATTCCAGGTAAAGAGGAAAGAAATTATAATGTGATGAGAGACATTGAGAAAGCACATATAACTTTATGTTTGTAAAGCTGAACTATAGAAACTGAGTGACTACTTACGTAATAGATCCAGACTGAGCTGGGGAATGGTAATCCGTGCCTGTTTATCTTGAAGATCTATCACTTTTAATGAAGGATAATAGCACTCACAACAGCCACATACATGCCTGGAAAAAGCCCACGTGTGTAGGTGCAAAAATTTGCCTTGCCTCGGGCAAATACACTTGAAAAATTGAATGCTGTGGTTATAGGTTGGTTTTGGCAGAATCACGAAGAAAAAAAACCACCAAACAATATAAATATCTTGTCAATTATAATGCTGTATCTCTTTAACCCTTTGATTTGTTTTTTCCTAATTTTTTATTGTGCACACCACGGTCATTTTCTGAGTGACATATTGAAATTAGAGCAAATTTGAATAACTAAAACCATCTCCTGGTACTATTTCATTTTTGTGCCACTGAAGTTGAGTCTATGCTTGTGCCAGAAGCTGTTTATCATTGGCACTATTGGAGGCAGCACCTGAAACCCTGCTGTGCCGGGGGCTGGGCAGAGGTTGTGCAAAAAGTTTGTGGCAGGACCTGAGTCTGGCTGGACAGCTGTGCTGTCCTTCCTTGCTGAGAGCACTGGCACTAAGCCTCGTGATGGCTGGAGCAAACAGCCTTGAGGAAAGAAAAGGAGAGACAGACACTTGTCAGCAGCAACTAACCTAAGGAGTCTCTGGTGAGAGGCCTCCTCACCACCTCATTAGCATCATATGATCATGAGGCCTCTGAGCACATCTGTGGCTGTTCAGCCCCTCCATCGGTAGCAGAGTGGCTACGAGTGTACCTGTCTGATGAGATGCTAAGACATGAATAGAGAGGGAAGACTGATGGTGAGCATGAGGCTGTGGCTTCACCTCAAATGGCCAGCAGACCAACTCCCGAAACCTCCAACAGTGAGGTTTTGCAAGGCGATGCAGCTAGGTCATTTTCTTCATCACATCTATTTGCACAGTCAAAAGGAGACAAGGGAGAGCTGGCTGCTCTATGCATTTACACTCTCTAGGCCTGATCTTGCAAAGAGACTGTTTCTTTTACTGACTTCAATGGCAGTCAAGTCATTGCAGATCTCCTTGTAGGACTGGCATACTAGTTGATCCTGGTGAGTGCAGCTACCCAAAATAACCATTGTTACTGACTCTCTGGGTTTAGCAGGATGGTGTTCTAGCACAGCATTGCTAGGGATCACACTCTCTTAAGTTGCTCTCAGTTTTGCTGCTGATTTTAACCAAAGTACCTGCCATCTCAGTTTGACCTCATTGGCTGTCTGTTGCTGGTTAATTCTTAATTCAGACCAGAGACATCTCTCACGTGGCAAACAAGGTGCAGTGAGTGTCCATCCTGCACTAGGTCTGTCTCCCACTCATTGCAGTGATCTCGATCCATTGGCCCACGTGCAAGATGCAGCATGTGGGCTGCTCTGCAAGCCAGTGACCAGCTGCACCTGAGCTACAAGGCATAGCGGTGAGCGTGGCCACTGCACTGTACTGCGGCTGGTGGTGGGGCCTCCAGAGGGTGGGCACCTGCAAGATTCTGTCTTGTCCTCCATCAGGCTCCACAGTCACATAACATAGCACACAAGTCCTGCTGCTGTGGGCCAGAAGACCTTTAAGCGCTTAAGGTTTGATTGCCTTGTATGTGTCAGTTTTCTTTCACAGGGATTTCCTGTGCCTGTAGCTAGATTGATGCTCTAATATCCAGAAAGGCTTTTTTTTCCAAAGCTACCCTGTTCTATACCCATCTGAAAAGCAAGTGGGTTTTTTGCCTCCTAAACCCAAAAAACTGCTAAAGCCCCAGATAAAGCCTGAGTGTTTTAATAGCAGGAATTGAGAAACAGGTTCTTGTGAGCCTGTTTGCCTCAAGAGGACAATGTCCTCAACTGGGCTATTTCACATCTGATACACTGCGGCAAGGGTTTCCTGTGACAAAATTTTCATCCATGCTGGGAGGACAGACAGAGGTACATGGTGGGAGATGTAGCCTATCCAGAATATTTGCCTACATTTAAGACATGTTTTAAGCAGTTTCCAGATCAAGTTTCTCATTTTCAGTTGAACATATCTTGCTTTTCAACCTTTCTTCTTTTTGTCTCAGTTACTGTACTTTTCTATGGAAAGACCAAGTAGAGAGATCATACTTGTTCTTAATATACCCTTTTCAGGACAAAAAAATGCCATTTTCTGAGGATTACTTCTTATTTCTTCTGTTAGAGGTATCTCTGGAAGCATCCATAGTTTTCCTTTCAGTAAGGACAGCTCATCTGATAATCAGTCCCAAATACTGCCTGTGACAATGGCAGGTGAAGGATAGCTGTATTCTTGGTTTTCTTTTTTTGCATATCTGTATTTAGGACAGCTAATAATTAATTATCTGTATCTAAGAAAGCTACTAGCTAATAATTTTTGCAGAGCAATGTGAGAACAAAACACAACATTTGGTAGTATGTGGTTTTAGAGGGAAAAATTTCTTTTGTGTGTGCTTCTATAAGCCAGAGCAGTAGAAAGCTTTTCTACTCAAGAGCCTCTGTAAGTACATTGTATTTAAGAAGGTTTTGTTTTTGTAAGATGGTTAATTATTTTTATTTAAAAAATACATAAACAATTTAGCTGGGTTATTTAAAATCCATTTGCTTTCATTATAGTAGATATTTAGTTCCTTGCCATTTACAATGTATTTCTCAAAATTGTTTTCTCCTTTCTATCTCCTTGCCAGCTGGATCTTTATTCTACCATTGCTAGCTGCCTTTTTTTTCTGCCAAAATCTGAAACATTTTTAAATTACATTAAAATGGTTTAAAATTAGACTATATGAGTATAATTTGGAAAATGTGTTAGACTGACTCAGCCTAATGAGTCAGGCCTATTTTTTAGATACATTGGGTATATTGTAATATTTTATCTGACTGTCAATAACTCAGTAAAGGGGGATGAAAACAAAAAATGCTCCAGCGGAGCAGAAAAAAAATCAGAATAGTGTAAGTATGGGAACAATTAGGAGCTGATTCTGCATTATTTTTGCACCTAAATTCCCCTTTATTTTGCAAAGATTTTTCTAGATACAGCTTTACCTAGGTAACATTCTCCTTTCAAGCTAAAGAAACATAAGTTTATTCCTTAGGATTTCAACTCAGAGTGGAGATTTCCATTCCTTAACACACACCAAGAAGCTAGGCTCATGCATTCAGAACTGTTTACAAAAATGGACTAATAAGAGAAAACAGCTTTATCATTGTGGTTTTCCTTGTGGTCAGCATCTGCACGAGAGAAGGAAGGGTATGAAGGAAGGGTAGTCACATTTCAACAAAAAGACAACAGAGCAAATCCTGCTCTGTTAGGTGTGTGTAAAGCCATAGCTAACTGCCGATTTTAAATGAGTAGTTACAGAATCATACCACTGTATACAGAAAAGAGGGTTTGGCGCTGTATCAATAAAACTATTCCAGGGAGGTGGGGAAAAAAAGCAACGTACTGTTTCTGCTTGCAGATTTAATCTGCTCTTGCAAGGCACGTCCTGCAAGAGACAATCTGGGGATAAATCTTCCTATGCGACTCTCTTTAAGCCCACTGAAGCAAGATTTACACCTCTGTAGCTGATCCAAGGCTTGTGTTCCAACCGCCAAGCCCTGAGCAACCTCCTCATTATTTTCCAGCATGGGTTTATGTACCAGTTTACCATTACTTGAGCTAACATTATCAGATGCATATTGCTCTGGATAACCTGAATCACGACACACATATAGATAGCAATGACCTAGGATCATACAACTGCTGCTCTGGCCCCTCCTTAACGGCTCCTTGGGTCAAAAGATGAGGAACTAAATGTAAGAGTCAGGAACGGGACAATTCTGTGGCCCTTGCAGTATGAACTGTGCAGGGTCCCACCCATTTCTAGTAAAGGGCACCACAGAAACTCTGTCTTGAATGCAGTCCTGCACTGAGCTGAGGTCACCTCTGCTAACCAAGAAGTCTGGTGGTTCCAGTGATGCTTGCATGACAGGTAATGGTGAGAAGTGAGGCCCTTTGCAAGCTCCTGTTCAGATGAGTTTGTGCATAAGTGAAGCTCTGGGGTGCTTAGGGGGGCAGCTAGCAGGTGCTACTGCCTCATGTCACCCACAGWGTGGTGGGCACACGTTACAGGGCCAGTATCAGGGCACAGCAGCTCCTTCCTGAGTTTGGCGGCAGCACGTTGCATAGGCTGTGCTCTTCCCTTGTGTGCGCTGTGATGGGCTTGCATGATCAATATAGAAGTATTGATACATGTGAAATGCCTGCCATTGCAAAACATTAAATTGCATTATACTAGATCTTTTGGATAAATAATTTGCAATATTCTTTTACCCAAAGGGCCCTGTCTTGAGCTCTTTTACCTAGCTTAGATTCCCACTGACATTGAAATAAGAGTTGAGGCAACTGTATTTGGAAACTTTACAAAGAAAACATATGTATCCAGTTTGCTCAACATGGGTGTCTGAAGAAATGTTAAAAAGTGTCCAAGATGCAAATGTTTGTTTATGAAACACCCAGGAGAATTTCACAACAGCATATAAGAGCAGCCTAATTTTCCATTTGAACCCTTGTACATCAGATATATGCAGTGTGGATATCCACTCAGCACCTGTCCTGTCATCTCATTCCCACTGGCTGCTGCTTCACGAGGTTAACGTGACAGCAGAGCCTCTTAGCCTGCAGCATCATGACTGCCTTGTGCTAATCCAGGTGTGGGTTCCTCCTGAGAAAGGTGTCTCACTGGCCGTACTGCCCCAGCTGTGTTCAGCACCAGTGCTTATGGAGCGGTGTGGAGAACACAGGCTAGCTGATACATTGGGTTGATTTTCATGTGGATCAGTTCCCAGATCTGGCTCCCTGTGCAGTCACACAAGGATTAGTGCTTGCACAAGGGAAGAGAGAACACGGTCAGACATACCCCTTGCAGCAGCAGCCCTCACTTAGTGTAGCTTGAAGCTACCATGACGTTGGCTCAGTGTCAGTGCAGGTAACACTTCAATACAATGCATGGAACTAGGTTTTAGCACCGTGAGTGCATTCAGGCTTTCCAAGGTACCAAGAGGTGGTTTCCACTCTAATGATAAGAACTTCATCAGTGTAAATTTTTACAAAGTGTCCAGAGAGGACATGATGGCTTTCTCGCTCCACCCTAACTTGTCCCCATTGCTAAGCCCAGGGTAATGACCAAGAGGCTGGGAAGCAGCTGTCTGCAAACTTCATATAAATTCTCGTAGTTCTTTGCCATATTGTAGGAGAACTATTTCTTAGTTTATCTCAGTTCTTTTTTAGAGTGTGAATCTAATTGCAAAACTATGATACTGCACTTCAGCATGTATTGCAGAGTTTCCGGGATCACGTGTAGCTGCAAACTTTCACTTCATGCCAATGTCCTGCACTCTAATGGGTGAACTTTCTAAACTCAATGTTCTGAAAGCATGGAGGTATTTTGAAATAAAACCCCAGTGGATAAAAATAATCCTCTAGTATTTTGCTCCCAGTTAACCTTTTGATGAGAGAGGGTGTAGAGTTGGGCAGTAAAGCTGAAAGTCCAGTTAGTCTCAGTGGGACTATTCATGGAATAGCTCCTCTTCTGTGTTAATGAATCAGAATCTGCCCCTGAGTAAATAATCTCTAAGTTCAACATCCGTGAACAGAGAATATACAGAAAAGAGCCATAAATACTACACAGTCATAGGTCAAGGCAAATGGACATTTTGTGGTGGTGCACTTCATAATTATTGAACTGTAGCTAAAGTCCTAAGCTTGTGGATGCAGCTGAGGCAGGAGTTCATGTATTCTGTAGGCCACCTCATTTTTTAGGTTTAGGCTGAGAAATAGTCTCTTTCCCTGTCCCATCCCCTCTTTCTGGCTCAGTCACTAATGATTCAATGCAAAGTTGAACAGTGGCTCCCAACTGAGCTGAGAAAGCCCTTCTTCCGATGCCTGTGGGGTAGCAGGTATGTCCCTCAATTACAGAAGGGAATTAAACCTGTTTCCCTTCCACACTGCCATTTTGGGTTAATGCTCTAGCCACTGAGCTATTGGTGAAGGTGGGGGATGAAGGCAATAGTCTTGTAAAAGGAAGGTGACCATGTTCTGTGGGGAGACGGCTCTGTTTGCAGGAAGCACTCAGTTTGCTTACTTGCTTGACTAGTGTAGGAAGACACAGGCAGTTCCTGCAAGTCTGCTGCATGGAGCTGGGTCTTGCCTGTGCCCACACCAGGCACATTAGCATGGGGCATTCAGACCAAAAGCAGCTGGGACTTTGGTGCTTATGGCCTTTTGTGTCTCCAGGCAGTGAGTTCCATCAAACGTATCATTAGAGTAAGATCTGCTGGATCAAGCAGAGAATTTCCTGATCCTAATAAAATGAAAAGAATAAAAACATATTAAATTCAGTCCTGATTCAGCTCCTAATCGAATAGATTTACCACCAACTTACTGTGCAAATGTATATCTCAGATAGTGGCAAAACTGTGTGGACATCTGAGAAATTGGTACAGATGGTGGAATGTGAGTTCTAGATCCGCTTGTAGGCAGAAGGCTAAACTCTCTTCTTTTTGGCCTGATTGATGTTTGCTAATGACAGTTTAGAGGCTTGGTGGTGTTTCAGTATCATTTGAAAATTCATTTGTATTTTTAAAACTCTCATACGAGATGTCAAAGACTCTCTTCTAGGGATGTTCTACCATGTCACTGACTTGAGCAGGAGTTTATACATGAATACACTTTTGAAGGACCAGATGCTGAGCTGGCATGTATTTGCAGGTAGATGTTGAACCCCACTGTTTCATTAAGCTTGTCAATGCTTATCCATTGTGACCTCCAGTGAACTGGAAACTGGGGTGGGAACCTCCCAAGAACAGGTTTTCCTGGGAGCACTTCTGGCCTTTTGGATACCAGTGGAGTCTGAAAATGTTAGAAGCAGAGCTGATCCTCTTGTCAACTTGACAACTCGGGTTTGTTTTGGTAAGCTGGCAGTAGGAAGTGAAGATGAAAAAAGAATTACAAGGGATATGGGGAGAAATCAGTTCTGTAAAGGTGGGTGAGCCCTTTTTTCTCCATCAGTTTGCTGCCCCTGCTATTTGTATCATTTAATGCAAAATCTTCCTGACAGGTCTTCTGTTTGGTGGGGAGGACAGGATCATGGAAGTGCTTTGCTGGGCTCCTAATTCCCCTAGCTGTCCTGGTGTTGATATGACACCTGATGTACCAGAGCAGCATGACAGTTAAGATCAGCATTCACCAGCAGATAACACCAGAAAAGATTTTATTTCCTATTCTAAT
Source organism: Phoebastria nigripes (assembly GCA_035582835.1). NCBI lineage: Eukaryota > Metazoa > Chordata > Aves > Procellariiformes > Diomedeidae > Phoebastria > Phoebastria nigripes. Next base: position 367,507 of record JAYKAV010001776.1, read on the forward strand.
CAAATGTGGTATCGCTGATATCTGATGACAATTGCTGTCTTTGTAATAATCCCCACTGGGGAAAGCCTTGAATATTCAGTTATAGTTGCATTCCTGGAATCATTTATTCTCTGCATAGAGATGCTGTAAGATGTTTGCTCCAGTTAAGCCAAGACTGAACTGTGCCCCAGGGAGTCAACCAGCCAGCTACTGAATCTTTATCAAACTGACACGGACGGCCCTCATCCCTGGTAGGGAGATCGAATACCCCTCACAGGAACATGATATTCTTTCAGCATCACAGTGTAAACTGGAGCATGCATTGGCTTGCTGGCTGGGCACGAAGGGAGGGAAGCCTTCAGCCCATTATCTCTGCCCCCACCAGCTGTGGCAGTGAGACTGTGCTGCAGGGTCCAGGGAGAGGGGGGATGTATTTGGACAGCTGCAGAACATGAGCAAGGGGAAGAAAAAGGGCTGTCTCCAGGCAAACATGTCCTGATTTATAACGGAACTATATTTATGTTAGTGGTAACCACATTATTCAATGTAATTGGGGTCAAGAATTGGACGAGTCTAAAAGAATGCAAAAAATAGTTTCAAAATTCCTATTATAAATAAAGACCTGGTTTAGAGGTTTTGTGAGAACTCCAGAAGTTGAAAGGGTAGCAAAACCCCAGTGTTTTCCAAAAGACAATGCCAGAAAAACCACATGAAAATTCCTCTTAGTGGAGACTGACTGCTTTCAATTTATTTTTTTATTTTTTGGTGCTTGTCAGTGTCTCATGCTGCCCTCACTGTCATTTTATTTCAAGCTATTTCTGTGCAAGCTGACCAGTTCAGTATTGGTTCATTGTAATACCAGTCAAGAGCAGGGACTTGCTGTTCGTAGTTGCCAGGAGTGAATTTCCCTCCCCTCACGATGCCCCAAGGTATTAGCAGTTGTCAGTCAAACAAAGCAATGGCAGTACCCTCCAGTCTTACGCTGTGTTTGTTAGATTTTCAGCTGGGAAATGTATATATTTCCCCCCAGCTGCATTTTGGAAGGCTGGGCCCCAGGCTGAGGCACTGTCTTCTGCTTTCCTTTACATTTATGTGCTACCCGAGGGCAACATTTGTCTGAAGAGTTCCTACTATTTGCCTAACTTCTTTGCATCTTGCTGCTTTGCTTATGCTCTGTTTGGTAGAATACTGAGCCCATAGTGAAAGCTGTGCCTGGGCACAACTTTTGAGACATGAATTTTACTGTGTTTAGCTCTGTCTAAAAGGATGTTTCTCCTATCAGTGAGAGCTCTCCTGGCTGTTGCTTCTCTTCATAGTTTTCAAGTGAATGTGAAGTCTCCCTCCTTCCCCAAGTCTTCTCTTTCCACCTACTCCTGTCGTCTTCTTCCATGGTACTGTGAAGAAACATTGACAAATAGTTCTCTGCAATCGACTTTTTATGGCTGTGTTGCCATAATTAAAGAATTTGCTTCCATTTTGACAAAAAAATTCAGAATATGGCTTCCAAGCTATAGTAATGCCAACATTTTCTATTACAGTTAACCTTTGCTCTTCAGTTAAAGCTGTATCTCAGACCTAAGCCAAGGGTCATAGATAAAACATCCCTAGGTTTTTTTCCACCTCTTAAACTGAGTTGCATCAGTGAACCATTAACTAAGTAGATTATTTACTGTTACTTATGAAAGAAATGCATACTGTACTTTTCCTGCATTGCTCAGGTTTGATTTATGTATGGCCTCAGTTCTATAGGTTCCTCACTGAGGCAGGGCCTTCATACCGTAGCAAAGTAAACAGCTGAAACTTGCCTGAACAGTAGTCAAAACTTACAGTAATTCACATACTTTTGTCCTCATATCTTTTCTATTTAACATGCAGGACTAACAGTCCTGTTTGCACTGGGGAAAAACTAATTACAGCAACGTTAGACTCAGGTAAGTGTTAGCCTCAAGTTAAACTGCAAAGGCCAGGATCTGAGCTGTGCCCAGATCCTATGGGGAGCCGTAGCCAATTAATTATAGCTCCCTGATCTGAGGACAGGTTACAAGCTGGCCCCAGCACTGATTAGAGCAATATTAGAGAAGAGATTACAGCATCTTGGGGGCTGCTCTAATCAGGACCAGCTGCCGGTGGCCATTGGGGCCTGCCAGAGCATGGTTTGTGTTGGACTACACCCCTCTGTGCCCTTGCTGTGGCCTTGCAGGGGGCTGCAAGAACCGGTTGCACCAACTCTCTGGCAGGATAAAATATCCGGGCTGAAAACGAGTGAGTTCTTTCAAAGGAGGCAGTGTACAGAAGTGGGGAGGCCATGGGCTGCTAAATCTTCATCCTTCCATTGGGCAGCTCAGCAGGAAGAGATAACAAAACAGGAGACATCCGCTGGTAGTGACCAGCTCTTCTGCTCTCTGACTAGCAAGTGGAGCCTTCCTGGCGAGATGATTTTCCACTTCCTCCCAGTCTCACCAGCCTATCTTTGAGAGTCAGATTTTACAGTAATTTTTGGGAGGTGGACTTCCCTATTTCTTCTCCTGCACGCTCCTCTCTGCTGTTGCCAAACGTTATCTCCCCTCCCAGCATGTTGGAGCTCCCCAAAGCAAAGGGAGTGGAGTGTGAGGAAACCAAGGGATTTGTCTGACTCAGCTTCATTTGGTCTTTCAATCAATTGAGAAATAAATGTGATATCCCCCTCCACTCCCTATTGACTGGGCCCGTGCGTGTATGTCAGGCATCTGGAGCTGGATTTTCCAATGGTTGGGAAAGAGCTTAATCCTTAAGAGGAGATTTGTGGGGAGGTGTGGAATAAAAGGGATAGGTTCTCGATGTCCTTACAGTGAGAGCCAGGAGAGAGGTGATTCACTCAGCTCTGTTAGTAGCCTTCTACAGATGCCTTTTGAAGGAGGCCAGAGCTCCTAGAGAAGGCCAGTACAAGCCACCTACAGATGCTTTTATGCTGTTTACATTGACTTCAGCTGATTTCTTGACAAAGCAGGGCTTACTGCTGCTTTCATTTTGTATTGTGGGGAATTATAGGCTTAATCTATTTCGACAAGCAAGTTTAGTTCTGCACAGCGTTGCTGCTTTGCTGATGGGGATAGCTGGGTCTGACAGTGGTGTTAGGGGCGCAGGGTAGGAGCTTGACTCTTCTGCTCTGGTCTGATGATGCTGCAGAGGCTCTGCATGCTCTGAGCACCCCCAAAGGGCTCCAGTCCTGACTGTGTTCAGAAACAGATTCCCTGTGGCAGTGGACAAGTCTGGGGACAGCTCTGCCAGCTGCTATCTTGCTACATCTAGCATGCCAAAAGTGGCACAATTTCTGGTGGCAGAGGGGAAAGAGAGGACAAACAGAGAAAATGTTGGGATCTCACTGTTTTCCTCTGCCTTAAGCACATGGCTGCTGTGCATTGTGCAGCACTGTTCAGCTTGAGCCTAGGGTGTCCAACTGTGTCAGCACCAGATTAAACCAGAGAGCCCAGAGGCTGGTGGCAAGCTAAACTTGGGCTGCTTTCCTTCCAACGCCCAAGAGTACACCACCCTCTTGGATACAGGTCCAAGATTTCACATCTCTCAGCTGTGATGTTTTCTTGCCCTCTGGCCTTTGACTAGATGGTGCTGCCCAGACCACTCAGCAGCTGAATAGTGGCTTATGCCCTTACACCCTCCAAACATCCCAGTACCCCTTGAGTGCTCAGGACACACAGTAACCCCTATGCAGAGCCCATCTCCCTCATCCTGCACTGTCAGGACATAGGCACATACCGGTAGGATGCCCCTTCCCATGTCCTGCAACCTGTGTCAGCATTTCCAGGCCCCCTGCCGGCAGCCCCGATCATCCCCACGTGCTCTGCCACTCCCCATCTGCCAGTTTTGGCACTGTCCAAATGCAGTGCAGCCCCAGATGCTCCTTCCAGAGAGCTTAAGAAAGTTGAGTGGAAGTTTATAATCTGAGGTTAACTCAGAGTACTGTATACATTTCCTTTCCCCACCCTCTCTGAAGGAGTATATCGGTATCTGCACCTGGCTGTATGGGAGAAGACATTGTGCTCTCAAACCCCAGTCCCCCTTTGGCCACCCTGAGTCGTGCACGCAGATGTTGTAGTAGGTGAGGCAGAGGAAGCTGGCTGAGAAGGGAAACAAAAGCTCTTCAAGTGCGTGAGACCCTCATTCAATATAGCTTGTTCCTACTCAAACTCAAAAGTCCAATTTGTTGAATGGATGCAACACCCTTCTCTTTTCTCTTTCCCAGCCTAGATACACTTCACTCAATTTAAAACAGCCCCTATCAGTGAATCTTAATCTAGTTGGGTGCCACAGTAAATTATGTTAGGTGAATTTTAAATAGCCTTAAAAGCACTCACTGAATCAGCTTTAAACTCATTTTAATTAGACCAGTATGTCTTTGTGAATGGTTGATACATTTTTGTCCCAGCTGTGCCATGGTTCTGTGTTTAAGCCCTGACCTTGCTCTAGCCGTGCTTGTTTGTCCCTTTTTAAAGACTCCTCTAGATGTAGCACTCTGTGTAGTGCAGCATGGCTTATGGTAAGGTTGTAGAGGAAACAGTTCAGTCCCATCCTTCATGCTCACAGTGTTGTTCATAATCAGTGTCAAGATAACAATCTGCTAGTGTTTTTCCAAAGGAATGAAGCTATAATTTTCCTCTGCATGACTTTAGCTCTGAAGAGGAGTTTGTTTTGCCCCTTATTACAATAGATGATTGCAGGGTTGAGCAAGATGATGAAAACTTTGAGGTTAAGTAAGGTCAGGAAGAGAAAGCCCATATGGCCTTAAGTGTGTTTAACAGGTGAATTTTAAGTACCTTTCTCCTTCTCTGGAAGACACAAAGAATTCAATTCTGCTTTTCCCATGGCTTAAAAATTCCCATTATTTCCATTGTTATTGTTTTATATTTTCTTCTATTCTGTGCTTCAGTGTGTGTGTTATTTTTAGCTGCTGGTTGCTCTCTCTTGTAAGTGTACAATGGCATGAAAAAATCTTCAGCTGTAGGACAGGACTGAGAGGTGCAGTAAAAGTAACATCTGCATTGCTAGCTCTGTGCATGGTGGTACAGTCCTCTGACTGAACACCTCAGTTCCCTGGGGTGCATGTGTAAGAAGTCCTTGAGACTCCAGGGTATCTCTTGGGAGAAAGGCAAACGAGTCTCTGGGCCATTCTTCCTGTGCAGGATTCATGGCATGGCCTAGATTTTTTTCAGAATTTTTCTTCCAGAATTTTATAAAGGAAGAACATTGTTTTTCAGGAAATTAGATGTTTCATGTTGACCCTCACCTCCCACAGAGGATTGGGCTGATCGTATTAATTGTTCAGACTCTGCAGGAAGCAAACTTCGGCTGTGTACCACGAACAAGCAAACTCATGCTCATTAAAGCTCCTCCGTATTATATTCACTGGCATTCAAAAGATTGAGGACATAAATCTGTGTTGAAAATGCAGAGACTAAAATTCTGAACACAACATTTTTCTTCTGTGGGTTTTGATCTACTCTCATTCATAACCTAGCAGTTCCAATGAAGTCAGTAGATTTTACCCTACAGGAAAAAAAGCACAGAGATTCAGGATTTGCACAGAATTCAGTCCTCTGGAGTTTTTGCTTTAGGCACCACAGTGATCTCTCTCCATGTCAAAGCCAAGAGCAGTACACATCACCCTTCAAATACCTACTCTCCTAAAACAAATGTCATTCTTCCTCTTGGAGGCCAGTGGGTACCAGTGGTTCTAAGCTTTCCTCTTCTGCTGCAATTTCTGTAGGTTTTCCTCCATGAAAACTTCATCATTTCTAAGCTCACCATTTCTCTGTCACTCGCTGTCTGTCTTTAAAAATAGTTTCACTTACGCATTGCTCAATCAATGCTATTCTTATATTCTTCTATTTTTGGAGCTGGAATTTTAGACCTGTAAGATGGCTCTGAGTAGCGGCCATTGCTAAGAACCAGTGATTTCCAAGATCCTCGGAAATGGAGAGTGATTGGGGTGACTCCTCTTCTGTTTGCCTGGCAGACCTTGCAATGAGTGAGCTCACTCATGCCCCAAAAGCAGGCTTAGGTCAGGTGTTAAAGGCTGACCACCAGCACTGGAGCCGTACCAAGTCACCTGAAAATGTTGGCCTGGATTTTTCAATGTATAGGTATGTTTTTCCATTTTTCCTAGACTTGGAACTGGAAATATGGCAGAGATAGTAATTGAATGTAAACAGGTTGGTAGGAAGCCTCAGATTGTCTGTGTAAAGGGCACCCAGCTTGTCTCTGTCTGCTGTGGGAGGCATGTGTGCAGGTTGAAGATTGAATGCAAAAGTCCTTTTGCGTGTGTGTGCAATGTCTGGTTAGCGTGCAGGATGGGCATGAATGAAATGCATGCACTTGTATGCATGTCTACTGGTGCTCCTAGTCCCAGGGGTCGCATCATTTAAAGTTTAAAATGGTTAATAATGTTTTTTATTTTATTTTGGTATAAACAAGGAAGTGCAGTGCACAGCCATCTTTACAGTCAGCCATTTTCAGTTCCCCTTTTTTTCTGATCCGCCCTTGGACACGAGAACTCCTGCGAGCGCATGCAGCTCAGAAGTGGTCCATGGTCACTTCAGAAGTCATATGAGACATTTAGTTGACCAGATTTTACTGGAAGACACTGTTCTGATTTCAGTAATAGAAGTATGCAAATAATGGAAATAATACAGATTTGAAATGTTCGCTTTTTAATTTGATTAACAGCAGGATCCATTTTTTGCTATTACTTTCACACAATACTTTCAAGTAATTCTTTGCAGCTCCTTAATTTTCAATTTCACTGCAAATTTGTTGCTATAGTTCTGATAAGGTTACATTTGAAATCAGCATGTTAGACAATGGTAGGATTACATCAATTACAGTAGGGAAAATCATGACTCGAGATGCAGTGATGAAGGGTAGAGTAGGAAATAGTGCTGAAAGATAAGCTGCACCACAGCTGGTGCAGCAAGACAACTGCTCAGTTGCAGAACAGTTGAAAATAATGGTTAGGAAAGATGTGTTCAGTGATTGAATCCTCCTCACTGCTTGTGTGATTTTAGAGCTAGAGTAATAGACCCCCATATGTGGAATGCTTTTGCACGGGATAGGTTGTGCCCCGTTTTAGTGAGATCCACATAACAGGTGTTTATCCTATACTGCTGATACTGAAGAACAACCTGCCTTTAGGATACAGGCCAATGACCCTTCATTTAAAGTCAAAGGTCCCAGGCAGGAGAAAGGGAAGTGAGGTCATGAAAAATGACCAATGCTTAACTTGAATTCTGGTGAAATCAGCTGCATTAGTATAATGCTTCCTTTGAGGGAAAGTATGTAACATCTTTCCAATGTGTTGGACTTTCCAGCGGCATCCAGTTGCACAAGATGAAATCTACTGCTCACCTCCTAGTAGCGTTACTATATTGCTAATAGCATGACTCCTTCAGTTCATTTACTTAAAGGGCCAGTTTTTTTAAGGTAAAAATCAGGGATGCAAACCCAGTGAATAAACCATCTGGTCTTTCCTCGGGAGACTGCATGAATAATCGATGATGTTAATCATGTGAACAGATGCTGAAGGATTAGATTTTTTTGCTCCAGCAGTATAAAGATTCCTTATTAGTATGGCAAAGTGGCTTTATCAGCTCTCAGAATGATATGAATCGTTCTTCCCACGCGTGGTGAGCATACCTGCCTACAGGGGCTGTCTCAGTATTGTGCCTATTGAACATTCCATTGACTTTTGCTTGTTAAAGTATGTGCACAGTAGTTGTGATGTTTCTCAGCTTCTGGTAATTCTGGGCCAACTTCACTAGAGTTGAGCTAAATCGAATCCTGGCCATATTTCTCTCTGTATGTGTTGCAATAATCTCTTCCTCCTCCCTTTGCCTGTCATGTCTCCTCGCAGTCTGTGACCGCTGGCCTCAGCTGTTCTAGAGCCCGTTTATTGCAGTTTTGCAGCTCGCTGACAGGCTGGGTGTAGCAGCGGACTGAGAAAATATGGCAAAACTCAGAAGAGAGAAACCAGGTTTATTTGATGAGTTTCTAACTTTAATATATTGAAGATCAAATATAGTTAAGAAAACCCAAGCTATTGGCAGGACAATCCATGCAGAAGATATTCTTGTCACCAAAATAATTTGCCAGGTTCTGGTCATTTTTGGTAACAAAAATGGATCTATCAGCTTCTGACTAAACTGGCAATAATCAACAAATAACACAAGGGCTGAACGTGGCTATATGGTGCCTTTCACAAGGACGGAAAGTACAGTTTTTCTTAAAAATGTTTTTGTTTTGTTTTTAACATTTTACATGCATTTTCTTCATCAATCTGGGTCCAGAATTCTCTCTTAAGAGGTCCAAATGAATGGTGCATCTGAAAAAGGCACTTGTTAACTTTTACAGAGTCTTAATAATATTCTCAAAGGAGTAGCCACTGATAAGCAGGACCTACACAAATGAAGTATAGACCAGTGTTTAAAGCTGCACTGGTTATGTTTCCCTTGATTACGCAGCCTGTTCAAATCTATAGAAGATCTGCGTTCATTAGCAATTGCTGTCTGAAGTCAAACAACCACAGCAGCCCAAACTTCAGATGCCAGAAGTCAAACCACAGTCAGACTTGAGAACAGAAAGCACAATACATAGAGAGGGATTTTGAAATGCTGTTTTAGTGAACTTTTCATAGCAGTGAAAATGATGTAACCATTTAAGGAGTTTGAGGTACAGTATGTCAGTTGCTGAAATGCTTAAAAATAAACCACAGCACACTCGTTTTCACAGACTGGGAAATCGAAGTGCAGAAAAGTGAAATGACTTGGCCAGGGAAGCACAGTAGCCTCTAGCAGGTCAGGACCATATCCCAGTTGTCCAAGGCCCAGTGCTGGTGTTAATCAGTAAGGCCTGCTGCTTTCTGTGCAGCATTATGTCTTGTATAATAATTGCAGTCTGTTGTCATTTTTCTGCTTTTTCTCAACTGGGAGGGCTGTAAGAAATAGCTGTTTCACTTGCTAGGTGACAGTTTTCCTTACTTCTCACTGGGAGAGATGAGTTACCAGAAGTGCCCTACAGAGAGAACAGTACTTGTTGCTGGGAAGTTACACGTTCAAGTGTCCAAGCCCCAAACCACAATGTACTATTTGCTTTAGACAGTCATGCGATAACGCGTTTCTTTCTGTTGTACGCTGTTAAAAATAAAACAAGGATGCAGAAAATAAATGTTAGAACAGAAGGAGAGCCCTGACTTTCCACATAGCTAAAACAGCAGGGTGGCAGCCCTCAGAGCTGAACAAAATTATAATTCAGGGAGTGATTTCTTTTTGCTCAGATTTAAAGAAATCATCACACAATTTCCCTACCTTTTTAAAATTAATTTTTAAATCAGCCCTGTTCTGAGTGTCATGTTGGATGCTGACATGAGACTAGGAAGCAGCTATGCAAAACTATGCTTGGCTCATGTCTCCTGTTTACCACCTAACTTTTGATCAGGTTGAAAGCTGAGCTTACAGTGGGCGCTCTATCATTGGGCTCGATCTGCAAGTTCTTCAAGACAGGGGTACTGAGTTCATTGTAATTTAAGTGAAGTAGGGTGGTTAAGGGCAACTGGTGATGAGCCATGTCTTCATCTGTATTGTGGCATGCTTTATGTGACAGTTACCATCCTGGACAATTATATACTAAAAGCACTGATTTCTTCAGCTAAAGTTTGGTGATCTAAGCAGCAGCTGTGAAAGACTTCTGCCATCTGTGTGCTGGAAACAGGGAAGGAGAGATGGGCAGCGGGAAGGGACATAAAAGGTACATTTTTCTCGGGATTAAAACAGCTCCTCTTTGGGTATTGTAAAGTAAATCATGTCTAGTGCTGGTTCCCAATAAAATGTAATACAGTGAATGGTTGTCAGTAATTTGAAATAGGAATGATTGTCACTAATTAGCTCCTGGCCCCAGCATAGAACCTGTCTCCTTAGTATAACAGCTGTACGCTGTAGGTACTGTTTGTTTTGCGTATTGGAAGTACACTTCCAGAAACGGGCAGGTTACCTCCTCCTCGCGGGGTTTATATGAACATGTTTCCAAGGCAAGTGACTGAAAAGCATCTAGCTCCAAAGCAGACTCTTAAAGGGTTTCACACTGTTTGAGCAGATGGAAACCACCACTGCTACCACTTCTGCTCTGTGGGATGGAGCGTGTTGATCTGTGCAGGGACAGAAATTATTATCTCTTATCACCATAACTTACATGTGACCAAGAGGGCGGATGCTGCAGCCCAGCAGGTGCAGAAGATTCCACGATGTGTTATCTCTAGCCATGGACTGTCCTGTTTCCAGGAACACTCTTCTGATGGAGGAGATAAGAGCCTGCCAGTAACTTCTCTTATGTGAAGGAGTCAGCAAAAGTGTCTTCATCAAAATGGCTTTGTAATTGCATTAGTTTCTAAGAAGCACAGGAGGAAATACAGATACAGCTGCATGTCATATCCTACTTTTTTATGTATTCTTGTTAGGTAATTGTATCATATTTGCTGTGTAGCTGATAAATTAAATGTGCTACGAAATGGTACACAAATAAATCAGTCCTGCAAATGCAAATGAGCAAACCTGCTGAATCCAGTGAGATACTGGCAGGTGTGAAGATGGTCACTTTTTCTCAAGGCTGAAAGGATCAGCTGCCAACATTTCAATCTGTGCATGATTTGAATCTTCTTTTAGAACAGGATGGATGGAAGGTACCTTACAGTGTATAGCAAATAGTGTGCATTAGGAATTCCCCCATAATCCAACCCAAATCAGCACAAATGTACAGAAAGATCCATTTATACATTATTCTTTAAAATAATTAGAAATGAAGAAGTTTTTCAAAATTTCTGTCCTGAATTTCAAGCCCCTCTCTTTTGTGGTTAGCTCTAGGTCTCTGGCATCTTTCCAGGCTGGAGCTGAATGAACACTTTGGGGTTTTGCAAGCAGGCAAGTCTGGAAACTAAGGGATAAGGGCCTGATCCAAAGGCCATTTTTTCCAGTTGGCCTGGAACATTTCCATTAGGCCAAAGTAATTAAGGCCATTGTACCACCCTGCAATGTCCAGGCAATGCTGAGATCCTGCAGCATGTAACTAAGTGTGTTCAGCTCTTCACAACAGCGCATTTTGCCCTGTGTTAGTCCCCGGCAAACACTTTCACTGCTTTTGTCATTATCTATAGCATCCTTCTGGGGACTGTGGTGCAGGCAGGCATAAAACGAGAAAAAGCGAAGAAAAACTATTTGCAAATGAGTTGGGATCCATGCAAGTGAACAGAAGGTTGTTGTTTCTAGACCACATTCCTGAGCTCCTTCTAAGCAGGCTGCGTTTGGGGTTTCTGGGATTCTGTGGTGAATGAGGCAGGTGATATGCTGGTATGTGAGGACAGGTAGCTGTGGGCATTATAGCGCTTTCAGAAAAATTCTAACAGGGGATTAGTGTTGCAAATTGGTGTTTAAGCTGCCTCAACTCTTTTGTTGGTTATCACTCCTTATGCCGCTCTTCCTCTCTCAGATTTAACTTCTGGTATTCCCTCTGGAGCGCATCTCCTAGAGACAGAGTCTGTCGATCACTTTGGCCCCTGGTTGGAGTGGGAATTTGCTATCCCCATCTGTGCTCAACTCTAACACCATGGGTCAGGCTTCTGCTGCTCTTGAAAGCAGAAATTCATCTTGATTCTGGAAATATTGTGATCCTGGGCCAGCTCTTGCAGAGGATTCTTGCTGTCATGTGGAGTAATGGGAAGGGTTGGAGAAATAGCCAGGGGTCTGAAATACACAGCTGTGAGACTTGCCAAAATGCCTGACTGCTCCAGAGGGGCAGGCTAGTCCAGGCTTTCAATGGCTGACAGATCCCGAGTGCCCAGACATTCACCCCATCCCAGAGCTGCTGGAGGAGACCCTATGGTTGCTACAGCCTTGACAATCAGCTGGTTCTGTGGAGGACAGCCACAACCCCCAGATCCTGTGCAGGCCACATACAAAAGCTCTGTGTGTTGCAAGAGGACTACAGACCACCCTTGGGAACCCTTGATGGACAGCTTCCCGGCCTCCTGGCCCCACAGCATCACCCTGAACTCATCATTTCTGCTGGGCCAGAGGCCTTCCATGAGTTAGCCTGAAATGCAAATGCTTGTTTTCCTCTTGCATTGAATAAGAGACTGACAATATCTAATTGTCAATACCCCTCCCTTGAGAGACATGCAACAGCATTGCTCCTCAGGGCATATTCCCCACTGCTGTATTTAGAACAGTTTGAAAAGACCAAATTTTAAAAATAATAATCTTTCCAAAAACTCCCCACCCACCAGCAGTCCTCTGCCAAATTTCAGTTTGAAGAAAATGAAAAAGGACAAGTTTATACACTCTCATGAACAGGAGTTCAAAATGGAACCTGAACATCATAATTCTTGCAAATGTACACTGATAATGGAAAGCAGTGGTGATGATGGCATCATGCCCAGAGGGGCCCTTTGTTGTAGGTGCTTGTGGTGTTGTTTCTTTTTGCAGTTTATATTAAAGATGGAAACGTCTGTTTTCTTCAGCGTTTCAGACTACTTTCTTCCCTCTCAGCTTATCAATGGAAATTTTAAATAAAGCCACACATCAGGAAGCCTGCAATATTGTTAACGGCAAATCACTTGCACAGCAAGTTTAGCTATTTTTCTGTTCATGAAACTTCCACTTTCTGCAGATATTATTTCTTAGGGTTATTTGTGGACATTTGCCACAAAAGACCAAGTGGGCAGTTGTCAGACTTCTGCTGCTTCTATTAAGTATTTGTAAAGGAAGGGACACCTAAATAGATGGCATCATCTCTGTTCCTGGATTTCATAGACAGTGTTTGCCCTGTGTATGCATACTAGGTCTAAAGTGAATGGTAATATAAAATAATTTTATTGGCTTACAAACACTTGCTTTAGAAAATCAAAGGAGGCTGAAATGTCGTGATTGGATGTTTCTTTAAAACTTACATGAACAGAACTCTTCTGTGCAAGTTGTCTCAAATGCCATGTAGAGGGCTTGAAATTGGGTGGAATAAGAATGGCTTTGAATTTGTAAATACAGGGGTGGATGCTGGGTTGCACAGTACTTGCACTGATCAAATTTAGTGATGTTAATTTTGCAGCTTGGAATCAGTCATCTTTGTGCAAACTCTGCTTATTCAGCTCAGGTCCAGGCAGTCATTTCTAAAGGTTGTAGAGTATGTTTGTGCCATTATGACTTGACGTCAAGTAATAGGTATTTTGCCTAATCTCATGGCTAAACCATTATTGTAGATGAACTCTGACATCATTGAAACCTCTGCAGCACCAGTGAAATCTATGTAATTAAAGGCAGAATTTAATCTTTAGATTTTATAAGCCTATAACAATTACCTTTTACCCATGCACATGAAATACTGCATCAGGCAAATCTGTAATTAGGTAAAACTAAAACAAAGTGCATTTCTATTATTAACAATATTGCATAAAAGTCTTAGTGCCATAGATGAAAAATCAATCCAAGTAACAGTTCAGAGACAGTTGCTGCTATAAAACTTTTGACCTTAGTTACCGAATGTACATACAAACAAATAAACTAACCAGACAGAGATAGTCCCCTAGGAGCAATCATGATTTGCAAAATTTTGGGGGCTTTTAGCCAACCTGTAAAGTTGATGGAATAAAAAGCTTGCCTGTGTATGCCAGCTCATTAATCAGTGCCCTTTTTCACTAGCTGAAAGGCTGGTTTGTAGATTTGCTTCTACTCAAGGCATCCGTTTTTGCATCCTTTCCAGTAAATATTGCTGACTCGAAGGCTCCAGGAGTCAGGAAGTGTTTTGCTGAAACATCACGGACAGCACTGCGTATCTTGCAGTGATAGCACTGTAGAAGGCTGTAAGTCCAGTCTTGCCAGTTGTATTCTTTAGATACAGCTATCCTCTTGGATACCTATTGCTTCACGTTAGCTTAAAATAATGCTATGCTATATTGTCAAATCTGAGACCGCTTGGATAACTGGTTCCAAAAAAATTTCTTCAGTAATGTTAGAGGTCTTTGACGGTAAGCATTGCTTTTTCAATGGGTCTCAAGTATGCCAAGTTTGTTCTCAATATTCCTGTGTTGATTCTTCTGCTTATTGTTAGCCTCTGGCCTTGGCACATCTCACTCGGAGTCCTGAGGATTATCTCGATGAGGGTTTGTATTAGTCTCCATCATTCAAGTCTTCTTGCAGTCAGCTACAATCATGCTCCAGTGATCAGCAGAAGTGGTCATTATTGAACCTTACATGTTTTTTTCATCTTCAGCATAAATTTTGCTTTGACAGCGTGCTCATCCCCGAAGCCCCTTAAAGTCCCCTTTGAAACACATATTAGAGGCTTAAACTTACTGTCCTCCTTTTACATACTGGGATATGTACTGGTACCTATGGGGGACAGTTCAGGATAGAGTTTTAGAAAGTGACAACTCCTCCTTAGTGTCTGTGAGGACACATAGGACATGTTAAGCTTGTTTTCCAGAGCTTTGTTCCCAGCTAGCATTGCCTACCAACTCTGAAAACAGGGCTTTGTATCTCTTAGCCTGAGCCTGCTAAGCTAGGGGAGAATCATAAATATGAGCCTCAGTTATCTGCCATGCAGCACCTACGTGGTGCAGCTGAAATCAGAGCTGTGGTGCCTCTGACATTCCCTCTTCAGGACGTCTGTCGGAGTATGTGTTTGAATAGCTATATAACATGCTGATCTTATCCCATTTCAACACACACCTACTCAAAGAATACTGCAGTTGGCTTACATAAGAACTAGACGAAACATTGCCATTTAAAACTTGTTCACATTGTTAAAGCATGAAGAGAACGATCCCTTTATTCACGTTTTGGTTCAGACGCTGTGTCACAGTGAGGCACAGGCAGTAAAACAGACAAATGGATGTTCAGAAACCAGCTCAGCAAAAACTTATTTAAAAGTTTATAGAAGGTCTTCCCCTGTTCAGGTGCATGGAGGATGGTGTGAGGATGCACAGTGTGAGGCTGCCTCTGGCTCTAGACCCTAATCACTGGGAGTGGAAGGGAAGAAGCATAGTGAGAAATGGGGCAACTGTGGATACCCACTGAGCCACAGAAAGGTGCTGGGAGGTAGCTGTAACCCTAAATGAGGTGCCAGCAGCAGAGAGGTAACACAACAGAAGAAAGCATACTACAGCTTTTTTTTTTTCTTTTCCTTTTTTAAGTACAAAGGCACTATTTCTCTGTGTTTTGGGGCAAATCCTATCGTCCCCTTTGCCCAACCCCTGGGACTACTCCTGGGAGAATAAAGGGCTTAGAAAGCTTGGGAAAGTAGTCCCACATCCTTGCAGCTAGTTACTAAGTCCTGTAGGCAAAGCTGGAGAAACACAGGCTTTGTTCTGGAGCAAGAGCAAAGGGCCATCTTCTGCCCTTTACCCAATAATGTTTATTTCCCAAGCAGTAATCTGAATTAAACCTTTTCACAAGCTATTTTTGAAGCAAATCACCTCACCAAGCTTGGATATGGGAGTCCTGTGAGCTAGGCTTTGAAACAGCAGATTGCTATAACAAAAGGTTAAAGTGTCACGCATAAAAATGACCTTTAGCCTTCAGAAAAAGGCCACACAAAGCAACCTACATTTTGTCCACCTAATAAGATACACATGGAGCTTACATCAATAAGCCTTTAATCGTATGTGTGTCTTCGCTAGCTGTGCTGTGACTTGTTTGGGCTGTATAAACTCTTCAGAGCCCTGTCCTTGTATATTTGTGTGAAATGTCTTGCACACCTACAGAGCTGTATATAAAAAATAAATCCTAATCCTCATCAATAATCAAAGAAGGGAGCAGCTGCAGGCTGTACTTTGGCTGACCCTGGCCCAAGTGAGCTAAAGAGAAGAAAATAAAACCCCTGTATATGGCACTGTGAAGCAGTAGACAAGTGTCTCAGCTCCTGTCTGAAATGATCTGTGTACCTGCAACGCTGCAAAAACATGGAGGATTTTTCTTCCCATCAGTAACAGGGTGTTGCACCAAGTGTCTCCCTGGTTCTGCAGATCCTTGAGGCCCACACAGCCTGTGAAGGTCTGTGGCGAAGCACGTGCATGGGTAGGTCCAAGGCCAGGAGGACAGGCACTGGGACTGTCTCTGGCCCAGGAGGGGAAGAGGCAGGATGACTCCGGCAGTGCACCTGCAGCCTGACACAGCTCCGAGGATGTGAGTGTCACTTTCATACGGGCATCACTTTGTTGAAGCCAAACTTCCCATACGGCCATTTCCACAGGCTGCTCTCTGTGATGCTGGAGTTCTCAGGACGACACAAGGTGTGAATTTGCTTTACTTTGTCTTCACTGTCTGCCAATCTTTGGCTGTTTTCAGTCCTCACAAGGATAGTGGATATGCACAATTTCACATGTTCCACCACAGCTGAATTTTCCATACAAATCCCCACTTTACAGCTCTCCTGTGCTCTCGAAGATGAGAAATTATGTTCTTGCCAGTTTAACCCATGTAAACTTCATCATAATCTGAGTTTGGGAGAGAATTAATAAATCCCAGTGCATATTTCCTGGGAAGGAATTCTGGTYTGTTTTCAAGGCGATGATGCAATCTCACTGATGGAGTGAGAATAGCTTTTCCTTCAGTCCACACCTTGGGTTGCACATTAGTTACGTAGAACAAGTGAAGTATTCCCAAGAACACCAACAGAAGGGCAGTAATTTTCTTTCTCTCCTTTTCCCACCATTCCTAAATCTTCCCTGTTCTCCCTTTCAGCTTTTAAAACAGCATGTACTGCTTTATTTTAAAACTTAAATCCTTCCATCAGACCTCTTCTGCTGGCTACATGCCTGTCTTCCTTCCGCCTGCTGCATTAAAAATAATGCTGTGATCATGCCAGCAACAGTTGATGGGGGACCAGCTTACAGGTCTGGCTGAATCGGCAGTATGGGGAGCACCAAAGTAGCACTGTTACATTGCTACCTGAGAAGTGATGCAAACTTCCAGCTCTTTTATTTTAAAAACTTTGCTTTGTTTCTAAACAAGTGTGCAGTTAACATCTGTCCTGCAGAATAGCCTTTCTAGCAAGGAGTAGTTACACTTGTAGAGAGTTTCAAAGTTTACCAAGTTTTCTTTTCCCCTGTCTTTGCCGTATCTTTCCCAGTGCCTTTGTTTTCCTTTTTCCCTAGATAGGAGGTAATTCAACATTGATCTCTTAAGGTTGCATCCAAAATGCCACAGATCTTTCAGGATCTATGGACAATCCATTTTCAGACAAACTGATTTTTTTTTAAATGGAAATATTTATTCTCCTGGAGCTGCTTCTCAAAGTCTTAAGGCAGTGGTTATATGAGAAAGTAGGTAACTTTTAGTCACTTTGGTTAGGGAAGCAGTTCACCAGTAGCGTTTTGTATTATTTTGGTTTTTTTGTGGTCTGAACTTGCTTGTTAAACTGCTGTAATTCACTATTAAAGCTACAAAACTATTTCATAAGTGCATAAGCACTACATGACATCTCTTCCTATGTGCTGTGTGTTGTTATTAGTGCCTTTGCTGGATGGCTTTTGTTCCCTTTACTGTTTCTTAATCTGATCTGTGGACTGGCTCTCACTTTGGGATAAATCTGAATCACAGTTTTAGAATATGGAATTAAATTCTGTGTCTTATTTGTTTGGCTTACTACTTTGTTGTGAAGCAATTAGTACCTCACTCATGCTGTAAACATTGTACTTTATTAAACTCTATATCGAATAATACACAATTTAACTACTTTGAGATCAATATTCACCTACTGGTCTGTCCTTGCTGCCTACTGGTCTTCCAACTGCTGTTCACTAAAACCCCATTGGGTCTTACTTGCTCTTTTGCTTTTCTTATGTAATGTGCTGGGGATGCAGGTGGTCAGTGAAGGACAGCATAAAGCCAAGTCTAGCAGAAGGCTTCTTTGGCCCCAAGACGATCTTCAAATCTTCACTGTCATTTTTCTAGAGTGGTGAAGGCCATATGGCCAATTTACAATTTAGCTTTTAGAGAGGCAAGGAGAGAGACTCCTGTTATGTGGAGCTCCCTTTATCTAGGAAATACTGGAATTTTCTGAAAATAAGTGGAAAATAAAGAATTCACAGTTGAAACTGATTTGGAAATGAAACATAACTTTATTGTTAATTTAGTATAAAATGCTGCCTGCAGCATCTTTTAAAGCAGTGTCTTCTGGGGCTAGCCTAAATCAGCGAATGGGCCTAATCAGAATGGGCCTTAGCTAAGGCACAAATTCTGCTTTTAAATCAAAGCTTTCACTGGTTTAGCTGACCTGGTACAAGTTTGTGTGTAGATGAATATGGAGTAAAAGTACAAGACAGGATGTCTACTACTGCTATATGCATGCCATCACTGGTAGTTTAGATTGCGTGAGAATAGATTTTAAAAAGCATGTCTGATTTTTACTTTCTATCCTCATATATATTACTTTTTCCCTTTACATCCCCATCCAAGCTAATAACCTTAAGAGAGAAAATAAAAGGCCTTTGTGTGAAGTAACAAAGCTGGACAGCCAGCATGCCTTGGAGAGGCCATTGGGTTGCACCCCATAGCTCATTAGAGTTCAAATAAGAAGAAACAAATTGAAATGGAAAATACATTCCAAAATGCTGAGAAGGAAAGAGTTATTTAGACTGAGTTATGGGGACAGCTTCATCTGGTGGGTGAGTGCTACTAATAAAAATGCTCACAGCATATAGTTCTACTGGGAAGAAATTCATGTTGTTTGTGCCCTTTCTGTCATTGCATTGTATGATTAGGCTAGTGAGTAAGTGTATTTTCTTGGCATTTGAGCTCAGGAAAACCATAACTGAATGTTTGGTGATTTGCTAGAAGTAGGTTTCAAAGTGAGTGAAATTAAAATTAGGGTGACAATGGGACTTTGAATCTCACATTGTGTGTCTTGCTTTGGATAGGTCCCTGGGAATGTATAATGCAAAATGCATCAGTGACAGATCAGCACTAAACAATCAAATTAATTTGCCCAACCTCTAAAAGCTGAAATCTGCAAATCTAATTTCCTGTAGAGGCTTTCACTATTGTTTACAGCTGTACTGTAAAGCATATATGGATGTACAACAGGAGAGTCATCTGGTCTTAAACGCAGTTGATTGTTTGGCTCAGGAGTGTAATAAAACTGTCAGCCAAACTCTGCCATTGAACACTGAGTTATCTATACTTGTGACAGGAGCTTGTCAGTGATTTCCAGTAAAAACTCCTGGAGGCCTAATAATTGTAAAAATGCTGAAAGAGAATTTTCACCCTCATTAAGGGTCAGAAATGGGTTGTATATTAGTGGACTACAGTCAAACTACACGCACTTGAATCGCACAGAGCTGCCCCTCTGCTGCGCATACTGCTTGCCTTACTTTCCCATCCCATCCCATCCCATCCCATCCCATCCCATCCCATCCCATCTCTCTGTAGTGCATGATCCACCCTTGGCACCACCAACTCACTGCTGTTTCAGCCAGGAGGGTGTATTGGGAGCTGTAAGTATCCTTATTTTAGCTAGCAGAGGTGAGAGCTGTAACGAGTCCCCCAGTATTGCTGTGTTACCTGGCACAGGCACGCTGCCATTTCTTATGAAGCTCTCAGCTGCAAGGACACCCCAGAAGAAAGGGGGAGAGAGAGCTGGCTGTGCTGGCTCTGGCAGCATCTCTTCTGGAGCGTGTGCAACACCCCACACTCAAGACCACCAGCTTTGCTCTTGAGCTCACAGCAGGCTCTCCTGGGCTCCCTCAGTTACCTGGGAAATGGGTGATGGGCACACCCACAAGGACAACTCCCTTCAGGCAGAGGAAGGAAGTGACTCCAGCCTCCTACATCTCGGACAAGTGCTGTAACCGCTGAGCTAGTGAAAGGAAAAACAGATGCTGCCCCTGCCAGGTTTGGGAGAAAAGGCTGGTGTCATTACAGTACCAACCTGCAGACAAGGATGTGGGTAGTGGGCACTGTGTCTTTGCAGTCCAGAGGAAAGCATGCAACATGATTAAGGTCAAAGATATGTCTTTCTTCTTGGCGTTTACTATAGGCTAATTTAGGTGGTTGGTTTCCCTTCATACTTGTCCTTCCTTGGTGTCTGTGTCTCTAGAGGCATTGTACAGGGAGCTGTACTCAGGGTTGCAGGTTGAGCTCTTAAAAGTCAGCATTACAATGGTCTTTTGTAGATCTAATCCTTGGGAGTGTGAGTCTTGTTTGCAAAAGTGATTTAAATGATCAAGTGCCTAAGAAAGCTCCAAACCACCAGAAGAAATACTTCTTGCCCTGAGCCCTTATGAGTACCTGTAGCAAATTTTCATCAGGAGAGGTAAGAGTATTCCCTATGCCATAGAGCTTAGTCCCAGCAAAGCAGACAACAGGTACTCAAGAGATCAGAGAGGGGAATCTGAATTTATTTTATTTATTTGTATTTATTTTCTTTTTTGTCTACATCTGAGTGCCTCTCAAAAATTTAAAGGCATTATTTAGAAAGATACTAGTGATAGAAGTACCAGTACTGTAACAGTCATTGCTGTTTTCACATGTTTCTCAATTAATCCTCAAAACTCCCTTCATACTATTCATTCAGCCTCTGAAAATAAGATCTTAAACTTGACCAGAGAGTTACGAAGGAAGCAAATGCCTTCAAAAGAGGCTGAGCCCCGGAAGTGTCAGCTGTGATTCATTAGTGTCGTAGAGACACATAATTGAGCTGATGAGGACAGGGAAAGTTTCCATAACAGCAACAGTACTAAAATGAGACTGGAAGAGTTGTCATCATTGTTTGAAACAGACACAACCCCTAAGCAGATCATTATTATTTTCTAGACTCGTTGCAGTGCTCGAGGCATTGTGCGACTCACAAAGCCCCTCAGCCACCTCTTTCCCTTCAATTTCTCCATCATTGTGGAATTTAAATGGCTTGTTCTTCTCAGACAATAGATTTGTCTTTCTTCCACCAATACTGTATTTATTATAAATGACATTTCTGCTTAAACAGAAGGGTCTTGATTCAAAAAGGGCGTCAGTCAAGTTTTCTTTACCAGACAAAGTAGAATTCCTTTTAAAGAATTAAACTGAGTAGATTTCAGGTATTTGCATAACAGACAGACTTGCGTTCAAAGGAAATTCAGTAATTTCAGGAACAAATGAGTTTAAATTTAATTGCTGCCCATCTATCTATCTATCTATCTATCTATCTATCTATTTTAATTACAAAGGATTTTCTAAACACAGCAGGATGGCCACAGCCTTTATGACTAGCTTCGGCTGCAGGAACAAGGCACAAAGTTTAGTGGCGGGCTGATAAAGACCATACTTCTCAATCTAGAAGTGTTAATCTTATTTGTGATACACTGGTGAGTCTGCTGGGAGCTACTCAAAGTTTTTTTTAAAGTGCTAATTGCATATATTCTCTAGATGTTGTTTCCAGCAAGGAAACAGTTGGGAATCTTTTTTTGAGTTGGGCATCGCGTTGAATTGAGTTAAAGTCAAGATAGTGTTTCAATATCTCTGTTCTTACGTGTGTTGGCTAATGCACAGGGATGGAGAAATGGCAGTATGTGCTTTACAGCCAGCAGTCTGTGGTTTACGCCCCATAAGCTGTAGATCACCCACGTTTCTGTTTGAGGCAAGCCTCAGCAAATTCAGGCTTGCAGGATTTCTTTGTATGGTTTGCAGTTCCAACTTGCTGAGTCCTGTTTGGGTGTTCAGGCTCATGTGAACTAGGAAGTGTCCAACTGATGTCAAAAGGAAACAAAAATAATTCATTTGGAATCTGATCCAAAGTTTACTGAAGACAGTGCTAGAGCCTCATGACTTCAAGCAGCCTTTTGGTCAGACATGTCTTCTGTAATGTAATCAATGACGTTCACCTCCCCTGTGTGCCTGAATGCCTTTCCCTCACCTAAGATGAGTAGGAAAGGTCTTCCCAAGGTGGTCTCCTGAGTTGTGAAGGACTGCAGTAGAGTTTGCCTTTTCTATTAATTTTGTGGTGACCAGCATCCTAGAGGAACATGCCAGAAACAACCTGTTAAAACACAGGCTGAGGGCACCTGAACACAGTGCTAGCTGGAAGAGCGAGTTGAGAGCAAGACCCCAAAGTCTCCAGGACTGGTAGCAAAATGCTACCTAGGCACAGGGCAAACATAACAGGAACTGACACTTTCACTGATAAGTGCAGAGTGAAGGTGCTGGCCCAAGCTATTCATCGTGAACTGAGGCAATTGATGTGTGTGACAATATGGAGGAGTGTTTGAAGAGGGGCTTAATGCTGCTGCAAGGTAGGAGGAGTAAAGGTTTAGGTACTTGTGACTAATCCCTCATTTCTTAAAGCTTTTACTTGTAAGCATGCTTGTTGGTGACTGCTCTGAATTCACTCCTGGTAGATTAGTTTGGGAGAGGTTAGTATCTGTCCCACCTCCCCCTCCAACAGCGCAGCTCTGCACTGGCACGCTGCAGGCCTGTGGTTAAGTGCTGCAATCTGGTCCTGGATGAAATACTCTACTCTTTAGGTTTGTGGTACGGTAACTTGAGCAATCCCAGCTATGTGCGCCTTGTCATATGGCACTATAAAGTAGGAACACACTTTCCTACAGTTACTAATTTTCTCCCGCAACATGAAAAATATGCTAGATCTGCCACTAGAGTTCAGTGTTTTCAGGCTCCTTGATGCTGAGGGGCAATTCTTGAGGGGCAAACGCATTAGGTGAGGAAAAGCTTTTTGTCTCCAGCAATATTTCAAAGACATTTTTCATGTATTTAACATGCTGCCAGGACACATAGGAACACCTGTAATAGATATCAAATGGAGGAGTCTTCTCTAGAAATGAGATTTTTCTCTACCACCTTCTTTAGTTTGTCTCTAAACAAAATTATTATTTTTGTACCTGCATGTCTACTTTTGAGAGACTGATCATACTGCACTGGAGAAGAGATCTGAGTGAAACTGTGTATATTGATTTGCTCCTTGCTGTTTAAAATTACAGATTATTTCAACAAAATATGATTAGAAGAGAAGAGTGAATATTTCTGTGTAATCTTTGTCAGTTGAATATGAAGCGTTAATGTTTGTTGGCGTGCTTCTTTCTGATCTGCAAAGAAGAAGGTTAGGAAATATCTTTGGTCTCATCTTTCCTGTTATGATAAATAACTGATCTGTGGTCTGAGCCGTAAAGTTCATAACCTGCCCAGAAAAAACTTAGGAACAAACCACTGCTGCTGCAACATTATGTAAAGTGGAAAACCTATTTTCCTGGGGAGGGGTGCTGCTTAAAGATGATTTCACAAAAGAGGAAGCCCTTGCTGTTTATCCTGCTTGATCCAAATGTGCAACATTTCCTGTGGCCAGATCTGCAGTAAAATCAAAGGGGGTAGCCATTTTCTGTGGTCTATTGCTTCCTATAGCATACGCATATGACAGAGGAAGAAAATTACCATTTGTTATAAAACTACCCCTAACCTTCCGTATCTGATTAATCAATTAAAAACAATGATGCATTGGTAATAACCCCACAATGTCCAACTGATAAGCTGTTTTTCACATCTGTCTGGAAGAACCACTGTCTATTTTAAGGTGACAGAAAGCAGTTTTACATATTCTGCAAGATGGAATTTATCCTTACGACTTTGCAAACACAGAGGGTAGACAGCTGATAAAATCTTTGCTTGCAGGAGGTCATCAAGTGTTTGATTGTGCAAAATAGCTAAATCCTGGGTTTTAGAAAATCCAAAAACATGACTATTTAGAGCAATCTAGAAATTAAGACCCTTGTTAATAATCAACATGTATGACCAAATCTTACAATCCTGACACAGGCATAATCACTATTGAACTTGGGAATTTTGCACGTTCAGGTGCTGTATTATCTTAATTCCTGTGTATTTCAATTATCCTGGAAGGTGCTTAGAGCCTCTGTGGTAGGCAGCTTTATAAAAACAGAGTACGGACAGAAAGACAGGCAGCCAGACTTCAGGCCTTCCATCAAATGCAGACAGACAAAAATGCCAGCAAGCCACTGGCAGAAGTTGTGTCATTCAAGGCCAAAGGTTAGTGCATTGACTAACGCTGAGAACATTCGCAGGCCTGAGAGTACACGCATTCCTCATCCAGACTGCTGGGGGGACTTCATTTAGCTGTATACAAATATTTGCCAGTTACTTACAGAAAGTCTGTGGCAGATGAAGGCGGCTATACAGTCTTTCAGGAGTGCATGTAGTGCTACCACACACACAAAATTATATTAAGAGAAAATTATTTAGGTTACAAGGTCAAACACAGAGCAGATAGCAAATGTCATGATTAATATTACCTGCTCAACTTTGTTTCAAGTCCCCAGTGTATCTGAATAAAATTACAGTCTTTAATTACACCCTGTGCATGTTATTTGTGATGGCTCCTACCTGGGCTAAGCAGTTTTTGGCAAGTCTGGAAAATGCAGAGTGCTCTCTAAATGGATTTACTGGAATACCTCTACAGATTTTACCAAGGAAACAAGCCATGCCCAGTGCAGTAGAGAGCTGTCTTCCTCCTTTGTTTAGGACTGAAGTTGTAGACTGGTAAGGAGGAGTTTCTTTAAAAAGTCTACGTGTGTGCATAGTTACCCACAGCCATGCACAGGGAATGCAGTTCTTCCCGTTTTCTTAAGTACTGAGGTAACTATGCCTCCTGGATCCTGCAGCCTGGTGACTGGCACCCCCTAAATACTGAAATGATTGATGAAATCAGTTGCCAGCTAGAGTCCTGGGTGGGTAACGCAGGAGACAGAGGCAGGATTCCTGGATTCCACTTGTGTCTGACTCAGTGTGTGATCTTCAACAGCAAATGTAAGTCAAATCAGGGCATGCTCTGATCTGTCATGGAAGGCARTTATGGGATTAATGAATGTTTGTCAAAGCTAGTTTAGTCAATACTGCAAAACACAGGCACAAGTAACTCTTGGGTGTTGGGTACCATTTTATCAGGGACAGGCGGACAGAATTAACAAGGATGCTGCAGTGCAAGGCAATGCTATTGTTAGTCTGCTAGGAAGATATGTTCCTTCTCAGTACAGGGCTTGCAATAGTGTTTTCTGCCCTCCCTTTCACTTAATTGGCCACCACTATCCATAGTTGCCTGAATTCATTCATTGAACCCACATACCATTTCAGTTGCATCCTCCAGAGTTCCCCTCTCTTTGCATTGAGTCTGCATCCCTTCTCCACATCTCACACAGCAAAGGACAGACCCAAATAATCTAAGGACAGAAATATGTGCACATGCACCAGCTACTCTGCACTAAGTCCAATTCTTTTGGGACAGGTCAGATTTACTTTTCATGCTCTGAACAGCTTACAGGACTCGCACCACAATTCTAACGTTTCCCTGAGGCATCAGACTGACTGCCGCTGAGCAGAACAATGGGGTAATCAATGCAGGCACAGTGGGGCTGTCTAATTCGCCTGGAATTGGGACAAAATCCATGGGAAGAATTGGGCCAAAACGCATGTTCCCAGAGTGAGTGTCTACAACATGCAGTCGGTCTGATTCTCTGGGAGAGGAGCAGACTTGCAGAGCAGCCCAGCACAGGGAGCTGCCTCAGAGCTCCTCCATCAATGGTCCCACAGCAGCCAGGGGAAGGTAGCAGGGCTGTTTTCCTCCTTGGATCCTTAACAGTTCCAAGGAGAAAAAATAGAAGAAAATGCTCTTTATTGGATACTGCCTGCTCAGTGGTACTGGGAAGAGTCTGAAAGACAGAATTTAGTAACGAAATGAGCGCGCAGAGCACCCTACAGTTGGCTTGTGTGCATCATTGGCTCCTAAAATCCAGGTGCCAACTTTCTGCCCAGAAATCAATATTCTTATTCTGAAAATATCAAAATGCTGAAAGCAAGTCTCCCAAATCTGAGACAACCTAAATGTGGATATTTTGCAAATTATCAAAGAAAAAAACATTTGGGTTTCATTTAGATATTGACCCTTTATATTTTAAAATATTTCTTATATAACTTTTTTTTCTCCTTGGTAAAATGTTTTCAAATGAAAATGAAACATTTAATTCCAAAAATGTTAGCATGGAAGTTTTGAAATATTAAAACATTGAAATATGTTAGGAGTCATGAAAAATGATGTAAAGTATTCCTATAATCAAAACTAGTCCAGAACTTAGTCCAGTATCCACATGAATCACAGTAAAACTGAGTTGTTTCTGTATGCTGTTTCCCTTTGTCACTCACTGCTTTTGCTGAAAAGAAGTTCATCAAGATGATTTTGTGTTACCTATTTTACAGTAGTTAACTCCTCAGTTGAAAGTTAGTCAGAGATTAGGAAACATTATGAAGTTATCAAAAAACTGGCATGTTAGGATGAAATCAGTTAATCTTTAGCCTCACAGGATAGAAAGAGGAAATGTAATTGCAACACTGAACTGTGTTTTACAGTCATTATCACTTAGAAAGCCCTTCAGATAATTCTATAATTAGCATGGGACATGTAACGGAGGGAAAAATACCTGACACAAGAGGAACTTAGTGAATGTTT
The DNA here is from genome assembly GCA_035582835.1 of Phoebastria nigripes. Lineage (NCBI taxonomy): Eukaryota > Metazoa > Chordata > Aves > Procellariiformes > Diomedeidae > Phoebastria > Phoebastria nigripes. The sequence continues at coordinate 394,015 of JAYKAV010001776.1, forward strand.
TCATTCACAAGTGGGATTTAGCTGCCATGCTGGTGCAATCTGCTGAAACAAAGCTCCTTTGAGTAACGAGTCATAGTTTGCGATATCTTAGGGCAGCAGACACCTGGACCTTGACTGAGCGGCATGGCTCAAACAGCTGCTTGTGCTCATCGCTAAATAGCACACGTGGTCAGTCAGGAGCAAACTGTAGTCACTAAATGGTAAGCGAGACTTATTCCAGTCAGGCAATTGACTGCATTTGTCTGATTCTCAAAATACCTTTCAGCACAATTACTGCTTCAGTCAGATCACTGAATTAAAACCAACTCAGTTTATCACACATGTTGATGTTTATATAGTACCTGTCATCACTCACTTAAATGGATAAGAATATGGATAGAGATTAATTCTTGCTCTGTATTTTGTCTTGAAATATAAACAGTGTTTTTAACTACTAATTCCTGAAGTGTGACACTTTGTAAAAGATCTACCTAAATCTTAACAATAGTTACTGGTGCTTAGTTCAGAATTTATTTGCTCCAGCGTTATTTATACAATGAACAGAGTGTTTCCGTGATTTCATCTCTGCTGAGGAAACTCAATTACGTTTTCAAGTGTTCAAAATCCAGGTTCTAATGCTGAATTGTGTAAATAAAAGATGACAAAAGAAAAGTTGGGTTCGTGATTCTTTTAGCAAAGTAAGAAAACCATGTTGGATTTCTTCTGTCATTTAAGAACAGTTCTTCAGAAATTGCCTGCCTATGGTTTTTGAGTGGAAAACTGCTGTGGGAAAATTTCTGTCTTTGTAGAAAATGTATTTTTTATTGGGAAAAAAGAGAAAATCTATAAATGGAAAGTAATTATTTTGTCTAAAGGATGATAAAAATAGTTTTCAATGTTACTACTCATAATATGAACTTGGGCTAAAGGACATGCTAATGGATATGGGTTGAAGACTGAGCAGCTCTGGGAAGGGGACAGTTTAGTAGCACCACCATGAGCAGTGGATGATACATGAAGTTTTATCATACCAATATGGGGGCCCATATTTCCAGAGTCAGATACCTTAATAAAGGCTTCTGATCCCTAGGCTGTGAAGAACATGTATAAATGCCCAGTTCAGGCTCCAGACCATCACCCTGAAGTCACAGATCTGGGATTCAGAGCTGCAGTTGTAATGAGGCAGCCAGAGAGCTAGAACCATCCTTCTGAGCCGTGTCTGGGCAATGCCTCTGTTTTCCATCTCCTGTAGGATATATTGGTGGGAAAACTCTTCAAGTCCAGTTTCCAGCTTCTGCAGGCAACTGTATCTTCTAATCCTACTCACATCTGAGATTATTTCTTACTAGAATCCTGTTCTGGCTCTCATCCTCTCATGACCAGAAGCTTTCCTTCAGTTTCTAGCCCAAATATATTCATGGATATTTTATACCTGTTCTTCTTTAGTTGTCTTTTAGTTTCAACAGCTCTTGTAGTATCTCCCCCCAGAGCACCTACAGGGAGCAGTAGCTTTAATTTAGCTAGGGGAAAAAAAAGAACCAAACTCTGCTCAGAAAAGAGAATATAATTCAAAATCAGGCCATTTTCTCCTCCTCACCACCAAGCCTCAGTCATTTTGCAAAGTGCCATCAGCTCTGCTAGCTGCACCATCTCCTGCTCTCTGGCAGTAGCGGGGATCGAGGTTGGCTGAGGAGGTGGTATCTCCTGCTTGTGAAACATTCCAGTGTAAGGAGGGGACGCTTTCACATAGTCTCCTCTTTAGTGAGTTATATCAATAAATTCCAACCAGAAAATGCCAACTGCGTACCATTATGACTGCAATCGCTCCAGCTAGAATACTTCACATGCTGCCAGAGCTATCAGTGGAAAGGCAATGCTCTCTGCTGCTGCATCAGCCATCCTTCCAGAGCTGTTCACCAGCATATCCTGTCATTCAAACACTGATGAGGCGTGTTTCAAACATAACAGAAACCAGATGCTGTGTATTCATTGTATAATTGCACAGCTGAAAAGAGGTTACAAAGTGGCCAGATAGCACTAAGCAGTAACCGCGGGAAAGTATTCTGTGAAATCTCTGTGGACCAGGTTGGACGTAGCCATTCAGTGCTGTGGATTTAGACATTTGGGAGAAGTTAACCCTCATTTTGACTCACCTGTAAATCTCTTCAGTGATCTGTAGAGTATGCCCCTACAAGACGTGACTTGACTCTCCAGGTTAGCTGCATAGGCCCCACACCTATTTACTCAACTGACCACAGCTGGCATAGCGCCCATGCGGCACATGAGCGTCCGTGATGTGCTGAGCACACATTGCATGGCACGTAAAGGTATGAGCTTTGGGCATGACTGGTTCTGCAGAACAAACCCCTCCAAGTGTTCTGGTCACATCTAACCTTTATATTTGTGTTTTTAATTCATGAATTCATGTGTGTATTCAGTGGGCCAAATTTTGTAAACAGACAAATGGTTGCAGCGCTTATATTAGATCTGCATTTTGATGTGTATGACTGCACTGCCAAAATAATAGTTTGTCACCATTAGCAATTGCTGACAGTATCATTAGTAATCTAACATTATTGGGTAAACAGGATTTTTGATTACAAGATTTTTATTCTCCCAATGGTTAGAATTTCAAGAATAGAAATAGTCATTCAGCATTTGATATCCAGCCAGACCAGTTGAATTTTCACTAAAAGAAATAAATCCATCTAACACTAAGCAGGGATACTTTGTAAACTTAGCCAGATAACTCAAAACCTTGACCAGTCCCAAAGTGCAGAATTTATGATTTGAAACCTCATGCTATCACCACAGGACCCAGGGAAGAAGTTCAAGGGATACAACATATTTCTTGTTAGAAGCAGTATAAAATGACTCTCTCCGCTGATGACGTTCTGATATTTGTTACCCATCCAGATAATTCCATGAAATCTTTGCTTGAACTTGTTGACAAAGTTGCTTCAATATCTTCCTGTAATACTAATTGGACAAAGTCAGGGCTTATGCTAGTGAATGGTCTTTGTTCACTGCTAGTAATTAACTATTTAATTCTTAACTGGAAGCCTTAGGGTTTCACACCCTCAAGGTATACGCTCAGTGCAACTGTTAAATTTAAAGGTTAGAATCGCCAGAATTATCAGGGAAGTGTCAGCAGATTGATTTCCTTTAAATTTATCTTGGTGGGGGAGACTGGCAACTAATAAGATTATGATTGTTCCAAAAAACAATTACGTATTGAACATGCTGCCAGTTGCTATAAATCCTGGAACTTTTCAAGAGATGGCTCTGTTATTAGCAATGTTTTTGTGGAAAAATGAGAACCACAACATTGGCATTAGGAAAATCCTGGAAATTGATAAAAGCGAGCTTTTGTTTGGAGGCAGAGTATCGTTTCGGTTCTCACCTCCTGAAACTGAAAGAGGCCCTGTGTGGTTTTACCCAGAGGAAGCTCAAGCCCAGCCTTGTTTATTAAAAATTCGAGCTACAATGTTATCTCCCCTGAAGAATCAGGTTCCACGCTGGCATGATTCACCCCCAGCTGGAGCCAAAGGGCTTGCTGCTGGCCTGACTGGGTGTAACTCTGTTTTTGATGACATAGGCAGGGAGTGAATCTGCCCCAGTCTTCCAGAGTTTCACATCCATAAGGACATAACATGTATAAAATATGTCCTGATTGCAGCGCAGTCTCGGCTGCCAGCAGCAGCTCTGGAAGCAGACCTGAATCTTGGAGGTGTCCCATGGGCACAAAGAGGAGGGGCTGAGCAAAGGACAGAGACCAGCTTTGGATCTTGCATCTCCCTCCCCCTGGTCTTCTGCTGTCGAGAAGCCCCTCTTCATGCCTGTGGTAGCTGCAGAAATGCTTTCTAGAAAGGTATTTTGCGGGACATTCAGTAACAGTAATTAGAGAAAAATGGATTATGCTCTGAGACCACATGAACTGCATTCCCAATCCCTGAAAGTGCCCATGATATGACAGAGTCTTTGAAGCTGATGAGCTATGAGAAGTCTCTGCAGTATACTGCATTTTCCCATTATATCATATGCACAGTATTGATTCTGACCATGTCTTCCCACAGGTGAAAATTGTCTTTTACTTCCATGTGTATAAGAACRCTCAGAACATAGGAAAATGAAAAGCAATAAATATACTAACAAGCCTGTTAGAACCGTGAAAAAAAAAATCTAAAATAGCAGCAGTTATTCTATAAAATTCCTGGCATCTCTGGGATGACCTCATGCTTTTGTTGTGCTGGAATGACCTGCATTACTCGCTTCTGATTGTGTGTCTCAGGTAACCTGGTTTTCTCAAAACCAGCTCCAGATCAGAGAAGAATCCAGGCTCCATTGAAGGGAATGGGAATTTTGCTACACACAGAATCTTATCCCCAGATTTTCAAACATGAGGAGATGAAAATTTGGCTCTTAACTCTCCCTTGGGATTCTTGAATTAGTGGTTCAACTTCCAAAAGCTCTGACACCCACTGATTTCAATAGGAGCTGCTGGAGCTCTGTGAAAAAAGGTTGTTCATTTCCAACACTAAATATGGATGGTGGAATCTTAAAATTAGGCTCCTATTTTTGAAAATCTTGGCCCAAACCTTTATTAATACCATACTACCATGTGTCCTGCATCTATTAGCAAACATAACAGCATTCAGATCCACATCTGCTGTATTCTCTAAACGTGGGAAATGAAAATGGTCTTTTAATCAGATTTAGATGAAAAGCTCTCTCTGAAATAATGATAGCCAGTTATGGATAGCGCATAATTTGCTATTAGTTAAAATATTCCCAAACAGCACAGAGGACAAGTGGTATGTGTATATACTCTTCCCAGAGAGCTGTGGTAACCGGAGTAATTTCAGCAATTTCCAATTTTAGAGGAAGTAACTGATCCCAAGTTGTTACCTAAAGTAATTCTTACTGACAGTATTATAGGCTTGAAACATTTTCTGCTATGCCAATACCACAAACTGGCTGTGCAATTACAAATGTATTTGTCACTTCTGTATTTATGTTATTAACACTGGTAGTTTAAAAAAAAAGTATTACTTAGGACAGTCTCTGCCTCTGTCCAAAAAAAAAAAAAAAAAAGAGGGTTTGATATGTTATTAAAATCAGCATTAAGTCAGATCTCCTCTGATATAATCTCGCCAGAATTAACCAGCTAAATAGGGTTGGCTCTGATCTGAATTTGAATGGGAAACCTCTTGGTGTAATGTAAACGCTGGGGGAAGTGGTATTACCAGTTCTGTAGGTGGCTTGAGTCAATAGCCCCGCATTGCTTTTATATTGTGTTGGGCTGTTGAGGGCACTGACTGTGTTTTTAATAAAAATTCTATGGGACATTTTGCAGAAGAATTAGTCCAGATGTTTTAGCTGGATTTCAATTTGGCTATCCTCTGCTTATCTCTCTAGAAACAGCAAGAGTTAGGGTTGCAAAATATTTTCCATTACAATCCTTGCTTTTAGCAGGCTCCTAATTTCCTGAACTGTGTACTTCTGTTTGCTGAAACTTCTTGAGTTCGGCTTCTGTTGTGCAGTGGGGTACAGCACTCTCTGTGCTATGGTTGAGCAAGATCTCTTCAGCCACTTCTGTGTGGGGGAGAGGAACTTTTAACACATTCCCCTGCGTAAATTGAACCACCTTGTTGTGAACAGAGCTCTGGTAAAAATCTCCCTCCTTCCAAAATGGCTGAAGTGTGAAGTTTAAAACCTGGCACAAACAAGACAATTGTGGCTAAATGATGATTAAAGCCAGATCTTTATACCTCTCATTTTATATGCGTGTGAGCAGCAACCCCATGGACATCACAGGACCCGTTGGTAATACAGGGTACCGCTGAATGTGACAGGGCTATTAGGATCTGGCTCTGGCCAAAGGAGGCGGGAGCTTCCTTCGTTTTCTGCTGCCTTGAAAATAGGTCCCCTTAATAGTAATATTGCAAAGTAGTACCAGGACTCTGTCTCCTACATCCCCTAGGAAGCAAGAGACGGGTAGTGAGAAGGAAACCACACAAAAGCCTTGTTGCATTGCTACATCAGCTTTCTGCACTTTATTACTGGAGGCAGGGTCTGGCTCCTCATCTGCTTTTCATCAAGGCTGAACCCTGTGGTACCCTTGTATGTTTGGGCCGTTTGAGGCTACCATAATAAAAACAATAATAAATAACAAATAAGCAACTGGAGTCTAAAGCTGTAGGATGAACTCCTTCCAGGTCCTAATGGAGTGAGTGGTAAAGTCCCGGTGGACAAGGAGAGCCCCGGTTGCTGGTCCAAAAGGCCAGAAGTGTCTGCAGGACTCTGTCACAGGACACACCAAAGCACACCACACTGCTGTGTGGTTCATGCTGACCAACAGTGGCTCAAAGCAGGATCAGACCATTGGTCAAAGCCAGCTGCCCCACCACATCGTGTGCCCCCACTTCCTACCCATAGCTTTGGCCCACACGTTTCAGGAGACCTTATCTCCTTGAGCTTTCTTTCATAAGACTCCAACCTCTTTCGTCTTCTACCTTGTCCCTTACTTAGAGGGAACTCCCAGTGTTGCTGAGGGCATCCCTTTGTATAAATAATGTAAATGCCTCAGTGGCCTCTGAATATTTCTGACATTTTATTGTTGTGGTGTGACGCAGAGAGGAAGCATTTACAGCTCAACCTATATTTGATTTCAGGGCACTGAATTTCCCTGCTGTTTTGTAGTGAAATGCATTTCAGAGCACAGTGTGGCACTGTGTTTGAAGATGACTGTGACAACAGACTTTGCATTGAGGTGTTGGATTTGTCTTTCTTTCAGGACTGAAGATCACTTCAGCTCAAAGGCTATTTTCACCAGCACTGTAGCAGGGAGCACCCACGCATGGTCCAGTTCTTGCCCTGGTGCTGTGTTAGCCTGTCAAGCTGTGCTAGCCAGAGGTACAAGTGACCCAAATGAAAACAAGACCTGAAGGGTACTTGACAGGCTTTTCCCTTGCTGCTCAGCAGTGGTCAACAGTGTGTAGCCTCGAAAATTTGAAAGATATTTGACAGGTTGAAAAACTGAAAACCAGAGGCCACACCTTTAATGCCAGTTTAGAAACATGTATAAAGAATCTGGTTACCCCGTCTGGGAAGCTAATCCACAGAGAGCTGAAAGTATCTGGCAAAGAAACACATTTTGCCTTGGGCTTGATTTGGGGAGGAAAAAAAAAAAGTAGTATTTCCAGTTTTTTAATCAGTCTTTGGCAGCCATGGAGCACTGCCTTACAGGATTACTATGATTATAGGCTACAGCGTGCACTGCAAATGAGGACTTTTAAATACCTGCTCAATGCCTGGTTGATGTGGGGCTGGTGAGGATGAGCACTGTGCTGAGCTTGGGCAGAAGTGAGGGCCACATTTGTCTCCCAGTTTTTTCAGCTATAAAACATAGACACGTTCATGTTACATCAGTATGTACCATAATAACATGCTATCCATTACGTGACATTGTATTTTAGATCCTGTTACCAAATTTTTCATTGGTAATAGCAAGACTGAATGAAGAAATGAGGGATTTTTCATATATCCAGATATGGCCTGTGTGAAAGATGGCTTTTCAATTTCTTCCTATTTTACCAAGGCTGATTCCTTTTCTCAGCTTTTTCCATTTTAGAAGTCTACTACTGGATTTTTGAGGATAGAGTATCAATGTATTTGATGGTAATTCTTTTAGGATTCAATTGCTTATGAACAGTTGCACACACACTTTTAAAATTAATTATTTAGTACTGTACATAGATTATCTTATTTTAGGGTTYCTGAGAAGCCAAAGGCAGGACCTTAGCACTCAACCACTAGCTTTCAAAAGGAGCCTGCTGTTGACATAACCCAAGCTGGTTTGTATGTTCTGGCTGTACAATCCCTGTAAAGAAATCTGGGAGGCTGGGCAGGCATTCTCACAGGGCTTTGAACTGATTCCCTGTTGAAAAGAAATTGGGTACCCAGGTCCCATCGGTGTCCTGAACACTGTCCCTTTAACATGGACTCAATAAACAGTCCGTATTAACGAAGGGCCTATTTTCCTGCTGCCCACATCAGCATCTCCCAGAGACTCCCAAGGGGAACTTGTGCAGGGGAAGATGCAAGTGAGTAAGATGAGTCTGACATGTAAAACCAGAAAAGGTTATGAAACATAGTTTAGGGCCTCTGAAAGGTTTCCTCACAGAGAAATGCAAAAGCAGCTCAGCGTGGTAGCGTAATCGTAACAGTTGATTGGCCGTAAGCCGCAGCTCCGTGCTGTTGCAATGTGTATTTTCTGCTGTTGAGACACGCCATGATAGGAAGCTCTGACATAGCCACCAAGTAACAGCAGCAGACCCGTATCAGGGTCCTTCCTATTTTTGAATGTGGGGTAAAAATGGCTGGGAACAGAACTGGGAAACAGAATTGCCATAAAATACAGAAGAACAGGGGCCCGGGGTGAGAGAGACCATGGCTTAGCAGAAGAGGTCTTCCTGATGAAAAGGATAATAATGGACTACGAGTAAGATTCGCCTCAGAGACACACAGAGCGTCCACAAGGCACTCACTGATGAAGCACACATTCATGTGCCACATGCCCAATTCATCATTATTTCAAAGCCATTTCACCATTGTTTCTATTATAGCCCATTGTAATAGGCTTAGATGAGAATTATGTATGGCATATTCATTCTTAAAATGACCTGGGGCAAGAAGAGCATTGACATATTACAGTGAGAGTATAAGGACTGCTGTGAACTCCAGGTGAGGTGGAGGGCAGTATGGATTCCTCTTGCAATTGTTAAACCCAACACAGGTAGAAGCAGTGTCAAATCTTATTTTTAGTTATTTTTTCTGGGAGGATGATTGCTAAAGTTAGTATCCCACTGAGGTAGGCAACATTTCACCTTTTGAGCAGCCCATTCTGCTTGCATGTATTAGCACTCAGGAATTATTACTTCCTACTATTTGTAGGCTGTAGTACCATGTGTTGATGGTTGCACCCAGCCTTTGATGAAGATGTCAAAATGTTTTTAAAAATACAGTTAACTTCTAGCTCGCCCACACTCTTATTTCACTTCGTGCAAAAGCCCAATTAAATACCATTAGCTCGTATCAGGAAAGATATGAGAGCTCAAATTTGCAGCCTAGACTTACCCAGACTTCCACTTTGTGGTCATCCCAAATTCTGGGTCCAAAAGCTTTGCAGCTAAAATGGAGATTAGCATCAGTAAAGTTGCTGTGAAGATGCAGAAATGAATAATCTCATCTCTAGAAATAAGGACTGAAACATATTTAGGAACAATGCCTCTGTATGCCTTCTACATATTTGGTGAACACTGGGCTACTAGACAGTTAATCAGGGATGGTTCTGGAGCAATTGATTTACTTAAAGCATCATGACACTTACTAATGCAATGCAGATCTCTTTTAAGGCATGTGATGTTTTCCAGAGCTGTTGAGTGCTGTAATTTCTCAATGAAATCAGAGAGATGCAGGGACCTAGCATTAATTTCCAGCACTATATAGATGTATCTTAATACAGGGTTTAATTAATGTTCAAGTTAATCACCAAGTACTTTGTTTTTTCATTAACCCACATGTATTACATTTTGATAGTCCGACGGGAAGTGTTCTACTTTGTTTCTCGGCAATACTGTGTATTCAGTTTTTATTGTCTGTGATAAAAGCAGCTCAGCCTCATTATTATCCCAGGATTTGGGTGACAGTAGGGAATGCATCACAGCAAAGCTAAAGCCTAGCTGAGAGCAATTTTACTATTACAGGCACAATTACCATCCATTACAAATTCCAGGAATGAGCACAACCATAACTTTAATAGGTGACTATGTTGCAGCAGCATAAAAAGAAAAATGGCATCCCTCCCTCAGCTCAGAAGAACAAAGAAATAAATAAAAGACTTTTGGTTGCATGCTCTGTATTAAACCCAGGCAGTCCTGAAGGCATTTGGCTCTTCAGTGGAAAGCAGCCCTGGCTCCTCCGTCTGTTGGAGTTTCACTTGATTTAGAAGACTATTTAAGGCCCTTGTCCTGCACAGTTAGAAAGAGGCACCTGTGCAGAATGCTGTTAGCTTCAATGAGTCTGCTTGGGATCTCTGGGACCTGTTCCCCACAGAAGTGCCTGTGTGCCAGGGTTGTGTCTGACCCTTTGCAGCCACTCTTCTTGTCCCAGAGAAAGGACAGGCATTTGTGTGAAGACTTGGACAGTTCTAAGCCCAGAGTATAACTGAAGTTGAAAGGGATTTTCTTTTGTTGCTGTTTAAAATGCAGCAACTGAAGCTTAACTGGAGTTGTTTGCATTTACTTTCTTTCCACAGTTCAATTATTACTGCTTTAAAGAAAGCATTTTTTCACTAGAAGTGAAACTCGGACCAAGACCCCATTTCAGGAAAGCACTTCCCTATCCAGATAGCACTAAAGTAAATTCCTGATTTTAAGCAAGCGCCCAAATGCCGTTGACTTTCCATCTCTTAAGAGAATTGTTTAGACAAGTGGATGAAACAGGTCAGAAACAAATATGAAGCTGAAAAAAATCAATCAATTTATATTGCCTATAACCAGAGAACGGCATGAATGCTAACTGAGGAAGAGAGCAAGTGCTGAAAGTTAAACTGGTATATTTTTCAGCAAACCTCTTTAATTTAAATAATCTCAAAGTTACAATTAGTATAAGAAGTATGGACATGATACTGTTCATGTTCCTTTATGAATATCTTCTCATATCACACTCGTGTGCATAAAGAGTACTGAAAGTGAGTTATTCAGTGAAGGCTCTTGAAGTGTCTAATACCTTACTTGACAAGGGTTCTCATTTTCTTGCAACTTCAGTAATTAATCCAGCTATTGTATGAAAAGGGAAACTGTCTATACAGGTTCTAGACAACATGATTTCCATGCCTACATTTTGTAACTTTTTAATTAATTTGTGTTCTTGAAGTAACAATATTAACATAATTTGTTGCAAAGATTTAATCACATATGACACTTTAGCTACCCAGACATTTGTATTTGAATAACTGTATAAGGTTACTCATTAGAGCAGGATCTCCAAATATAACAGACTGGTTTTCCTTCCCAGACGTCTGTCCTCCTGTCCTTGAGTAGCCTTTTGTGATTGGCAGTATTTTGAATTTATGGAATTATGGCCATATGAAGTACAACAGCATTTCTGAAGGAATAATGGAGAAATTGCCTTCTGTGCCTGATTTTCCAATAGGGGACCAGCAGCTCAAACATGCCTTTTTTTCCCTAAGGCGTTGTGGCTGTGAGTGACCCTGGGCAGGGTTTGAGTGCACAGCCTGGATGGGCTCAGACAAGCAGTTGTGCCAGCGCATGGCATGAGCACCAGCACTTCGTGCTTCACACAAAGCTATGCCCCATCTGGATGTTACCGCAGACCTCTGGCCTTAGAAGTCAAGTCCGTGGCCACCAAATACCATTCATGAACAATATAAGAGCAGAGAGTTGATGGTCGAGACTCCTTACTGCTGCAACTGACTTAGGCACAGTTCTGGGCAAGTTACCTGTTTTTATACAGCTCCATTTATAAAACTGGGGTAACTGCAGCCCAAAGTGTTTTACCGAGCTCGGCTGAAGTATGGTGATGTGCTAACATTAGAGAACGTGGTGTATAACGCAATGAAAAAAACTGTGCAAGTGCCTGGGGTCATTACAATAGGCTTTCTCTGAGTAAATGACAGAGACATAAGTGGTGAATTTTGATTTGTTTTTAATTTAAAGTACACCTATTCAATGAATTTTGTATGAATGCATTTGCAGGCACTCTGGCTGTTGTCAGCATTTACATCTGTAAATGTGAAAATCCAAGGCATAATTCAGTGGTGTTAATTCTTATTTCACTTCATGGGAAAAAGAAACAGAGCAAGGAGTTAAGTGCCTTTTTTTTTTTTTTTCTGTGTAAATAATCCAGCCAGTTTAAATATATATTTATTCTATGTTTGAAATAATGCAAACTATTCAGAATGCTATGAGAGCTATGAAAAACACAGGGCTTGGAAAACTGGCAGTTTTTGTGGTTTTGGGGTTTTGAGTAAAGTTTCACAACCAATCAGCCCAGAATAATGTCCAGTAAAGGCATTTCTGCTTGTTAGTCTATTTATTTATTTACTTTGGCATTGTGAGCCAAGGCAAGACACATTTGGAGGAAGGTCAGTGAAAATACTCCAGATCTGTCAAAGGGTCTGATCCTGCAAAGTGCTGAGGACCTGTTGTCGTTGGGGAGGTGCTCAGCACCCCTCAGAGGCGGTGATGCTCGCTCAGGAGCAGGCTGGAGCGCAACCTGCTTGCTCAGGCAGTGCGGGCTCTCACAGCCTTCCCGAGGAATTTGCTCAGAAAATAAAATCAATATTGGATCCATGTGACGCTTTACTTTGGCGGCCACTGGTTTCTGTGTGTCTCCTTCTCTGCTGGTGGCCCTGATCTCATCTGCCTTGCTGGAGATCTACCCTTTGCTTGATATTGTGTGTCTTCCAGCAGCCTTCCCACCCCAGCGCCCAGCCTGCCCCAGTGGCGACGCCTGAGCTATTAACCGAGCACTGGCAGAGACTTTGAAGGGAATGGATGCAGTCTGTGGTTCCTTGTTCCCCCCTCCCCAAAATGTGCTAACATGTGTCGTACAATATTTTGCTCTTGGGTTTAGGTCCCTGGGATATTAGGATGACTCGAGTTCAGGAGGGGAGATCTCCCTSGGGGAATATGTTTGCTCAATGGTTTGCTCAGCTCATTCTGGGAATTTCCAGTGGGAGAGGCCCCCCCTGCTCAGCTGTCACTGGGGGGCTGCCCAGGGGCTGGAGGATGGCTCCAAAAGGACTTAGGGGTTCCCTGGGGAGTGCAGGCAGTCCTGGGGCTCGGGGTTAGTTGTCCCACTGTGCTTCACCGCCTCTTGACCACGGCAGTGCTGAGGCCCCAGCACCACAGGGAGCCGAACAGCTGTCCTGCCAGCAGGGCCCACCAAGAGCCTCCCTGCACAGTCTGTGCTTCGGCGTGCTGGGGCAGGGGGCCTTGCATGCAAGGTCCGAATCAGGGGTGCTTCGGTCTGCGCTTTTGTTTGTATCCCTGCATGTGACAGACATGTTGCAAATATCCGCCACCAGAAGGTCTCTGGAGAGGAATAAACAGTTTTGAAAAGTAAAGGCTGCTTCCCCATCCTGCACAGTCCCCCAGCCCCTGCCCCACTGGTCGGGTCCCTGCGGGTGTCCCCGCAGCTGTAGGCCCAGGGAACAGTTGCATCCCAGTGAAGATTTGTTGTTTCCTTGTGCCAGCCACCAGCCTTGCCAGCTGGCCTTGTGGGGCACCCATGCACCAAGGGGGACACGTGGGCGTAGGGGCCTGGCCATGCCGTGGCCATGGCATGGCTGTGCCATGCCAAGGTGGCAAGCACCAGCAGCCACCCTGGCTCTGAAAGATCCCAGAGGAGAAGCTGTGGCAATTTTCTGAGAGCACTGCCACCTTGTGTTGGTCCATCCCACACTGTGGTAATGCCATGTCCTGGCATGGACCGGCAGATGTGCTGTCTACGAGAGATCAAGAAATCATTTCATGGCCCGAGGTAGCTGTTTGACACTGCTGACTGTCCTCTTTAGTGGCGTTGCTCTTATAGCTGCAGGAGCAGAGCCTGGCTGTGCAGCACTGCGCACGACACTCCCACCCGTGAGCCGAGGGCGATGGGGTGAAGCAACCATTTCCCTTTGGATCCTGAATGTCCATAGCACAGGCTGGATGTCCAGACAACAAAAGGAGCCTGGAATACCATCTGCAGTCCCATCTAATAGCTGATTGCTCTGTGCAATATGGGAAGAGAGTCCAGAGGAATTTTTTGTTGGTTTGTTTTTCTTTTTTAACCTGAAAGGTCAATTCTAGTTCTCCCCATCCTTTCCTCTGTGCCCAAACAGATTGTTCAGAGCTGCATGCTTCCATTGCGCACATTCTGCACTACATTAGTTTAATGGCACTGTCACTATGAATTGCAAACTTTCTCAGCTCCCCCCTGTGCTGGTGAAACATGGCAACATAAGGAACATCTGTTCTCTTACCCTTTGCTGGAAATGGGAAACATCATATTGCATTTTTGTTATTAGCCTTATTTGGATGCCAGTGGTTTTGTTTCTAAACACATCAAGGCAGCTGAATAACCTTAATTGAGTACTACAGAAAAAGCATGGTTTCATGCAAATACAGCTGCCAGCATAATTATTAGGACAATACTGAACTTCTATTCCTGAGATCGGTTCCAGTTCCTTGGTTTTTATATTGCTCCCTTGCTGCTGAATTTCATTATAAACATCTCCACACAAACCGATCTATAGTTAGGCAGTAAACAAGTTAAGTCCTTAATTTTTGATGTTAAAAAGCCAAACAAACCTAATGATTACAATGTGCATTTGAGCCTTTATTTATACCCAAAATTAATTACCTAATCTTCACTAGGAATACCTACCACAGGTAAATCTCTGTCTTACATGACTTCAAACAGTCCCCAAGATTTCTAGTGCAATTTCATTAAAGACAACAGATTCCTGCAGCTCCTATGGAAGATGACAGTATGTGTAAATGGAATCAATTAATAATTCCCAGATTTAATTATAATGGATTCATTGTTATTGCACGATCGACCACAGCATGCAATGGGCAATTAAGCACATATATGCAATTCTCTAGTCCACCCATTATATAGAATCACTTCATTATTAAGCTTGAGGGCAAGTCAGAGACCAAGAATACAGCAAGGGCACAAAAAGTGCCAGAATCTATTCCAACAATTTTGTTGGTGTCTTTCTGCACCGCAAGATACACGTATCCTACATGATAGGCACATTTTTAATGATCCTTCATGAAAATATTTCACTTTTATCTTATCTCCTTTACCAGCTTAATGGAGCATTCCAGAAAACTATTAGCCAGGTGTGGCTTGCTCAATTTTTGGTAGGTTTGCCTAGATTTGGAGAGGTCTTTGGTGAATCCTGAAAATCAGGCTTCTGGTGAGAATGATGGGGGGGCTTTTTACCCTGCAGATTTAATTAGGTTTTATTTTCTTTTAGACCCACAGCAGAATTCAAGGCTGCTTTGGATCGCCCATGAAGTATGTTTGGTCTAATTCCTAGGAGAGATGTGCTCATTGTCACAGAACAATTGGATCTAGTGTCACATCAGTAACAGTTTCTCTTTAAGAAAGGCAGATTGTAAGACCAGCAGAGGTTTTGCAGGTCAGGATTGTGTTGTATCAGCAGAACTTTTGTGGGGAAGCTTGCACAGCGTGCCTGCCCTGTCTGGCTCAGTCCGTTGTCTTCACAACTAATAATATTTACTCCAAATTTAAAGAGGCGCAAAGGTCAGCAAGCCAAATTTAGGCTGGGGGTATCTTTACTGAAGTCAGTAGAGCTGATAAACATGGCCTGATATTTGCTGCTGGAAGAGCGAATATGAAAACAATTCTTCAAGCATTTATTTTCATTTTTACAATCACAGAACAAGGCAATTTGCAGCAAAACGTTGGATGCAACTCTGCTCTCAGAGCATAAGTCACAAAGGATGCCAGACTCAGGTTTTGGTTTAATTAATACTAGAAGTTTCTACGAGGTTTGTGCTCATTTCTGTCTCCCCCAGTACCTCCTCTCTGAGAAACAGACTCCCTGGATACTGTAACTGGTCTGGTCATTTGAAGTGGGAAATCTGTACTAATGGTACGTACCATGGTAGTGGTGGTGTATACTTAGTTTTCGCTTCGTAAAACTCATATTCCCCTAAAGCTTTGTCATATCCCCTGGTATTATTGCACAGATCTCCCAATTAGTGTAGTGTAATTCTCAGCTAATCAATTAAACACAAGCCTGGACCCCAATGCAGTCTTGCCTATGCCTCTAGGAATTAAAACAAAGGCAAAACTGCCTGTGAATTTTTGGATGAGGTGATATTAACCAGGATAAAAGTTGCGCATGCAACTGAAAAGAGCCAAAGACTGTGAAAATGAAGAATGAGCGCCATCCTGTTGAGGGAAGATTGGTATGGCAGAGTTTGTTCAGTGCTTTGCTTGACCTATTTTATTCTATTTTAACAAATCTGCATTAGTAATTTTGCAGTGGTTTGTAGTTTGAGTACAGTGTGTGCTATGCTATATTTGTGATTTGTTATTAGTAAACAGTCCTGAATGCACTATTTGCAGAGCCTGAGCTGAGCGTTCGTTTTCCATGCAGTTCGGCATGGTATGTTCCCCATCGTCACATTTGGAGCTCTGATGAAGAGAACACAGACCCAAATCCTCTTGGAGTTAGTCTGCAGCCATCTGTTTTATGAATCAAAGAGGGAAATTTTAATGCAAGCAAAGCACCCCAGTGTCCTGAGACACCAAATTGTTGGAGAATCCCCATTTTTTAAATCTTTCGAAGCAGATTCATGTCTTGGGGATGGATCTGAGACCCTTCCTCTCCTCTGACCAAGGCAGTTCCTGGGAGTTTGCCTGGGCTGTGACTCACATGCTTCCAGGCCAGCGTCACCACTTGCTGTACGTGACACCCGGGGCACCCCTGACTTCCCCAAGCCAAGCAGGGGTGACGGGAGTCTCACGGAGCAGCTGCCCCGCACTGTGACAGGGCTTTAGCCTGGTGCCACGCAGCTCCCTTCCCCTTTGCAGCCCAGAGCAGGGGTGCCAGGCTGAGACACTGAGTGCCCTGGCGAGGGTAGCTGGCACAGCGAGCACAAGTTGCTCCATCGCAGAGGGGGGAGAGAACAGGAAACAAGCGGTGACTCACAGTCCACACTCTCCCCACTTTGCTTTTGAGGCAGCAGAGCCACGCACAGCCCCTTACTTGGGGCAGGCTCAGGCACAGGCTAGTCCTTGGTGAAATTCTTTGCATCTGGTGCTGTTCATTTCCTTTCAATTTTTATCTAGTCTTTCTGGGCTTCCTGTTAGCACGTAACGCCAGTCAGGACAGCACAGTGCCTGCTGCCTGCTGTGAGTTTGCTGTGCAGAAACCAGTAGGAGCTAGTGGTTACAGCAAGGGGCTGTGATTCAGCTAGCATGAGTTTTGGTGCATCCTCCCTGTGCTTTTCCATGTTCTTGCTCTCCCAGGAGGTGTGGTGCCAGGGATGAAGAAGAGCTGGGGCACTGAGGGACCTCAATGAAGTCTATGAAATGGATCCTGTGTTTCTGCTGGAAAGGGCTATGGGAAGCAAGCAGCAAAGACAAAAAAGTCATCTGTAAAATGTGGATTCTAGTTTTTCTTCTCACGTGTCTCCCGCTTTGATTATCTTTTACTCGTGCTGATATAACCATTCACTTGAATATTTTCAGCTTTTCTCAAGCCTGTGAACTTTTGTTTTTATAGGGTGAGCTTGTTTGCCAGGCAGGTTTTCCTCAAATTCTCCCGGTGCCAGTAATTAAGGGATTATCATAATTACCTCACTGGTGCAGATATTGAGCATTAGCGCTTAGGCTGAATGTGCCCACTTTGATTTCTCTACAGTGACGCTAGGTAGGCTGTGGCTGAACTCTGCTCTAAATGAGTACAGTGTCATTAATGACAGCACTCTTACAATGGGCACTTTTGTGCTTAAGAAGCTTTCTATACCTTAATCCAACCTGATGCAAGCTACACATGCAAATGTATTACAGGTACAATTTACTTCATGGCATTAACAAAACATAAAAAGAGATTCAGAATGCACTGTGAAGTGTTTAATGAGCTGTGGGTCAGATCCTTGGAGCTGGCCGAACTCCACCAGCTGCAAGTCAGGGCGTAATGCTTTCCTTTCCCTGTCCTGTGCCTGGCAGTAGCCTGAATGCTCTACTCCTACCAGGCTTGAGAGTTCTTCTCATTTACACTGGCCTTCAGGGGTCACAAGGAGTTGAAAAATATTGTAGACTCTTTGTGGGTCCCTTCTCTCCACGCAGCTGCAGCAGGGATGGCGTGGCATGCTGCTGACTGCCACCGTGCCGTGGTCCAGGTGCAGGGGACGCCACAGCCAAAGCACACGCATCTGCTGCCCCGAGTGGACACAACACACCAGCAAACGTGCTCCTGTGAATCCTGAGCAGAGGCCTCAACTTGGACCGAGTGCTGGGAGGGAGCAAAGTAGCTCTGCTGAAACTGCTGCTCTTGTGGTTCAGCATACCCAGCACGCCCGCCTTTCCAGGCCTGTTCTCAGGGATTGCTGTGCCTTCCCACATCTGGCTCTTTCATGTTTGGCCTGAAATGGCCTTTCTCCTAATGGCAGCTTTTCCATTGCACGCAGGCTCCTGAGGTGATGATAACGTTATGTTTCCCTGCAAGCTGTGTATGAGAAGCCGTGTCTTGTTTTGCATTTCATCTGCTATAATTAAACTGGCGATGAAACCATTCAGGACCTGAATACCCTTCCACTGTGGTCAATACAAAGCTCTGACATTCATGGGAATGAAGTCTGATCCTCAAGTTCCCTTGAAGATCATTATTCTTCATTCTGCGCTTTGCCCTGCTCCCTTTCTAAACCAGCTATAAAAGCATTTGTTCTCTAAGACAAACTGTGCCTCGTCTGCACCGGGAGAGAGCCCATGCTCTAAGTGCGTGCTCCTCATTCACAGATGACCAGCCTGAAGCAATAACGATGCCCATAGAGAAATAATCTCTACCATTTCTACAGCCTTTAATTTTTGTTTGTCTTTCTGCCATAGAGGCTGTATGCTATGTATGCCATCTCCGCTTGCTTCCTGTTCCCGGCCAGCTGTGGATTGATGATACCATCTTCAAGTTGTTGGACTTCCTCTTCTTGTCTTTAATCTCTTTTGGTTTCAAAATGGCCCCCCACATTTACAGTTACCAACCACAGCAGGCAGATAGCAGCAGCTGGTAGCCAAGCAGACAACACTGAGTGCATTTTAAAAACAAAAAGAGATCTGTTCTTTAGGTTATATAAGAGGATTTAGTGCTAAGATTTTGTGAAACTCAGAGTAATTTCTGAAATGTTTGGCAGTTAATATCTTAAATGTGCTAATTCTTGACATTTTCAAATTCACATTGGTTACAATTTGACTTGGCTATACCTGTAGGAACAATGATAGCCAGTAACACGTTTATGCTGCATAGTGTATAAATTCAAAATGTAGCAACTTAAAGAGAATTTTATACTGCATGAACTTACTTGACTTGCTTGCACTAGACTCCTTCCTATCTGACCATGCATTCCTTGCCCTAAATCTATAGGCTGCAGATCGGAAAAGCAACACATTTTCTTTAGTTAACACCTGTGCTCAAAGCCAGGCTAAACCAAGCCTAATGTAACCATCCAGTTCTTCAGAAGCAAAGCCACAGGTGATTTTGCTTCCTCTTCCTTTCCTTCTTCATTAAAATCTGGTTTCACAGGGCACAGAGCCTGACTGAGCTGCAGAGCAGATGTTTTGAAGAAAGTCCTGGCCAGAAGCCACTTTGTGTCTGTTTCTGGTTGGTTTTGTTTTAAGATAGAGAGGGAAATGTACCTTATTATGTATAGGTGTTTATTCCAAGATGTATGAAAAGTAAGAACAAGTCAGGAAATGCAGAATTTCTTCAGTCAGGTGCTACAGACCTCCCCAACTGGGAGTACAGCCAATGTACAACTTCCATAGCTGGAGCATCCACATGTGTCAAGATCACGAAGATAAGAGGAATTAGTTTGCTGTTAGTGTGCACTATTAATTACAAGCTGTTTCTTGAACTGATTTTTATGTTACAGTCATGTGATTCTGCTAATGCAGTTATAATTCTACATCGTTAGCATCAGAGTCTAAACCTGGGGTGGTGGTAGCAATTTTTGCTTCTGAGATTTCTTCAACCATTACCTATCGGTGTGCCTTCAAGACACTGCAAGTTCTTGCTTTCCTCACTCCAGTCACAATCCCAGATAGCAAGCTGTTTTACTTAAGTGTTTTATTGTAATAGGTTTATTTAAGGCTGTTATTATCTGCTCAGTGTTTCATTGGGAGGGAAGTTGTGTTTGTCATTCGGCAATTGTGGCTACAACCAGGAGATCTATATTCAGTTCATGATGTTTCCCCAGACGCTTTACCTTAGGCCTCAACCCTGCAGGGTCTGAGTGCCTTGGGCTAAAGCCAGTTGGAGGTTGGTATGATCAGTATCGTGGACTGGTGGAGGACGGTAGAGGGTTTATCTTCTCTAATCTGTTATCTCCTCTTATCTCTTGCTTTATTTATAAAATGGGGACTGTGTCATAAAAGTTCCTTTATCAGCTTGGCTTTAGGGTTGTTCGAGCAGCTTTGGTCCCAACCATCTTCTGTTGAAACCCTCATACCTTCTGGGCTTGATCCAAAATCCAGTCAGGACAAATCAGGCCAAACTCTCTCAGGCTTTGGGGAGAGGCTGGGAAAGATTATGCTGTGCAAGTCTGATGGCCAAAATGTCTTCACATTGTCCCAGAGCTAACGGGCAGCTGTAGCTGGACCTCCTGCCCCAGTGTGCTTGCAGCATAGCCATGCTCCCAGGCTGAGGATATGAGATTCATCCTGTGCAACTCTCACCTATCTCCTCTTTTTTGACTCCAAGAGCCAGGATGCAGATTTTACATCCTACAACACATTTTGCATCAGTAGGTGCCTCTTGTCTGATGCTGCCTTCTGACAAAATAGCTCCTGCATCCATTTCAGCTGGTTTTGCAGAGCAGCCCACCCAGCAGGGAGGACTCTCAGCCAGGCTGGTCTGTGTGGTGAGCCCACACCACTCACCTGAAGCAAGGTCAGCCAYCGCAGTGCAGCGCACCACAATGACACCCACCTCCCTGGCAGGCTGCCGAGTGGCCTTTATCACTGTGGCCTCTGTCCTTAGACCTTTTGTAGAGTCTGCACATCAGGACAGTAATCCAAGAGGCGAGAGGCCAGTGCCTGAGCTGCTGTGCCCTGCAGTAGCAGCGAGGAGATCGATGCGGTATTGTTAGCACGGGTATCACAGCCACTATCTCATCTGTTTAGCCTTTAGTAAACACTCTGTGTGCTACACAGTCATTTCGTCTCCTGGCTTTACAGAATCCCCTGACTGTCCAGAAGCACCACAGCTGCCAGCCAGGAGTGGCCAGCAGCTGCCTTTGAGTACATCTGGGTTTTGTTTTTCAAAGGGTTACTTCCCCCCTCACACCCCCAAACTCAGGACAAGGAGACACCAACCAAAGGGGAAGGAGACAGTGGACAGAGAGCTCAGCCTTGTCTCATTGGGCTGATACATGCACTCCCTCTGGCCCCACCTGATCTCTTTGACCTGCTGATGCAGAAATCAAATTGTCATTGGCAACAACCCATGTTGGCCTGAAAGCCACAGATTAGCTTCTGAGAAAGCCTGACGTAACTTTTCATTCTCATTACCAACTCTAGAGGGAAGACACCCCCCCATACGCCTCCTCCCTCCCCTTGGTTCAAGGATTTCAATTTCCACGTAGTAGGTGGTGGTGGTGGACATGATACACGTGCTTGAATGGACACGTTTAGATGTGAGCCAGGGAAGAGCTGGTCTCCTCTCCAGGATGCCTCAACTTTAGTTTCCCGTTGAGATTGTGCATATGCACAGCACTGACTTTTCAGAGATGCTGAACCAATGGGAGCTGTAAAACCCCAGCTCGCGTTTCAGCCCATATGTACTTTGGTTGCCACTGAATATTGCATCAGAAAAATATTTAATGGTAGGGAAAGAAAGAATACCCCTTCTCTGATAGGAGCAATGTATTCTCAAGAGCTCAAATCTGCTACCTTTGCTTAAGCTAAACAGTACTGTGTGGTGTTGTGCGGTGTTGTGCAGTGTTGTGTTATGTTATGTTATGTTATGTTATGTTATGTTATGTTATGTTATGTTATCAGAGGCTGAATACTGATTTTTGCCAAACTGGTTTAAGTCCAGCCTTTCTCTACTGGCTTCAGGAAAGGCAATCTGGATTTATCCCATTGATTGAGAGTTTCAAAACAATCACGGCTTCACACTTCCAAAGCCATTACATTTAATCTCATCAATATGAACTGAACACGCAAACAATGTGGGAACAGTAACAAATGGGGAAAGTCTGCCCTGAAAGCCCAGCAAGACCTGACTTTATCAGCCCAGGACRTATAAATCACTTTCTTTTCCAGCTCATTTAACCTTGGCCAGYGGCTTTATGCCTCAGTTTGCTCTGTTTCCAAAAATGCGTCCAGTTCCTCTCTTGATGCATGGCTAAGGCTCTCTTCTATCGCTGACTCTGTCAACTGGGTAGCATCCCAGCCCCTCCTAATTGTGTAATCCTGCCTCAGTTTAAATATATTATTCCCCTTCTGCTTTCAAATTAGTTATCTCAGAAACGGCACTGGCACCGTGAGGTCCCTTTAGCTTTCTGATTTCTGTGTGCCTTTCCTAGAGGAGCTCTAACTTTTTACTAATTTATATCTCCCTTACACTCCCCACCATCATATGTGCAGCTGCTGTTAGAGTCCACAAGACACACATCCAAGAGGGAAGGAGAGACCCAGTTGCTCTTTAATGTGAAAAACTCAGAGCTCAGTTCAGTGAGTGGTGCCAACACTGACAGAAGCTGCAGAGATGCCTACGGCTCAGCCTCACGGGTTGGTGCGTGCTGTGGGTGCGGGGCACCCGTGGGCTCCTGCAGCTAATACCCCTGCTGTGGTTGAGGTTTGGATTGAAATGTGGCAGAGGCTCTGCCACTGCTGTCATGTTTGTTCTTTGGTGGCAGCTGAGAGCTCTGAGTTGGAGCTCAGAAGTGTCCGAAGTACATTTGATGGAAACAGCAGGAGGGTGAGCAACCGGAGGAAAGGGTCTGTGACCAAAGGCACTTCTGAGACAGGCTGCTGGCATTGACACTGTAACGACAGTTCATCTGAGCTAGGCTGGTCTAGGGGCGTGAATGTTTCAGTATAAAGCTCTTAAAGGGATTAATTACATTAAACCAGCCAGATTGTTGAAAATTAAATCCATGTACTATGTATAGTGATGTTACCTCCATAAGGAGAGAACCTATGTCATGCTGAGTCTCAGGTCTGCTGTGAGTGGGACACGATGCTGCTGTACAGTCTCCGCATGTGCATGGGGGGGAGGGCAGAGCAATGCATTCCTCCTGGTGTTTATTCTTGCATAGGAAGTGTGAGAAGATGCTATAATTAGTACCAATGTGTTTTAAATGGAGCCCAGTGTACCTTAGGTGATCAGTGCACATATTCCAGCACAGTGGGCTGTATGGAGTAGATGGCATCATGTAGAGGCAATTATGCAGATGTGTAGTGTTTCCATAATGTATTGCTGTTCTAGAAGACATTGTATAAATCTCTGGGTTTGCTGCAAAAATGTCCATTTTTGCTGTCACTGCCAGCTTGCCAGACTGTTCTGTTGTCTGCTCAAAGCTTGTTAGGGCTTTGGAGTGCTGTGCAGGAAAATCTCTCAGTGAGATGGGTGTTGTGAATTACAGCCCTGACAACTATCAGAAGGTGCATGCTGAGGTGTAGCATTAATATTTATTTGGGAACAGATGTCTTGGCTGTTAGCCAGGGCACAACCTTGTGTTAGATGTTGGGGAAAAAAAAGTGATCSCTGCCCCTAAGAACTCACAGTCTTTATATAGCAACTATTAAAAATATTGAATATCATTTTAAACACATGAATGATTTAAAGGAATAGGTAGAAGAAAAGTGTGGGTGGATGGTAATGCTGTAATAACATTTTTACCCTGAACTGAGTGAAACATTTCCAACCAATGGCTGATTTATATATTTACATTAGCTGGGGTTTAAGTATCCTTTTTTATTCCAACTTTTTACACAGATAAACCTTAGCTATAAAATAATCTTATTTTGCTTATACACTGATAAAAATGTTAAGTAAGAATTCTTAAAACATTTTCCTGCTCTGTAGAGACATGGGGATGTAGCAACACCATATTTAAAAATATTCTTTCCTCTTCCTGGCACGATTTCTAATTCCAGTGGAGCATGACAACATCTCCTTCTGCTTTGATAATGTCATGCATGCATGCGCCTGCTGTTAGTTGCAGGACAATGACTTCACACCAGACACAAATGGGCAACAACTGGCAAGCCAAAATAAGACTCTGTTTATGTTGATAATAGCTTTCCTCTGTGCTTTGTGTGCTCCTTCTAGTGGAGGAGCTAATTCCAGCTTTGGACCAGTTTGCAGCTGATCATCTGCTCGGGATGGCTTTTGAAGTCATGGTGTGCCGTGGGGTTAGAGTATGTACAGATTCTCCCAGTGCCATTCGCAGAGGTGAGCAATAGCTGGCTCGGCAGAGGTTTGATACTCCAGAAGTGCTGTGATGGCTCCTGTGCCAAGTCCTTGTGATGAACATCCAAGGGTTAAGCTACACACTTTTCTACATCCTCTCTTTTCTTCGCGTGTGCAGCAAGACGAAGCTTGTCTCACTATTTGCTTTTCTAAATTAAGATATCTTCTGGCAAGGCACCACTCAGGAGCTCACAAGAACACCACTTGAAATGATACACACTTACTGGCTGTGAGAAGCCAGAGACTGATGGGCATTAAAACATGCTCCCTGCAGATATGTAGACATGGTTTCTACACCTTAGTATCAGCACAGGGGAATGTGGAGGTGCTTACAAGAACCCTGCCCAGAGTGTACCATTTCTATGAGCAACGGACTTTAACCTTCGGAATTAGAGGCCAGACAAGAAATTAACTCTTTATAATGAGTATCTGTGGACCATGTGGATGGGGAAAAAATTTGCCCAGAYGCCATGAGGCTCAATCCTTCACTCTGATTACTGGTCAGGAGAGAGTGAGAAAAATTATATGACCTTCCCTGACCTCCTCCCTTTCCACCAGGAATGAGGGGTGAGAGGAATAACAGCCTTCCTTTGATTCACCAGATCAGTTCATCTTCCCCAGAAGAAGGAAAGTGCCATTTTGAAGCTTGTAGCCCTAGTAAGGAAGCTCCGGTAGTTTTTTCCCCAGGCAGAGCAGCAGTGGGCTCTGTGTGTCAACGTTGATGACAATCCAACAGAAAGCATAGAGAGCAGAGGCTTGACTCATCGCCATGGGTGCAAGAGCTGTTCTTTGAACCCACTGCACTCATGGGAACAGCTTTCTTGGAGAGGTGATTCATCACTGGGGAAGTCCAGGATGAAGTATGGACACCGCCTTCCCAAAAAGGACAGCTGTGATCTCTTACACGGACTCCTCCCCTGACTGTCGTAGCACTGAAAATGACTTGCTGCTTCTGGGAATGAGCCACGTGGTGCAGATCTCAGCGACTTGTCTCCTCACTGTCAGTTCTGAATTACTAAGACTGGGCCGCTACGTGTAGTGTCCCCTCAGAATGGGATCTTTGCCAATAAGGGCTTGCAGACAGTTTAATGGGTCTTTCTCAGGAGCCAGAAAAGATTGTGTGGGGATTTCCGGAAAGACCTAAAGCTTTTGTCTTTTTCACACTTTGCAGAAATCCGATGTACATTTAATCCACCTAGTTCGGGAGTGTCACACACTCCGTGGCCTAACCTTGGTTACACAAGGTGACAGCACCAGAAAATTGGTCCATTGCTTCTCATCAACAGTTCTGCTACAAATAAACCAAAAAATTTTGGGGAAATTCCAATAATGCACCGAGATTTTGGGGGGACTACAGGTAAACCTCAGAGACGGGCACCAGCCCTGGACAGAGAACCGCAAAAATGAAGGGTCAGAAAGAACCGGTGAGAGTGAGGAAACATGGGACAATATGTGTATCCTGGGACCAAAAAGTTTTGAGAGTTTGTAGCATGGAAGAGTCAACTTTCAAGTGATGGACAGTCCCAGTAGGTGACTTCGAGCTTTAGGCATCTTCTTCATCAGCTGTGGTGAAGTTTGAAGGACAGGGAAGAAAGGAGGARCATGTAAGCCTAAGGGTGGAAAACGCAGATGAATGGTATGGAGGGGAATACATCCAGCATGAAGAGGGTGAAGAGTATCTGGAGGGCAAATAAATAAGAGATCAGAAAGAATAAGTCTTGAGAGAGCACAAGGATTAGGGGAAGCACAAGGACTGTTGAAGGATGCAACCCAGGGCAGCTTACAGGGCTCTAAGTACATAAAAACATACTTGGCTCCAGAAATTTCTAATCTGGAGATGGTTGGCAGCTGGGAGAGCACTCAGGGGAAATATTGTATGTGCTTACCCTGTGCTCATACTTTTCCCCAGGCATTTTGCTTTTGCCCAGTGTTGGAGACAGGAGCTAGATGGACCTTTAGCCTGGCCCAGTGTGGCTGCTCTTATGTTCTTGTGCTCTCGTGTTGTGAAAGAGTTGGAGTCCTTGTGGTAAGTCTTGCGTTCTTTAGCACAAGCTGCAGGACAAACCGCGCTTATCACAGCTCCATTGCTGAGTCAGGCACAGAAGGGATCTTGCTGACATTCCTCATTGCTTTGCGCACGACATGCTGAACATATTGTGAGGAGAAGACTGTGTTTCCCAAAAACAACTGGGCTCTTCACCAAGATGACTCTTATGTAGGTATAGCAAATTGCTGCTAGTGTTCCTGTCTCCTGCAGCAGGCTGCTCCAGCTCCAGGCTACGGAAGGGTGGCAGCAGCAGCTTTCTTTCTAACAGCTTTTGTTGCTGTTTTGGTTTAGTGGCCAGGCTGTTGGGTTGCTGGGGCTGCCTGGGGAGCCTCTCCTGGGGCATTGCCCTCACCTCTGGCCCACTGTGGCCTGGTAGCCTCCATGCTTCAGGCTATCACCCACATTGTGCTTGTGAGGCTGCTTTTGTTCCCTGAGGGGATGGAGGTGTTGGTGGATCCCATCGTTCCTCTCTCTTTGCTAGCATCTCAGTGGCTGGTGACAGTAGAGCTTTCTGAGCCTCCTCTCTGGTCCTTTTGGCTGCCTCATTCCTCCCCCACTTCTTTGGCTTGGTACTCCCAACTCTCTTTGAGGTTGTAATTATCTCCCATGAGTAGTGCTACCCTGTTTTGTCTATCAGGGCTGGCATTACCAGGAGGGGTCTCCATTTTTCCAAGAATACTGTGGCGCTTTTTAAAAATAAGTATCTCCCAAGGAGGTGAAGGTACTGTTAGAATCTCCTGATAGCTGCACTCACCTTCTTTTTCCTTTCTGCTTCTCCTTGTTTATTCATTCCCATGGTGAGAATGACAATATTTCTGTCTGTTAACAGGTAGGAAGAAGGGGAATCTGCTTCCAGAGTAAATGGGAGGACAAGGAAGGTCAGAGGGTCAGAGCAATGTTTATACACATAYACAGTAATTTCTCGCTCAGTGTATGCATACATATGCACATGAACTACATATATCAACAGTACATTTTTTCTAAGGTCAATGTTTTTCTCTGCAAAGCCCAGACCCCACTTAGGGGAGGAACAAGCCTTGCCAATAACTGGATTCAATTTATAAGAAACTAGGTGGAAATAATGATGAGGAAATGAGAAAAATAAGCTTTTGATGAAATAATTAATGACTAGTTGTGACACAATCTCACAGCAGCAATCCAAGGCTCAGGGAGATCAGAGGAGCCCATCCGCTGCCAGACAATGCTTACCATGCAAAGCCAAGTAGCCTCCTGTTTGCAATTTAAAATCATAACCATATACATGAACTGCAGTTGGTGGCGGCTTGTTTGTTTTAAGTTCTCTCCTAACAAAGTAACAGCACTCCCTTCGCGTTGCATCTGAAGGAGGAAGAGATCAGCGGGTTCCAAGCAGTTCTGTAGCGTGTAAGACAGGTCCAGCTCTGAAGCGGCTGAAGCCAGGAAATGAACGTTTCAACATGTGTGAATTATTCTGCTGCCACCAAACTGAACAGAGCTCTGCTGCTCGCAGATCTGGTCCAAAAGACTGAAACCAGTGATTCTTAGCTGGGGATGTCTGGGGAAGGGAGGGACTTCTGAAGAGTCTGCAAAAAGTGCAAAGGAAAAGCAAACCTTTTGTCAGCAGGCTTGCATTTGCTATCACCGAGTCCTCACCCCCATTGGTGATATTTTTATGAACCCACAAGTGGACAAAGTGGAAAAACATTTGGCCCAAAGTATTTTTTGCAGAAGCCTCAATTCTGCCCTCAGAGCCGCCGTTCTTACGTCCACCGCGCAGAGCTGCGGGTGATCCTGTGGCAGTGGGTTGGTTCATCTCAGGAGTCACTTTTGAAGGAAGTCTCCCCCTTGTCCCCACTCACCCGATTCTGCTCACACTGCAGCGTGGTCTCAGCTGTGCAAACTGGATTGCTCTGCCTGAAAGCGAATGGGCAGAGGCGCTCCAGGAGTGCACCAAACGGGCTCCGACTGCTAGTGGGGGTGTTCAGTCCACATAGCCAGGCTACAGCTAAGTCTGAAACCCCTGAAATTGCTGCAATAGAGGCACAAGGATGGCCACACCATATATTTCACAGCACAATCTGCTTCTTTGCAAGGCATTACCTGTCAGTGCCAGCAAAGCCACTGCCACCATCCTTCGTTCTGCTCCTGAGTCAAAGGCAGGCTGATGGCGGAGGTGCAGAGCCACCATCTCCCTGCTCGGCTCTGGGGTTAGCTCCTTTCACTGGGCTGCTCTGCACATCTACCGTCCCAAGCAGATCAGTGGGGGAAGGCATGATGGGAGACAGTCCACTCCTAATCGCTTCCAGAGGTCCTGTTTCCAGCTTGGTCAAGGCACTGCTGAGTCATTTTTATGCAGAATGAGTTATGGCTGTGTTTAAAACCTCTTTATTACCCTTCAGTAATCCAGAGCTCAATCTTGCGTTTTTAATGTTGCTCTTCTAAAGGGCAGATTTATATGTAAAACACTTTACACTTTGGTTTCCTCCTAAATAATAACTAACGTTGTTCTTCTGAGTGCTTTATGACATTAGCTAACTAGTCCTGACAACACCCTGGTTTTCCATATGCACAGCAGAAAGCTTGGATGAGCTTCTTAAGTCTGGTGTTTTCAATTCTCATGATTTTATTGTGAGTCTGGGGTGGGCTTTTTCTTCAAGTCTCAGCTCCTGGAAGCACAYGATCACATGACTCTCTCACTTTTCTTTTTTTTTAACAATAAATTTCTAATTCTTCCAGTTGCAGGGAAAAGCCTGAAAATGTGATCCAAATGCACTGCAAGGCTCAGAAACCAGATGCCAAACAAGAAGCCAAACCGTGTTTCCATTTTTAAATCTCTGAAGTTGTAAGGCAATCTAAGCATGCTCTGGGTCTTCACCCATGTTTTCTGAGYGTGGAGGGGCTTGGCAGTAAATAAAGCTTCACATTACAAAGAGGCAAAGGCAAATAAAGTCTTCAGGGATGCTAATATTCTCCATCTCCCCTCTCTTTCTTGTTTGTTTCTGATTCTCGTCCTGCATGTGCTTTGCTTTCCACATTGTGAGTAGTCACGTTCCTCACAGTGGTAAAGAAAAGCGCACAAATAAATCTTTGCTGGAACAGAGCAAATTTTAAATCAAATCAAAATTTTACAAACAAATAAGATCAAGGTTTTAAACTCTTCCATCTGTTACTGTGTGCTTGTAGAGTGCAATTTGCAGCAGGCCAGGGCATACAGTTCGTGACTCTCAAGGCTACTGTAACACAACAACCATTACTGCTGCTGATGCTACTACTACTACTAATAAAATAGAATTGTTAATTGTTAAGTAGAATTTTTAATTGTGATCATCTGCTTAGAAAGGTTCAAGAAAGCATGCAGTAGGCTTTCCGTGCACTGTGGCACTTCAGCTATTTCCACATTGTAAAAGGAGCTGTGATCCACGTATTGATTTTGTGTCACAGATTTTGTATTTCTTCTACTTCCTTATTGGTTTTATACTGACCCATTTAATTTCTCCCATTATTTCCTGCTGGCATGGTCGCAGATCAGAGACCATAGCTGGCTGACAATGGGACAGCAGTTTAGATTTATCTCACTAGGTTTTTAGTCCCGTATAATACTGGCTGCTCAAAAAATGCTATTGCGATTTCATTTATACATTCTGCATGGGAATCTAATACTATTTTAATTACTCTATGCATGTATTTATTCTTTAGCTATTAGAAAATCTCTGTTAGACTTTAAAGTCCAGAGCTTCCCTGAAGGAAATATTTCCCAGCCTGCTAGATCTTAGTGATACAAGATCGTCTTGATATTTATTATAAAGCATACTTTTCTTCATTTTCTCCCATGGCTTCCAGACAAATATTTCTGTGGCTCCCTGAACAAATCCCTTGTCCCTCCGAGTTGGATAGTTGCCTCCCTCTCACTTCTGCTCAGCTGAACAATATCTTCTTCTTCTTTAAGCATTTTAATCATGCTTGCTGCTGTTTAAACCATTCTCCCTGTTTGCTCACATGTTTACACGCTGAGTAGAAAAAAAAGTATTCCAGGTAGAATCAAAAGAAGCAGTGGTTTCCATCTTGCGGTGCACAGTTAATATATTACCGCACCTTCACATGTCAGACTGCCAGCAGAAGCCACGGAGGAGCTCTCTGTGCCAGCCACATGGAGCTCTGCCATAATCGGTCTGTTGTAAGAGCTGATGGGAGGGCCAATTGCTTGTTTCAAGTGTTGACCACAAACTCATTTAGACAGGTTTTGTCTAGGAATCTAGGGATTCCTGTATTGCGATCTTCCTGGGACCAATTCTCTGCCTACTTCCCTTAGAATAAATCTGCATGAGTAAGTTTGCTTTAATTTTGCAAATCTTTATTTTTGTTTCATTTTGGAGTGTTCAAAGGCAGACAATCCTGGCTTACGTTTGCTCTTGTCAAAGGCAGTCCATGCTATGGGCAGAGCAGAGCGAGACCAACACAGAGTGCTTCTGACAGTCCCCTTCAGAAATACTAACAGAGAGCAAAAATGTAACAGAGCAACCACAGCATCTAAAGGGAACTTTTCCAAACACAGGAGCAGAGGCATACTGGAAGGAGAAGAGCCTTAATATGTGAGTAAAAATTAATGAATGATTCTAAAATGGCTGTACTGAAATTTTACACTGAGGAAAGTGACCAAGACTCCGGTTGATGAATTTGCTGAGATCAAACAAGTGAATTACTATCAAGTGCATAAGAACTACCAGCGGGTCCTTCCTAGCAGGGAGCTGACTCCCTGCTAGACCCTTTCCTCTCCACTTCCAACAGTAACAGTAACAGCTCCCCTTCCAAGAGGGAAAGAGTTGCTGTTGAGCTGAGCGGCGGCATTGGTGTGGCTACCTGGTGGCAGTGTGATGGGGTGCCTTGGCAGTGCCTTTGCAAAGTCAGCCTCCGAGCAGGAAGCAGGCTAACACGTTTCTTGGACAATACAAGGCAAGGAGGGAGTAAATTTATATAGGGATTTTTTAACATTAAAATTARGTATCTAATCAGATGGGCATTTTTTACATGCATTCTAGCATAGAAGGAAAGATGGGGTATTTAGTCAAAAAGCTGTGGTTACATCATATGGGCTGATAACAAATCTATGAACCGATAGATACACGTTGATATGCATCAGATGACTGATTGCTCATTTTTATATTTGTATGTTCTGTAAGGGGTACGCAGATTGAAAGACCAGTGAGTGGAAATGTTCTTCTCCAGACCCAGACAAGCATTCAGTCTTTGAAGAAGAAAATACAAAGGGGAAGGCTTAGCTGGAGACAGGGCTGGTGTTTAGCTGCCTATATTTTGGCAGCTTCCTAACTTTAGGCCTCAGTTGCCTATATAAAATGGGTGATAATTGCACTTCTGTACCTCACAGGGTTTCCAAAGAGAACTACATTAAGGGGTATGAGATGCATGGGCAGTCTAGTAAAGGAGGTGGTTTGTATATACAAGGTAAACAGCTAGCTTAATAGGGTAATGATTCCAGAAAATATCTTGCTGAACGGAGGCATGGGAAAGGGACACATACAGTACTGATTCAACTGGCTGCGCTCCTCTGTGTCATTCCTTGATAGATTTACCATGCAATTTTGGTTTGTTTTCCCCTCTCCAGTCCTTCAGAAAGTGATTCCTGTTGTGATGATTTAACACACACCTTACAATATAGCAACTCAAGAAAGTGGATTGAAAGATTTACGTTGCTGATTCTGCAACAAATGCATCAAGTGCCAAATGTACTTTCAATAACTTCCTGCGTTATGCTGAGATAGTTGGTCAAAGGTTAGTGAAAGACAAGGACAGCTCAGAGTCATACCTGGGCATAAGTTTGATCCACTGTGTTTCATGCACTTTTATTTACTGCAGGGGCAGTTTGTTTCACTTACAGCTTTACTCCTCCAACAACTATTGAAGCAGTTTAAATAAGCTGCACTCCAGTATTTGGACATTGACCTGCTTTTTACTTGTTTGTTTAGTGAAACTGCCACATAACTGACCCAGCAGAGTCAGGAGTTATAAACAAACTCTGACTGTAGAGTGTGTGTTTAGTTCAGCTTTCACCTTGACACAAAGCCTTTGCTTTCTGGAGGAGCAGAGACACTCTCCACAGTACCTCAGCACAGTGCACACCAACTCCCCTCCAGTAAAACACAACTAGAAAAAGGCAGCAAAAAAAACCACGGCATGCAGGGTTTTTTTTAARAGAGTGTGTGATTAACTTACAATCTATTTATGTTAATTCATTTCAGTATTAGGCTTCTTCATACCTTCGTGATATATAAAGCTGCTGTGAACAGATTGGCCTGTGATCTCATTTATGTCACTGTAAATCCGAAGTAACTCGCTTGAAAACATCACTTACAATAGGTCTCCATCAGTGCCCCTAATAATTAGTTTGTCCTATGGTAGGTTTTTGTTCTTTACACATGAAAGTCCAAGTCATCTTGTTTGTAATGTGTGATTTTTTTTGAGGCAGAATTATTTGCTAAGGTTGTAAATATTTAAATCCATCTAAATAGTCTAGAATATAAATTCTGTTCTACTGAATATTTTAATCTGAACAGACAGCACCTACCTTGAAAATGTAATATAAAGCTTATAATCTCTAGTTTAAACTATTAAAAGCAGTCCAACTAAAGTTGGACAAGAAAATAGTTATGGTATCAATTCTGTGGTCTATGGCAAATAAGTGGCAACTGTAACTGAATGACTAATATCAGTACCAGGAAATGACCACCATCAACTGTTCAAAGTTAGCAATGCCTTTCAGAAATAAGTCTTTCAGGAACTTGTGGAGTCTTCTTGTGACTTGGAGGAGCTTTCAGCGGTGAGATGTCTGCTTGGACAAATAGATAAATCTTTAAAACTATATGTTTGCACTAGTAAATTCATTCAGAGACGTTTTTCCTAAAGGGATTCCCTGCAGGGGAGCTATTATACATGTTCTAGCCTGAAACTTGAGCTGGCCAGAGAATGGAAATTGTGTTTCACAGACGATTTTGAGATTTTGAAATTTGTTTTCATTCCAATTCAGAACAAAACCTCAAAATGTTGAAATTCTCCACAAAGGAAAATTCCACAAAAATAAATAGTTTTGGCTTATTTAGATCATTATAACTTTTAAAAACACATATATTATATAAAATCAAAAATCTAAATGTTTTATTCCAAAAATTGTTGGCATTTTTTTCCTCAAAAAAAAAAGTTGGTAAAAATAAGTTTCACAAAACATTTTGATTGTGACAGAATGACATTTTTGAAGGAAAGCTACTTCATTAAATAATTTTCCATCTGAAGTTCATTAGAGTTCCTGTTGCCACGTTATCCAGACCTTTTGCTGTAATGCAAAAACTCTACAAATAGTCTAGCGCCAGAAGCATGGTCTATAATGCTGCTGCTTGTGGGCTTCTTATTGCATGTTTGTGCTATGGCAAGACCTAGAAGGTCTGCACAGATGTCTCTTTCTCCTTGGCAAGGTGTGAGCAGGAAGAAAAGCACTCTTTCTGAAGAGAGCTCTCAAGGTGTGAGAGAATTGGCTTGAAGTTGCTCTTGCTGCTCACCAAGCCCCCTGACACAAGAAATGCTCTCCCTGGCAGGGGAGCAAGCAAACAAACCAGCAATCGGCATCAACACTGGCTCCTTCCATTGAAAGGAAATGACCCACACGAGGAAATGTGCTCCTTCTCCGTCACTAACAGGGCAAAGTCCATGGTGAACAGACTCTAGGACACTTTAACAAATAGCAGTGTCAATAGCCTGTATCCCAGATCTCAAAAGAGACAGTGATGACATGCTTTCAATGCCTCTGCTGAATTTTGGAAGTCTTGTGCTGTTCCAGGGTTATTTGAACAGAAAGGAGTTTCATTTTTCATCCATGTCCAAGTATGAACATCACACCATGAACAGATGGAGGAGGTATCTYTGACTAAAGACTACCCAAAGAGGAGCTTTAGATAATACGATAAACATTGGCCATACTGCATTGCATCAGTACAGCAGCAAGGGAGAGAGAAGCAATGAGGATTGCACTGTATTCAGTGCAAAGGCAGTGAAGGCAAATACCCACCTCTACTGGCTGCCCTCCCACCCCTACTTAGAGGCCTGGACAAAATGGATGGAGCTAAAAGATTTTATGAGTGCTGCTGCCTCTTTACTTCTGATAAGCGAAACCTATTTGGAGTGTGTCATGGGCAATGACAGTGGCAGGTGATGAGGTTATTGGATGACAAACCTGGTCACACAGGTCTAGTGAGATTCTTGCCCTGCATGCTGTGCCCAATGAGGAGGAGCAGCGTTTGGGTCCCTATTGTATATACACAAAGCCAGCATGTTGTCTGCAAGTGGGACGTTTGGGCTTGGAGTGTAATTCTGGAATATGTTTTTCTCCTTGGGATATTTCTGAACTGCAGTCAGCGTGCTCCCCACTAGAAAGTGACATGTAGGAGCCACCCTCTCTTGTTGAAAACTTGGTAGAACGTCTGTACAATATTATGGTCACCAAACTATGTCTAAACCTAATTGGTTGCATGTGGGATTGATTGCTTTAATATAAAGAACTGAATGCACTGAAGACCTGCCAGAGGTTGTGGAAAAGATCAAAGAAGGTCAGATAAAAGGCCAAATGTAGCTTCAGTGAGAGCAATTGTAATTGCAGCACTTCAGTAGAAGGGCTCCTGCCAGCTCCGAGCTGTGGCTGCGATCTTTCATCGGGTGCGTGGAGATAGGCCTCGACAGGGCCCGCACTTGACAGCCATGTCCATCCTCTCATGGAAACATTATGGTCCAGGCAGCTGCATGGTTTCATCTTCAGCCGGAGCCAATAATTCAGTGTAAAGAGCTCAAAATGTTTCAGTCCTCTGGGAAGTAAAAATCTCTCTTGAGAAATTTATAAATTAAATGTCTTAAACAATTGTCAGAAACTCCATAAAAGCATCAGAAAAGAGGCACCAACCTTCCTGGTAACACTGCCACCCTCCCATTTCCCCAAAGACTGTAACCACTGCAGAGCTGTTACCATCACGTTGTGCCCCCACACAACAGCCCCACTTGAAGGCCAGGAATTCACTGTATTGCAAAGAGAAACCATTACAGCTCAAAAACAAGCCCTCAGGGTGCAGAGCCCTCGGGGCTTTGCACAGGACCTCACTTACCTTYGGAGCCTGCTAGCATGTAACTGCATGGCGCAGCTCCACAGTGCTGCTCCGTCAGGTGTAGATCCGTTTGGGGAATGGACTCAGTGGAATCCTGATAGAATATTTGCATTAGTGTGAGATAGGTGTCTAGGCCAAAAAATGCCATGAACTTATTTTTCCATCAGTTAATTGTATCAGCTCTTCTTTGTTGGTTTGCTGCCATCTCAAAGCATGTAAAACAGCTCTGCTYGGTGTTCAAAAGCAGTGAGTGTCGCTGAGTCTGGAACAAGGATGGTTTCAGTGTTTCAGTGAAGAACTTCAGCAAATGTCACGAAGGAAGAGCAAAACCTCGGCCCCTGACAGGGGCACAGCTGGTAGAAGCTGCCCTCTCTGCAGGGCTGCACATTACCTGGCCAAGGGCTTGTACAAGATCCAATAAGCTTTTACGAGGCTCAATCTGTGCGATGAGAGATGCAAGATAGAACTTATTAGACAACACAAGATGTTGCCATTAGGCACACACAAGGCAAAGGATCAACTCCCACACTTGGGCTTGGTTTCCATTTAAATTTTTGTGACCATAACTACAGTGGTCAGGAAGAAGAAAGGTAGCGCACCTCTAAGCAACATAGCTATGCTGGCAAGAAGCCTTGTGTAAATAGCCGAGTCTCCTTCTTTGTGTTGTGCACCCCACTGGCAGACTGGGGACGGTCGCACAGGAGCCCTCTCCGGCATGATTAGCTGAGCCTGTCCTTTCCAGGTTGGCGCCTTCAAGCTTGCCAGGGTGTCCCTAGCCAGGGCAAGGCAAGGAAGAGGGGCCGCACTGAAAACTGCGGTGGCACTGGGCACCCTCGTGAGCGAGCTTGCCTGCATCTCTACTCCCGCCTCATCAGCAGTCACCAGTGAGGCTGCAAAGAGGCGACGGCAAAGTGCAAGAGCAGAATCTTGCCAGACGTCAGGTTTGATCTGCACCAGATTTCCAAAGGCTTTTGGGGCAATTCGCATCTGTACAAAGGGCTCTGTGTCTGGCCCTGGACAGTTTAGAGCTGCTCTTCCCTGATGGGCTCTGGATGAATTATCCTCTCCTATTACATGTACAAGGAACTCTTGAGATATGCCTAAACACAAGCCCTGTAATTATGGTGCATGTGTTAGCAAATTAGACCAAACTGAGCCAAAGGGCCTTACCAAGGTACTAGATGACACTGCGTTGCATGCTTGCTTTCTGCAGCTGCCTGGTCGGAGAGGACACTGCCACAAAGTGAAAAGCTTTTCAGCATGCGGGGAGGGCAGCTGGCTGGTCACAGTGTGTACATCCCTGCCCAAAGCCCCTCGAGGTCCAGGGAGATAAACGTTGGATGGACTAAGGTTGTTTAAACACAAGCACCCCTGATTGAATTCATGAGCATATTTTAAAGCCTTTTATTTCCTCAAATAACAGTGTGTATTTAGACACCTGTAAAAGGGCTATGCCCACTTGGCACTCACGAGCCTGCGGCGGCTCATTAAGGGCCTGCCTGGACTCCCAGCAAAGGCCAGGGCTGGTGCTGAGCACTCCAGAAATTCCTCTCTAGCTCCAATCCTGTTTGTTTTATCATCTTTGCAGAGCAAGCCATTTAAAAGCCGCCTTCTGAAGGGCCCCATATTAAAAAACACCAAACACTCCATGGTGCTAAGTGGTGACTCAAACCGGTGTTATTTTTCCCCCATGAGACACTTGGGGAAGCTGAGGCAATGTGGCTGGAGTGTCCCTGTGACCTGTGCTTGTGACTTTGAATGGCTTCGACCTTCTCAGCACAGGGCAGAGATGCCAGTGCCTCTGAAGTGCTGAGAGAGAAGTCCATTATGAACAGAAGCCATGAATTAGCCTTTTTTTTAATTAGCRTTTCATTAATTAGTACTAATTTAGCAAATGAGTGCCATGATTAGCTTGATTAGGACTAGAATGGAGGGGAAGACATGGGAATTGAGGGGTCTGCTCTGGTTTAAGTGGGGCTGGGGAGATGCTGTCCTGCAGGGAAGGAAGATGCAGCTCAGCGGCTCCCGTGGGGCTGGCTGGGATGGGTGGGCAGGCTGCTGCTGTCTYTGCAGAAAGTAGCCACTCTCATCAAATCCCCAAAGGCAGTGTATTTCAGGCTGCCAGCCCTTTGCTGCGAGCAGGGAGGTCACGATGGATTGGTGTTCATATAGAGCATGTTGAAGAGGCTGGCAGAAACCTGCTGGAGAGGAGGAGACTCTTGCTTTTTATGATGGGGCTAGGGGAGCCTGAGCCACTATCATGGAGCTTTTGACTGTGGTGCCCCCTTGCAAACGAGCAGTGTGCAAGACAGACACCTTCAAAGACTGCCATGGCAGCTGCAGAGTGCCCTGATGACATTCCTCATCCCCAGCTTCTACCTGCTGCCATCAAATCCCTGCACCCAGCCTGTCTGTGCCCTTGATGCAAACACCAGGATTCCTCCTAACTCCCAGGGTAGAAATTTAAGTACAACAAGAAATTTTGCAATGGCTTCTTCCCACTGTGGTGCTGCCTGATTAGAAAAGAGGATGAAATCTCTGCGCGGGCGCTTGGACACATCGCCTCCAAAATTTGGCCATGGAAACCTGCCCCTGCAGCTGGGGTGCTCCGGGCACCAAGCGAGGGAGCTGAGCACTGAGCTGGCACCCTGGTACTGCTGCCTGTAGGGTGGCCCAGGCCCCTCCAAGAGATACAGCTCCTCCAGTGCCACTGAACCAAGTCAACTCTCCTTGAGCAAATTTTCCTGTTTTCATCATAAAATATTATCGCAACTAAGAGCTGTTCAGTTGATGCTGCATGTTATCTCGTGCTGCAAGTCCAGTTAAACTAAGAAATTGCTAGCTAAAGTAGCGGTCCAGAGGAAGCAGCAATTATGTATCTATTGTCTGATTGCTGCTTTTTTGCAGCAGGGATGACTCCTTGACATTAGGCCTATGGAGTCTGCCCGTTAATAGTAGTTTTAAATGGTCAAGAGGTTACAGCAGTAAGGAATGTTAGTAAAAAATGTCTCTGTGGAGTTTAAACAACCAGTATTTTAGGCAGGGCTTGGTGGGTTACTGTCCCTGCACAAACAACTAGAATGTGAGAGTCTGGGCTGGGAAATACTTAAACTGTTTGGAAAAACTTGTTTTGTGCAGCTTGAGAGTGTCCCTGGAGGCTGTGGCCCAATGCCATGACTCCTGGTAAAGGCTGGGCTGCAGTAACAATGAGGCTTTTATGGGGAAGCTGGAGTACAATCAGAAACTTTTCAGTCCCGAGGGATTATGGGGAGGGGAGTTCCTGGGTTCAAGATGTCTGGCACATTATGCACATTTCCACCAGGATTTGGGGGTGTTCTATGGCATGCAAGGTATGCAAATTGCTAAATGTGTTTTCAATTTTGCTGTGTTGTGCTGTCTTTGTTGGGTGATCATTTTCTCTTCAGTGTAGCCAGAAGACAAGATGGGTTCATAGCACAAGAGGAAAAGTGTAGTTGTCTCACAAGCAGTATTGACATATGAAGAGCTTGTATTTTTGATTCTCCAGCATGCTCCTAACTGGGTGGCTGCAGATTATTCACTGATTAAACTTCCTCTAGTAAGAAGTGTCCTGAACTGAAAGGCATCTTTGATGGACCACTCCTTACCGAAGTGATCAAAAGTGTGCACGTAGAAACTCTCTTGTTCCTTGTTGCTATTACTTAACCTTAATCATTTGCGTGCTGGATATAGCAGATGTCAGCAAGAGGTCTAGCAAGTTACCAAAGTATCCACTCAGTCAGCGTTATAGTGTCAATTCAGATTTTCTTCGAAGGCTGATCACACTGCTGCTAATTAATTTGAGGGCTTTGTTACAGGAGAGAAGGCATTTCCTATTAGCCATAGACTTCCATTACTAATGGTGTTAACTGCTAGAAAAAACAGGGCAGGATGGGCCCTACAAACCAAAGGAGAAGATGAGGAGCTGTTCCTGAGGGCTGAACTAGCACTGCCACCATACATCTGTTCCAGCATCTGGTTTGGGACATTAARTCTGATCCAATGCCCATTGAAATCAGCGAAAAGATTCCTGCAGATTTCAGTAGACTGTGGAAGGGACCATCCAGAGGCTGAGGAGCAGCTAACCCAGCATCGCACGAACAGTTAGCTCCTTGTCAGCATGCAGTGTGGRATGATGGCCATACCCTGTGCCTTGCACACACCGCACACGTGCCACACACCAGGGCAGCGCAGGGCTGGCCAAACCCTTGTTCGCCTGGGCAAGGGAAACAGGCCTCACACGAACAGAGCCTGGGAGTAGAGAGGTTAGAAGTAAATCCTTTTTTTTTTTTAGATTACAGAAATGTAGTTACTAAGCTGAGACTGCCCAAAGATTGTAGGATTCAATGGTTTTTATTGCTGTTGTCTTTCCTTTCTCTGGACTCTCAAGGAAGTGAACCAGTGACAAGGTGGCTGGCTTGCTGATGGGGTTCCCCTGCCAGGGCCCCCTTGTCCCCCATTTTGTGCATCTTCCCCCTTCATTTGCTGAGGTTTAACCTCGGGCCTGCCCCCAGTTTGGAAACACTGAATGGCCCTTAATGACAGCAGCACAAACAAAACCCTATAAAGGCAGCATTTGTGATTTACATGGGGTTAATTACCACAACAAGCATGTTTATTCACTTCTCTAATAAATCCTTAAGACAGGAACAAGTACTAGCTTGACCAGATTCATCCTGTGCATATATTTTTCTTGTAGCCGTTTTTGCAAATCTGTATGTGCAGGGTAGAAAGAGACAAAATATCTCCCATCACTTAGGCAGTAACTCATGAGCTGTGTGCTTTTCTGCCTGTAATGGCATCAGCATTTACTTCAGATCTGGTACAAAATAGGTTTTATCATGACTTTTGCTGTCTTGTCTTTTTTTTTAAAGGAAATGAGTAGATCATAAATGCATATTAACTACAGCAGTGTGATCTATTGCTCTGACACCTAC
The DNA here is from genome assembly GCA_035582835.1 of Phoebastria nigripes. Taxonomy (NCBI): domain Eukaryota; kingdom Metazoa; phylum Chordata; class Aves; order Procellariiformes; family Diomedeidae; genus Phoebastria; species Phoebastria nigripes. Next base: position 434,380 of record JAYKAV010001776.1, read on the forward strand.
TTGCCACAGGAGGAATATGAGGTCTATGTTTGTTTCTGCTAAACTAATAAGACCTGATCATTATATTCATGAGGTTAAAAACCTGCAGTGACAGGTGCTGGTGCATGTCCAGGCCCTGCGGTGTGAAGCTGTGCTTCTGCGAGGGTCCTACGAAGTCCATCATTTGCTTAAATATTACTGATGACAGCAGGTTGAAGATTCATGCCATCAAATAGAATGAATAGCTTGGTTTCGTCAATCTGCTTTACAGAAGAGGTAACTGATGTAGAGAGGTGACCCATGGCTTTGGGAGCCTCTGGTTTTAGGTGATGGAACACTTGAATGACTTTAGGGGACCAATATTATTAAACACTGCCCCCGATTCAATTGCATTCTGATATACACAGGTTGCAAAAAGGTTTTCTTCAGCTGTTGATTCAGCTTAGCTTTAGCCATCTTCTAGGTTTTCAGTGGCCACACGTGTGTAGGGTTGACTGCAGTGTCCCTGATTTGCTAGAAAAGTACTTGCAATGGCTCAGCACTGTACTGGCCAGGGCCCCCCTGCCGTTCCTTAGGAATTTGTGTCAGACAGAACATTTCATGCAATGCAGAAGATTTTGTCACCTTGATTCGAAGGAAGTTGTTTGTGTTAATGCTTAAAGGTAATGTGAGACAAGGCAAGCTCTTTACTTTAGAACACACGTTGTGCCATTGATGTACACAGTACAGTAAATATAACAAACAAAGAGTCCACTGTGGTATTTACACTTACCGCAAATGTATTTGCAAAATAAGATTATTTGCAATCCAATAAAATAGTACTGCTTTTAGGCAGGAACCCTGTGTGTTCAGTGAAGTGCGCTCCTCAACTTTTCTTACCATTTATCAACCCAACACATTCGTCCCCATTTTTTTTAATGCCTTCCATTAATAGTTAAGAAAAAACTAGGGAAAACAAACACTCTATTCCTGATTGTTTATTCACCAGTCTCTTAGGAACCATAATTACGTCTCCCAGGAATTGTGTGTTTTATCATGCTATATATCTTAAAGAGCCACTTTAGGTAAAATAACAAGGAGTGCCTTATGAAGGAAAATTGGATTCATTTTAAGACTTTTTTTAACCCTCCAAAGAATGGCTCTTTGTTTACTTCTTTAGTGCATGTGGCAACTTGCCCAAGTAAATACTATGCTGCATAAATACCTGAGATTGGTATTTATGATATTACATAAACATACTCTGAATAATGACTCATTGTTGCAGTGAAGAAGAACACAAGCAATATACATTGCAGTCAATGCATTATTTCTCATCACAGTATTAAGTGGCGCTGAAGCATTGTGGTAYGAAATGGTACTGAGATTGGAGAGGAAAAGTCCTATAGCACATCTGAGTTTACTAAACAAAACAGAAAACAGCCAAAACAGGAATGTGATGAGGATAAGAAACACGGCAGGTTAGTCATCAATATGCAGGGGTGAGGAATCAGTGGTTAGGTGTATTTTGGAGTTGATTGGCAAAAGGTTTATTGCTCTTTAAACTAAAAACTCATCCAGTACATTCATACCACTGTTACAACAAGGAGCTGAGCCCTCAGGGTTCATACTCCTGGCCTGCAGTGACACTCGGGTCCACTTACAGCAATAGGATGTTGATACTAGGTTTTCACTCATGGAGCGACGCTTTCAAGTGACTTTATTTCTCAGAGTCTTAGTTTATCCAGCTAGGGTTTCATTAAAAATTTACCTGCATTTCAGCAAAATTCTGTGTGAGCAAGGATTTGTGTGAACAAAAATGTCACCGTGCCACACTTTGCATTACTGCCAAATGATGGCTCCCCTGCTGCATGGGGTTCAGATCTGAGAAATCAAAATCCCAAAGGGAAGATGTGTATGCCAAACCTTCTCTTTTAAAGCCAGTGGGGTATTAAATAACTTCATTTTTCAAATCCATGGTTGTAGTCTGTCTCATCCAAACAGCAAAAATAAAATACACCCAAATCCTCAAGGGCCACTGAACCACCCCTTTAAAAAGGTTGATGAAAATCATCACCCATAATAACGCACTAGCCTAAAAGTGGGATTTTATGAAATTCTTCTCTTTCCCTGAAGCAGCCACAGCCCTTCAGGAACAGCAGAGAAATCCCAAAGGCAGAGCACGTCCACAAAGCGGGTGGTTGATCCTCCTAAAATGCAGAAGTTTGGGGGTGCTCTATGCTGGGTGCACCCTACTTCATGAATGCACGTTTGCGCGTTGTGACAGAGGGGTGGCTTCTTGTGTTTGCTGTGGTTTATCATCAGCAGAAGACATTTCCTCCCTAGGTGTGAATAAAGGGATGAATTGAGAAGCACCCCTCCTTTCCTTCTGCTCTCTCACGTGAGAAGATAGCACTGGATGTTCCCAGCAGCCTCGCAAAGTTCATAGGTTTATGGAAACCTCTGCACTACCACATGGTTAGTAGCTGTTTATTGTGGTTATTAAACTGTACCTTATTCCTCTAATTTTTACTAGTTCCTGGTTTTACTTCTTTAGTCAAAACCCACCATGTTTAAGCAGAGCTGTGTTTTGATGTTGTCCTGGGTGCTATGGGCTATTCCATCTTGTATGCAAGGTCTTACTGGATAAATGGAACACTCATTGACTTTTTCTTCCTTGTGCTTCACATTTTTTGTACAGAATAGGAGGGAACACAGATGACAGGAGAATAGAAGGCTGCTGGTCTGCAAGGAACAATGTTTAGAGGATGTGTCCTGGGCCAGGACTCAAATGCATGGCAATAGTTGCTGAGGCTCTGCTAGCAAACCTAGGAATGGCTGTGGTGCCCTCTGTGCCATTCTGGATGACAGAAGATTTATGCCTGGGCCACTTGCAGACAGCTGCCTAAAGCGCTGCAGGTCCAGACGGAAGGCTACACCCTCAAGGTTTGTCCTTATATCCTATTTTCCCAGAAAAAAATGGAGCAGTACTGTATATCAGCAAAGTTGAGAGARCAAGAAATATGGTCAAATTTCAAGTTCAGTCACAGTTCTATTTTTTATTTTTTTATTATTAAATCAGCAGCACTGCCCAAAGCCTCCAGTTTTATGGTGTTTGGTGCTCTTCAAACACATGCTGGGATATCATGCCAAGACATCACTCCTTTATTTGGATTTTGAAGCCATGCCTCACTACCAGTTATCTCAAAACACATATTGAAACCTGTCCCAGGCAACTTTAACCTGAATTCTTTCCTCACGTTGTTTGGGGTCTGCTGTTCTCTCTTCCTGGGAGCCTGGGAGAKGAGATGGTAGACTAAGGTCAGCACCAAAGCTTGATAACAAGCAAGCCCCATCCAAACCCCACAGAAGTCAGTGGGAAGGCTTGGGTGGACAGCTGTGGTTTTGACTTGGGCCCAGAGATACTAGAAAATAACAAAGGGGACAGAAGGAAATAGCTTGGTCAGCTTTGGGGGTTATTCCTCCTGTCTTTTAAAAGGAATAAATGTAAGGTTTTTGTTACAAATTTCTCTGAGAAATTGTTTGTGCTCCCAGTCAGCTGTGTCATAGCAATGTGCCTGTGTGATGAAGGCAGAGCAATTCTCAGCTTACAGGTTTAAACATCCTTTTTCAGTATAGTTCATTGCAAGGAACTGTGAGTCACCAATCTTGTCTCTAACATGCTGGTCTGCTCTGCATAAAAGCATTCATACACTTTGCATAAGCATGAGGATCACACTGACAAAGAATGATAGCACTGCTTAAGTAGTTAAGTTGGTTATTTACTCATTTAAATGTATGTGGATCAAGACATTTTTCTGTGATCTAAGGCGGCTGCCAAACGTCTGATTAGTTTGTAACTCTTATTGTGTCTTGTCTCATTCTTTTGTTTCACACAAAAGGATGCAGACACAATTTCACTGACAATTGCTTTGAAAATGGCAGCCCTCTGTAGCACCTCCCAAAGAAGAAAACAGGCAAGAGACTGCATTTCATTACTTTATTTCTGCATGAGTAAACTGCACGCCCATGATCTCAGCACTCACTGTGCCTATAGAAATGCACAAGAAAAATACTGTTCTAGGCAAAATGTACATATGTGGGCCTAGTCCACAGGCAGCACTTACAAATCAGGTTAGGTTTTATGCTTTTCAGAAGTTCAGCTATCTAAACAAGGCAATTATGTTTTGGCTTCTTCCCCTAACTATTGCTGCACAAGTGAGTACTCACGTGATTGCAGAAGGTAGAGAAGGATGAGGCAAACTCAGCATATAACATTTGTTGAAATGGCTTAGAAAAGGATCTTATAACTTGAAGATGATATCGCAGGCATTCAGTGGTGCTGCTTCCTTCTGCCACGCCCCACAAATGCAAACAAAGCAAATTCTATCTCCCGATTTCACCCATTGTTGTTTGTACAATGATTGGCATTTTTCAGATATCTTTTCTATTATTTTTCAAAGACCTTTTCTGTTATTTTTGTTGATCAGAAAGCAAAAAGGTAAATAAATCTGCAAACCAGACAAGGTCAAGTGTTAATTAAAGTTGTCTGACAGGTGGGAAGTTGACATCCAGTTACCAAAGCAAGAGACTTGTCTCTTTTCTTGGCCGGTTCAGTGTCAGATTTTTTGGGGTCCTGAAAAATATAACTGCTGTGCAGAAGAAGTTATGTCTCCCCTGCATCTCAGCTACCCTGAGGGGTAAGAACGGTACAGAGCAAGGATTCTCTACTCCACAGATAATGTTTTTTTGTGAACTGTTTTAAGATTCTCAAATCAAAGGGATGTATGGACCACATCCACAAATACATTACATTATGACAGGACACATAGCTACAGATGTATGTAGACAGGAAAAAATTGCAAAATTATTTCGTTGAACTTTGTACAGTTCTGCACAGTGTTAAACCTCATTAAAATTCAAAATTGCATTTTAATTCTGCAGTTCAGTAAATCACCAGCAAGGCACACTCTGCCAGCACTGTAGCATCACCAGAGGAGCTGAGAATTATCCCAGACAGAAAGTGGTGGCTGTAAAGGAAGTGCTGGTAAGTCAGATGGCACTGAGACTGGAAAGTGTGCACATATGAAAATGGGCCGAAATAGGATCCTTACCCAAACGTATGGGAACTACATCCTTCTTGCCTCCTGCCTCAAGAGTCAGAGGGCAGGAGCGTCGCCATTCCTGCCACCCACTGCCTGAGAGCAAGGAGGGGCAGGGACGGCACCGGTCAACATTCAGGTTTTGTAGTGGCATCAGCCAGTTGTCACCTGCCCTATTCCAGCTGGGACAGGAACCATTGAACCACAAGCACTTTCATGCTCAGCATACCCCTGTTCTAGCTGGTCCCCTCCATCCAGCAGTCCAGGGTGCCCCATCCACCTCATCCTCCACAGCTCACTGAGAACACTTAGTGTTGGCTTTGCATCTCTGTGGTCTCTTGGCTCCTTTTCTTTCAGCTAGATTTCTGCTTGGCTGTAGGGAACAAAGTGTCTTAGACTGACTTCAGGTGAAAGAAAAATGCACAAGAGAAGCTCCCTGAGAAAAGGCAGATTGATGACTATGTTGTCTGTTTTATGTATATATATAGCTTTTCCTGGCATTCATTCTAACTGCTAGGTTGTGGTAGGATTGTGCTCTTGAATTTCTAAATAGAAATATGCTGAAAAAATTGCTTTTTCACCCAATGCCGTGCAGCCTGTCCTTTCTGATGTAGATGTCTGTGAAATGACTTATGTACGTTTTAGCATAAGACCAGATAAAGGTATATGATTGTATACTTTCACACTCCACAGAAGCTTCTGTTGTCTGCACCATTCAGGATTTGCCCCATCTCTATGATGCAGCTCACCTGTCCAACTTCAATCCATAAGAAATTTACTGGAGAGTATCTGAAGAAAAGCTTAATACCAGTGCAAAAAGTACTCAGTAGATCTACAACAGATGTGGTGTCAGAGATGTCTAAGAGAAGTCACAGCTGGATAATAAACTACAACAATGGCCTGGATTCCCCCATAGTAGATACTGTTGATGTTGCTGAAAATACCAGAACCTACAGCCTTTGGACAGATGTACTCAGTAGTTAGATGCTACATCATGCAATGCCACAAGTATCAGTGGATTTAAGGATAACATATTTAGTGTACTTAGGTGTGTTATCTACAGAATATTTTCTTTAAAATCAATAGTATAGAATAGTTTGTCTTAGAAAAAAAAAATGTTCTTGTCAGATATCTCCAAGTGAATCACTAGTCATTCCTGCTCACTGAAGAAGTCAGCTGATTTTTTTCCTATCTGCAAATGCTCTAAACTCAACCTGTGATCTGGAGAAAACAGGCAGTGTACTTTCTTTTGTTTGCATCAGTGTGCTAATAAAGATTCTGCAATCGGATTTTATCCAACAAGATGATTAATTGCATTGCTGCATGAGTGCAAGTGGAATTCAGGTCCATCTCCCATCCCCGCATTTGGCTTTCCATGTAGTAAAGGGGTTTTGGTTTGTTTTAAAAAAAAAAAACTTAGCTTTTGTCAAGCATGCAGCTTTGACTTGAAACTGGGTCTGTTGATCGAGTTCCATTTTTAACACTTTACTCCTGTAACCTTAACTACCTTTTTTTAAGAAAACTGAGATCAGCCTCGTAGATGATATTATGTGAGTCAGAGACGTGTCAGAGACTAGAAGTGTGATAGCTGTTCTCCTGCAACCACAGGCATCCAGCTAGTATTATTTATGTACCATCGACAATGGGACATGCTCAGACTTGAAGGACTAGTGCTGACCTTCCCTTGCTAATCATTTATACACTCCTTGTTTTGAGTGCTCCACCTTAAGGTTTCTCATGACTCACTTTCTCTCTGGAGTGAACAAATAAATCCTGAAGGACTCTGTACACTTCCAAATGTGTAACCTGTCCCCTCATACTCGCCTTGTTCTCAGCAACAGAAGCTCTCCAGGTAGCAGTGCTGTTTATTATGGTGTGACCTCAGAGCCGTAGGACTTAGAGAGCCAAGAAGATGATGGTGCTCAGGTTGTTTCAGGCGTCTCCTGCTGAATGTCAACCCAATGCTCTCACAGGTGCTACGAGGAAGGGATAAAGCTCCTCTGCTCTCTGGAGACAGGGAAGTTCACCCTGTTCATTTACAGTTCACCCTCCAAACAGGGAACTTCAAATGTTCAGATAGATACCTTGACCATAGTCAAAGGCTTATTGAAGCAAAATGAAACGTGATTATATCTCATAGGGATGTATATATACTATAATATATAACATATATGCATACAATATAATATACACTATGTTATATATTTGCAGTTCTACCTTAGATATACATTATACATTGCATGGGTATATATGTATGTATACCCATATATAGGCATGTATATCTGTATATACGTGCATATGTATATACGTATATGTGTGTGTATTTATAAACACAAATGCATTTTTTAAACCATTTTTGCTCATTGTACATGGCTGAGAGCTCTTCAGGCGACCCACTGAATGGGCACTTGCAGGCATTTTTTTTTATCTGAAGGGAACAGTAAATTGAGGAGACCTATTTCTGAGTTGTTCAGACCAAGAGACCTCATGCTGGACACTCAAATGCTGAGGCTGCTGCTGCTAACTCTTATCCTCTCTGTATTGACTGGTCCATCTGCTAAGTGGGGCTGCTAGTGCTGACATCCCCACTTCCCTTGCACTGCTTTTGGGAGAAATAAGCAGTAAATTGTTGCAAATGCTTTGAACATACAAAGAGTGTACAAGGGTGAATATTATGAATAGTACAAATATAACGGAATATAGCAATAATGGAAAAGCACCAATATTGTCATTAATGAGACATGCAGCAGTTCACAAACAAGACGATGAGCTTGAGAAACTTAGCAGAAGCAGAGATGAGAGGAGAGGACATAGGTACAAGAGGGTGCAAGGAAATACCATCTTGCCTTTGTCCTCTCCCTGGGTAGCTCTTCCCCAAGAGGCATTGCAGGGAAGTGGAGTGGGTGGGAAGGACCTCCCCACTGAAGGTTTGCGGGGAGCTTTGGAGAGAGCTAGTCTGCCTGGGGCAGGGTTGGCTTGGCTGTGGGGTGAGAGGTGGAGGGAAGGGAGGAACATCTTTTGGCTTATGTTCAGCAGAGGCTGTGGGGCTGGAGCTTAATTGTAGGGGCTTGGGATAGGCCGGCAAGGGTGGGGGACACATCAAAATGTCATCGGAAAGAAGGAGGGAGGCTTGATCTAACACGCTAAGAGCATTGCTGCCCTAATGGTCCCTGGTCGAGACACATCTAATGGGATGGAGCTTCACCACAGCAGTCACAGGGGAGCAATGTTAGAAGTAGGGCACTATGGATTGGTCCAGTGTGAGGGAGTAACTTAAACTGCAGGGCTATGATGCAGAGAAGGATGTGGTTCTTTTAATTCCTTCCCCTTGTCCCATTGTTTCCTTCCCAGGCGCACACAAAATCTTCTTCTGCCCCTCCCTCCCAGCTCAGCTTTTCTCCTCTCTTTGGCTTTTTGTCCTTTCCCTGTTGTACAGCCAAGCTCACCAGTATATACCCACGCCCAGTGCAGTAGGGACTTTCCCACATTGAGTTAAATTTGCCTTCTTTTGCTATTTCTCCCTATCTGGGACCCATATGTTGAGCAAAACAATTGTAAATGGGGTTGGTTCATTACTTCGGCATGGGGTGGCAGGGCCAGGAATGGGTTCTTCAGAAAAGGTTGTATTTCACAGCTGCGCCCATTAGTTGTGCTTGGGGGGACTCATTTTCATGAATTTACAGAGCCCAGTCACACCACAAAGCTGTATGTGGGAGCCCAGGTTATGAGTGTCCTCCCTATCAGACAGGAAGATGGTAGGAAGGTCTGGGAGTCATGGGCACACAGGCAGATCTTGCCTGCCCAGGATGTAAAGGACATGACCTGTCCTGCCATTAGCTTTAAGAGCCAAAATCTCCCTGGCTTCAGAGGATGCTTTACGTGCGTGCAAGGAACCGCAGCAAGGTCAGGGCTAGATTGCTTCACATCACCAAAATACGAATTCATACATTCATCCTAGAGCAAGGCTTGTGCAACAAGACAAAATGGAATAATATAAAAGCTGGGAGCCAGAGCGCGCTGCAATGTCACTGGAGAAAACACCTCAACAGCCCCACAGGAAGGCAACGCTGAATCTGCTGTCAGATTAATCAGGATTTTTCTTTTTACCACAGACATGACCTTAAAGCTTTCCTTTGCATGCTAAAGATGCCACCTTTGACACTGAGAGGTGCAGTGCAGTAGAACTACAACTTTTAATGGAAGTTCCCAGGCGACATGCCAGTACTCTGCAAACAGATAAATTTATGGTCTTTCAGGTACAAACAGGCATGATTTGTGATCCAGAGGAGGATGTGGTTCTTTCCATTCCTTCTCCCTGTCCCCTTCTAAGCCTTCCAAAGCACACGTGAACATGGCCCAGCGATGTAATCTTCCCAGGGCTGGTAAACAATATTCCTATTCTAAATTACTTGAGTAACTTCACCAAAAATTAGTAAAATCCCCACAAGCACAAGCCATTAATCATTCTGCAAAATACTAGGCTAGCTTCACTGGTATAACTCAAGAAGTCCAGCAATTGTAAAGCTTATTCAAATCTCTGCTGCTGAATCTGTGTTCTTTTGTTACTGACTCCAATTTAAACCTTTGTGATCATTGAACAGTTTGTAAACTGGGAAAAATTCCTCTCTCCAAATTTGAAATATGTTTCGCATACTGATCTTGCACCAAAATAGGCAGTGTTCACACTGGAAAAGGACCTGATTCTAAGTTCTTGTGCTGTGCTGGAAAAATACATCTCTCCAGACAGGTGCAGACAGCCCTGAACTTGCTTTGCTCACGCTCTGCGATGTTTGGATGCATGCCGGCTCTACAGCCGTGTTACACAGCACAGTGCCTGAGCCTTGCCATGTGCTCTCAGTAAGACCAGGTAACTGCAGAACAACATTTTTCAGAAACCTCCTTGGGTCTGACAGTGAAAAGCATGACTGCTCTGTGGTCTTGTGGTACATGTGACAATATGACCACGCTCACGCGTGCAAAGCCAGCTGCCATCTGGGTTGCAATATTAAAAAAATAAAAAAATTAAAGGCACATTATGTCCAGCAACAGCCCCAAGGTGTGCTGGAACAGATGTGCCAAATGCAGTGATTTATAATGAAGCAGCAATTTATAGCCCTGTTCTTTTGACTGTTTTCTGTCAGCTAGCTCAGAGAGAAGTATTTGTGGCATTCTCATTGGGCCCATAGTTCATGGCGTTATTTCTCAGGGACTGTAAACAGGGGAGTGCTTTTCATGTGAGTTTGGCTACTATCTAGGTTTTTTTTCCTGTAGTGATAATATAAAACCTCTGTGTATCAGGGAGGGAGAGAGGGAGATGTAGAAACTGCTGTAAGCACAATAATATTTATGAAGTCTTGTGCTTAGCTATTTCTCTGCCTGCCTGGTGATATACTGTATGGTTTTGTTCACTTCCTCCATTCAAGGATCTTAAAATGCCTTGCAGACCAAATTGGTGGGGAGCAGTAATATTTTTATTAGATCAACTGGTAAACAAACAAACTGATAGATAAATAAACAAAAATATTTTGGGGCAGAAAGGTCTGTTTCCATTCTAAAGTAATCTTCAACAGAAGCAGCAATTTTCAATGGTAAATACAGGCTAAAGAGGTGCTGTGAGTTCAGGTAACCAGTGCAACGTCCTTTGGTTCTCCCAGGCTACTGGGGAGGCAGCCAGTGTCTCATTGCTGCTACAGTGAGGCAGACTGAAACACTGAGAGGTAGGCTGGCTTTCTCAAGGCTATGTGCCAGTTTTGGGAGATTGAGAAAGTCCTGATCCAGGACTCCCAGTCTTTACTAAGTCCGTAAAACCACATTTTCTCCTCTTGTGGCCAGTATTCTCTCAGCAATATTTTTGATTGCTCTCATATAAAGCCCTTTTTTCCCTGGGATGTTAATGTTGGCATATAGGTGTTTTCTATCAACCTTCTCCAGAAAATGTAAGTTGTTCTGAAAAGGGAATTAAGTAAGGAAGATTTACTACAGTTTAAAAAAGCCAGCACTTCAGTGCACATCCCCAAAGGAATGCTTTGTGATCCAAAGTATCGTTGCCTATCATTGCATTGGCAATTCTTCCTTAGTCAAAGCCTTTCCATGTTTCTTCCTAGAATATTAACATGGATTTAATCATCAGTTAAAACATCCAGTGAGATAGAACTTGCTTCTAAAAATGGTTTGAGTGGAAGGGACATCAAGTTATTTATCTTGCATTTTTAGTGGTATTTTTTGGAGCATTGATAATTATGCAGGTTATTGGTTTTGCCTCCCCTCCAATAACAAGGACAAAATTTGGAAGTGTTTCACACTGATCTTGGGAGAACAAGAACAGGATGTCTTGTTCCCTGCGTAGGATTCATTCTAAATTCCTTGTTATTTCCAGGTAACCTCTTCATCTGGCTGTTTGTCCTGCTGTCTCCCTGGCTGTATGTTGTTAACGTAAAGATCATTAGAGCTAGTTGCAAGGTGGCTCAAACTTTACCATCCTAAAGCTGAGTTAATGGAAGTAAATGACACTTWTTCCAACTTTCTCAACAGGAGTGCCGCTTGCCGTTACCACGGCTGGCTGTGTCCTTAAACTGCAAACCAAAACATTTCCAGAATCTGGCATCCTTCTCCAAGGTCTCCAGAGCCACGGCTGTGATGGCCAGGGCCATTGCTTGGTTGTACCAAGCTGATGAAAAGCTACCAGTCGTTATCTCTCTGTACAGACGCACCAGAAGTCGGCCGTGAACATGCGTGACTGTCTCTGTGAGCCCAATGAGAAATGTGAGTGAGTTTTGTGCAGGTGCATGCTTCGGCAACAGCCACAGCCTGCGGCCTCCTTCCTAGCAGGGCACGGGGTGCCCTCTAAATTCAGGGGACTCCTGCAATCCCGGCCAAGATGAGGCTTTAGAGTGGCAGATGTATTTTAGAAATATGGGTTTCAAATTATTGGTTATCCCAAACTTATTGCCTACTACAGACAGTCCTAAAGGATAGGTAGAGCCTCCTCTGTCAGTGCCCTCTCTGAGTACACAGAGCAATAACCTGGCAGGAGCAAGCCTGGGTCACGCACAGCACTGCCTCTGTCACAGCATCCAAAGCTCTCCCAGGCAGTGGAGCAGGGCTCCTCTGCCCGAGCTTGCACTGAAGTTGTGGAGCCGGGTGAGCCCAAATGTCATTTCAAGGGACATTTTTATTTCTAAGCGACCTGCTGTGGCAGTGGCTGTTACTTGCAAAGCAAACTTTTTCTGTTATGGATTTTTTTTTTCCTTCCTTTGTAGTTTAGTTAAAGTAATTGTGGATGTAAGTGTACAGCTGGCTTCTGTATAAGAAAAAAACACACGCTGTCTGCTGCAAGCAGGAGGCTGCCCTGTCAGCGCTGCTATCCAATGCAGCCGGGGCTGGCTCGCCGCAGACCGGCACATCCCCATCCTCAGCCTCGCAGCGGCAGAGCCGTCTGGGGTGCTTTGTGCCAACCCCAACTCCCTTCAGCCGCTGCAGGCCCAGTGTTGTCCTGGTATCATGGCGAGAGCCCTCGGGGAGGTGGTCTCGCGGCTCCCGGCAAGCGTCCCCGCCGAGGCAGGCATCACCTGGCCGCCCGCCCTGGCCGCTGGGCGATTCCTGGTAGAGCTGACTCACAGGCAGGGAACCCTGCGAGGGCCCTGGCACATGCCTGCACTGAAACACTGCCTACAGCCTCCTGCCTCTGCCCAGCTCGCCCTTCCTGCCGCCTTTCCCCCGGGGTCCTAACTCCCGACTTTGTTGCTCTATAAACATAATAACAATAATTATTCTCTCATTGGACACATAGCCATCTTCTTTGTTTGCAGGCTTAGATAAATATCATTCAAATCATGGAGTCTGATTCATGAGTCAGGACGATGGCAGCCCTCCAAAACCTCCTTGCCCATGGAGAGTGTGTTTGTGTGAGAGAGATAGAGAGTTTCACTGTATGAAGAGTAAGAAACTGGAAGCCAAGTGAATTAAATACAAAGCAGATAATTATGTGTAATTCATTTACTGACTAATGATTGCACCTGGTACGGAGGTTTATGAATTCATTTGACTCTGCATAGGTTCTCAAAAACAATCTCCCTGCTACAAGATAAAAACTAGGCTGACATTTCTTAACAGACCAGTGTTTACATTAGTGTTATTGTAAGATTCTGCCTTTTKGGCTCATTTCTTATGTTAGCTCATGACATTTCACTTTTCCTGGGTTCATCTGGTGTCTCTTTGACAGTGACAATTGCTCAGTGCTGGTCAAGGCTGGGTGTCACTGCAGAATGAAGCCATCACTCCACTCCTGAAAGCCGTGCAGTGCAATTAGACATGGTACTTATCTCCCATCTGCTGCAGCCAAACCTTGCCACGGAGACTGTGCCTTTGGCAGGGGAGTGGCAGGTCACGGCCCCCCTTCCCCCTCTGCTGGGATCACCAGCAAATTGGCACTCTTTTCATGGTGTCACCCAGTTGTCACCGCAGCCTGATGCCATCAGCTGCTTCCAGCTGAACACCAGCAGACAGTACCAACCTTCACCTGCTAACACCTGGGTTGATTTCAGGTTGAAGACCCAAAGACAAAGCCTTTAATGGGGTTAAAACGCTTGTGCCAACCTAGTGAAACCCAGCAGTGACATCTCAGTGTTGATGTCAGCCTGAAGACTGCAGCCTGTGTGACACCGCTCATGCCTGGCGCGCTCAGCCCCTGGTGACCTGGGTGAGCAGTGCACTGCAGTGCATCTGCAGCTCCAGAGTGGAGGTCTGAGCTGTGCCTGGCAAAGCAACGTGCCCGAGGCCTCGCTCAGTGCTTGCAGCAGCGGAGATGCTACCCAAGGTGATGTTCTTACCAAGTGGCAGAAACAAAAGAGCTTTTCGAGTCATGTTCCCTGTGCAATCGCTAGACGGGGAGCCCCTCTCCCAGCCTGTTAATGTGCAGCTCACCTTAATCATCCCCTCCACCCCCCCAAATAAAACTATACACTCAGTTAATTGCTCAGGTCCTCTGTGATGGTGGTTCATCAAATCAACAGACATTTGGCTGTGTTTCCTGCTGAGACTGTCTGGACCATCATATAAGTGGGATCCATTTTTTTATTAGTTTAAGGACAGGGTGCATGAGAGGTAAATGTACAGCATTTGTGCACGGGGGAGCAGGCTAYGTCTGCAGGCACTGGATGAATGCACATTTTTTATGAGATGTCCTTTAAGACTGACTTTGAGGAGGGAACAAAACAAGAATGACATATAAGGGAAAGGGGAAGTTATTTGGCAGTTTGAATAGAGACTATTTAATAAATCATGAGATGATCACACTGAAGGAAGAAAACCGAATAAGCTGATTACACTTACATACACTTTCTAGCATTATTTGCCATTGAGTGTTTACCGAAGTGTAACACGGTGAAGCTGAGCTTATGGCTGCCAATAAAATAGCTGTAGTGTCTGATGTAACTCCCATTGCTGCAAGAACACACACTTGGAGGTGTCTCCTTGGAGCTGTCACCAGCCTCAGTGCATGGTGACGAGAGAGAGCGACCTGAAATCACCCAGCAATCCCTCTGCACGGCKCTGAGGCTGCATGCCGGGTCCCCGCGGGGTGCCGGCCCTGCGCCTCGCAGCCCTCTTGGGAAAGTGGCAGAGGTGCTGCTTTCTCCATCCGTGGCAGCCAGCTAATGAAAACATCAGCAACAAAAAAAAAGTAACGCTATGCTCTGCTATTTTTGATTTGAGCGATTTGTAATTAGAAAAGCCAAAACCAGCCCATCTTGTTCACATGAGTATTCCCATTGACTAAAATGCAGTCAGCGTGCGGTTTAATTTTGAACCTTTGCAATCCTTTTCCGATGAAGATCTGGCAAGCCAGAACAGATTGCAGTCTGTGAGATACTTGCAGTATGATAGTATTTTACCTGTAGGTGGATCCTCATTTTAGATAGTGAGATGCAGAGCCAATGAGCCTGATTCACTGCTGCGTTACTCCAGTTTTTCAGCAGAATTACACCACTGAATCATCAGCAAAGTTGAAATAACAAATGATAAAATGGGAGCATTGTGTCTAAGTTTGCAGTGTGTGTATGGAAATGACTAGCTCCTTCTTGCAGAACCATTAACCTATATGGATTTTTTTCAGTTCAAAATGTGTCAAGAATATGACAATATGTCTAGGCTAAAGTTTTACATGTCAAGAAACCAATTAAAATCTAATATAACAGCTAGCGTGGGACTCCCTCAGTATGTCAATGATGTGGTGATTAATTTTTTTTTATTATTCAGAAAAAGAGGATTTTTGCTTAAACAGCTTCTGAAAAGATGCAATTTTTTATGCAGTTCATTTCTATGTACCAGATGGGCACCATGTAAAGCTTAGAAATAGGATAAGTTAAAAACCTAGTCCTGGTTTCTTTTCAATTTATGAAAATACTCACCGAGCAATTGAAAAGAACTGAGTAATTGTGATCTTTTTGCAAGTAATGCTCTGGAAAAGCCAACTAAAGGCAGTAAGCAAGCTTGCAATTAGTAGTTCTAATTATAAAGTGTATACATAAAACAATGTAGCATCATAAATAAAGACCAAATTCAAATGATGCAATAGGAACAGTAGAACATCATATAAAGATGGACAAGTGATCCAGCAAGAGAAATACTTCTAAATTATCTGTATTTTTCCAATAATAGCAACAAAAAAAGATAAAATAATAGCAGTGCTTTGTTTTATTTTATGTAACTTTTACAGTAACCCTGTCTCAGTGCCACCTGATGCTCGTGCTTCTGTTGTAGACCAGAGTCTTCCTTGGATGATGTTCACAGTCACAGTGCCAGACTCAGTAACAACAGACTGTCACAAGCACAAGCTGGTGTGGAAGCCTGTGGCTCAAACAGCGGGCTCAGATCATCCATGACACTTGTCTTTATCAGGGGACTGCTTCATGACTCACTGCCATTTCCATCACTGAAAGCAGCTATCAAATGCCACAGCTTTTTTTTTTTTTTTTTTTTTTTTTTGAGCTTGAGCCTGTATGCTTTCTAGGTAAGCCAGGTTTATGTCAAATGCAGGCTATGGAGCTTGAAAAAGGAATAAATTAAGTACAATGCAGGGGACTGCGCTCAATAGGCTGTAGTATGTTTAGGTATGTGCACACCCTAAGCTCCACCAAACTATGACAACGCTTTATGTACTACACGGGAAACGTGCAACTCCAGCATTATGCAGCAGCATCACTGTAGCTCTCCTCTAATGAAGCATGTGCAATAGCAGAGCAGGAATTCATGCTGCACTCCTCACAGAACTGCTCTCAAAGTCCTGGATGCAACTAGAGAAGGTGAAGAGGCATAACACCTTAGGGAAATGTTTTTATTTATTCTCCTTGGGTGCATATATGGCAATCACCCATGCAGCGTGATCCAGGATGTTGAAAACCATTTCATTATGTTCTATAAATAAAGGACTGATGTGGTTCAATTGTATCAATTATGCAACTCTTCTGAGTGGTGTAGTCAAGGGTAAACGCAGGCAAAGGGCACTCCCTTTGTACCCACTTCTACTCTGGGCACTTCTAGTATTTACCTGCTCCTTATATACCACAGACAGATGAATCTACCCACTTCTATTTACCACTGTACCACTGACTCCTCTTTGGTCAAGAGCTTTTCCTATGCACACATGACACGACGAAACAGAAAATGGAAGTCAAGACACTGCTATGTGTTAGTCTGTTGTGCAAGACGTAAGTGTGGCTGTACAGTAATTTCGAGCAAAGCATCGGTTTTAAACAATGTTTAAACTGACACCATTATTATGCAATATAATTAATTATGGCTAGAAGGGCATTTGAGGTTGGTTGGTGCTACCTTTGTCCATTTTATAATTATACCAAGAAGAGGATGACTAAGTTGTGCCTAAGCTAATTGTATCCATTTGGTTTTATCCCTCCTCTTCACCATTGTAAGTCACTTGCATTCTGAACTGTAAGTTTTTTTGAGGAGTTTGGGTGCATTTGTGCTGAATACAATGGAGCTCAGTGTTGACTGGGCAGCCTCAGGTAATATTGCAATAGTAGCACTAACAATAGCAATAATAATTACAGCTAGTCAAAGTGATAAGTACAAAACAAATGTCACTTTTTTCCTGCCACTGTTACAGTTACCTGCAAGAGATTTATCCTTATCTGCTCCTGCTCTGTGTGTTCTAGCATGTGTTTCTGCAGCTAGAAGATAAAGCTTCGCAGCATGACGTGATGTCCTCCAGACGTGCTGTGAACCCAGCAGACACCTCCAGAGAGCAGCTGAGGACCAGCGACAGACCAACCCAGCAGCACACACTGCACCAGCCCTCTTGCCGAATGTGCTGGGGGTTTCAGTATTCAAGGGATGCACAACACAGCTCAGCTGCCCAGGCTGATGAAGCTGGGCACCCCAAATAGCAGGCAGCCTCCTGCTCTTCAGCCTGCCCTGGCTCCCACAGAGCCAGCTCAGTGCTTTCCGCACCGTGCCTGCCAGCRGCCCCCAGCCCTGGCTGGCAGACGTGGCACTGCGCGAGAGCTGTTCCTCTGGACCAGCAGTTTTCTGCTGGTGTTAGAGCCGTGGTGTGGACAACAGGTTACCTGGGCTCTGGAGCCAGGCTGGCTGCCACAACAGCCCAGCCGCATCCGCAGAGTGCTGTGTTTGAGCTACGTAGCTGCCCTGAACCTCAGCTGGCAGGCCTTCCCGCACCAGCCAGACAAGCTGCCCAGAGGTAGTGCCGCATAAACTGTCTCTTTTGAATGTTACCTGGCAGTGTCAGGATTAAAAACAAACAAACAAACAAAAAACAACACCAAAAAACCCAAAAACTCAATGACAATAGATGCACCCCGGAAAGGAATTTGGTAACGCATGGTCTTGTTTGGCTACGACAAAAGGCTATAGTCTTCAGTTGATGGCTGGAAACTGGATTGCACTTACGTAAAATAGAACTGCCTGCAAGGGTTGAATGCCGTAATTAACAGGCAGTTTTAGAAATTATTGGCTAATGCCATTTAATAGAAATACTGCCAACTATTGTTGTAAAAACTTGGTTTGTTCCTTTGGTGGTAATATAAAATGACTCAACACGGCTTCACTGGAAGAGATGATACCTTTGTCTGTTACATATCATTACCTGCATTTTTGGAGTGGTTTAGTATGACAATACAAATTTTGAAATTTCAATATATTTTCCAGAACTAACTAGAGGGCCAACTGAATCCTGAGCAATCACAATATTGGTGATACAACCTGGCTTATTTATTGTAACGTGGCATTACTGACCCAGTCCCGCTCCCATGGCAGCCAAGGTAGCTTTTGCCACTGATGGTGTTTAAGCAGTAGTAAGTTTAAAGGTTTCTGTAACAGGCAAATATGTTCATGTAAGCCTGAGCAGCTCCATCGGGACCATTTCCCTTGCAGTGTGTACAGTATCAGGGAACTAATCCACATTTTTGGTAACAAACTCTCTGAACCGTACTGGAGAATACAGGTAGCTCTGAGATAATGTGCTCTGCTCACGTGATGCAGCTGTTATATCACCTAAGAACATTTTCACAATGCTGCAATAGTGACTGAAGGGTTATTTCTCAAACCTTGTCACCCAGAAGGTACCAGCTGAAAAGTTTCTGTTTGATTGCTAAATAGTAGAAAGCAACAAATGCATATTGGCAAATCTTGCCAGATGAGGCATGATGTGGATGTTGCACACCTCAGTCTAACGCCCACCTTCACTTCAGGGAAAGGAGAAACCAGACCTGCAGACACGCTAATCGCCTCCTGGTTTGAGAGTTCCCACTCACCTGTTTGGAAATGAACTCCAAAACCTCACTGCTTTCTATTTACTGCACCAAGAGCCAGTAATCACGTAGTGCTTCCAAAGAGTCATTAATTGCACCCCTATTACAGCAGTTTATGATGCCTTTTAATGTATAGATTTAAAAGAAAAGGTAGTCCGTGCGGAGATTGACCTTCCTGATACAAGAAGGGGAGGTAAAGTCCTCTGTCTGTCCAGCTGGAAGTAGCACAAAGGTGAGGCACCACTTGTGTTTGGGAGGGCTCGACAGCGTGGGTGTCTGACCTGCCAAACCAGGGTCACCTCACCGCAGCATCAGCACTGGGCTCTCAAGGGCAAGGCTCAGGCAGTCAGACGGAGTCAGACAAAAACAGAGTTCCCAAAGCCTGGTTTCTGGCTGCAGCCATTGGCAAGTTTAAGCACAGAGACTCTGCGCATCCTTTCAAGGGCAAGAGGCAATGCCCTTCTGTTGTTTCTAAAGGCAGGAACCTCAGAGCACATGGGCATCGATACTTAGAAATGCTGGTGGTCGACACCTTCCAGACATGCCTGAAGTAAGCCAGACAGGGATGTTGACAGCACCAAAGGGATTTGGGTACCCCATCCCACTGGCTTTCAGTAGCGCTGAACATAAGCTCTTGGAGAATCCTGTGAAACCTAGCCCACCGTCCGACACAGGTTACAGCCCCCCGAAGCAGAAATGCTGGTTAACATGTATGTAACCTGCACTGCACTTGGAGCAGCTGTTATGCAGTAATCCCGGTCAGCAGAGCACGGTAACTTCCCTGATTCCCTTTTGCAGACCCACATACCGGCCTGCGTACGTTCTCAGTGAGGAGCAGAGCCTCAGAAGAGGAAGGCTGGCCCCAAAACACACACGGGTCTGGAGGCTGGGTAGTCCTATTGCTGGGGTCAGAAATTAAACTGTTGCTGCAGTAAACATTTCAGTATATGGTATGGCTGTTGCTAACCTTGTCTGGGAGCCTCCTCATCAGCAATCTCCCTATTAGTTGACATGTCGGATGCCTGTATTGGATGACACTGATATTACAGTGCTTGTCAAGGTGGTGAAGCTGGTATATTAACAAAAAATATTGAGTGAATTGATTTCCCCTTCCTGCATTGCTCTCTCTGCTTTATTCCCTCCATTGATCTAGGCATTAAAAGACAATTTATTCCCTTGTCCAGACCCCAGGTATCATTGTATCAGGAGTATTCTTGTACACTGCCTAGAAACAGTGAAGATGTGAATGCACCTTCTCTTTCGAAATGTTACTCCATCCTCCCACACCTCTTTCTTCTTTGCTAACTCCAGTCAACCATCCCCAGGACCTACTCCCACTCTGATCCCAACTCACTGATGAACATACATGAAAACAGACCTTGCTAAATAGATTGCAACTCCTGTTCCATAGCTGTGTTTATAGGATCATTTGGATACTACATCTGATCCATAAATGAGAGCCCACTGGTTGGGTAAGAACTCTGGGGTTTAGTGCTCGCTCCGTGGAACAGGTTACTCATCACAACGCTCAGCACTGCAGCTCTGAGGTGCTCCAGGACCTCAGGACTCAGCTAAGTGGAGGCTACAGCTGGTCCTGATGAGGTGTTTGGGAACATCCCCCTGTGGGGATGGGCTCCACAGAACCTGAACAAGGAGATGGCTGAACTCCCCAGGGGACCCCTGAAGGGGGGGTCCATTCCTGATGCCACCCAGAAGGGCTCCCATGGACCTTGTTGCAGACTGTGTTATGGTTGGAGCATCCAGCTGAGCGGCTGAAGGTGGACTAGAGCCCCCTGCCTCGCTCTGCCTGCCCTCCCTCCCAGGGAAAGCCCTGCACGCCACGGGCTGGGGCCCTGCAGGCTTGGCCTCGCTTCTGTTAAGTTTTTCCACTTGTACCAATAACCTCCTGCGAAGATGGAGAATGCTGAGCAAACAGAAAGCTCGGTGTGGGACACTGGTGCAAAAGAGTTTTCAAAAGGTGAAGGGAGGAAAAGTTACCTAGCGCTGGTACTATAATGGCTCAGCACTGATGCCATAAATAAAAAGAAGTGTGTTGGACGTTTTATTTTGCTTGTGTGATAAACTGTACAGTTAGAGTCTGAATAAACCTCTTTTGTCAATTTTATTACCTTTCTGATATAAAAATAAATAAACTTAAACAAAGAAGGAGTGGAGACCTGCCAAGCCAGCCTGGTGCAATAAGAATGCACTGACAAGGGAATAATTTTCTCCTAAAGCTGAGGGGATAAAATGATAACCTTTCAGGAGGGCAAAGCCCCTCCAGAAGGAGCTGTTTTTTACACAGGAGGATCTAGAAAAAAAGAATTAAAAAGGGGACTCTGCCAAAAGGAAAGGAAAAACCAAAAATGCCATAAAATTTTTGCTACCAGAACCGCTTTCTAGTTTGATGGGAAGGCTGCATGCAAATAGCTGCTGAGAAATAGGAGTGTGGCAGGGTAATAGCAATTAGGAGCATTTTAATGATCATTAAAAAAAAATCACAAGTAAATGATACAGTGTATTAAGTAACTTTTACTAGGCTGAATATAAAACAGACATCAAGAAATCATGCTTTTACTTTGCAATTAATTTCAGCAGTGAGTTCTAGGCTTACCACTCCGATGCCAACATGGGAACTTCCAGTAGGCAGCAACACATAATTACCGCTGGGCGGAGGTGAATCAACCACTTTCCGTCATGATGCCAAGGAGAGACCCTCAGACCATCTACCAAAGGTGGGTGGGTGAATAAGAGTGTTACTTTCTTGCTTGACTCCCGTCAGGGCACCACACCTTGTGATAGTATCTCTGTAATAAGCAAACAACTTTAAATGATATTGTGTCACTGCAAATTAAGCAGGAGGGTGACCCA
Source organism: Phoebastria nigripes (assembly GCA_035582835.1). Taxonomy (NCBI): domain Eukaryota; kingdom Metazoa; phylum Chordata; class Aves; order Procellariiformes; family Diomedeidae; genus Phoebastria; species Phoebastria nigripes. Next base: position 456,089 of record JAYKAV010001776.1, read on the forward strand.
GCAAGTCAGGTTTCATTAACGCACGAGGGACTGCAGTGCGGAGGTACTCACACTTACCTTGGGACCCTGGAAACCTCAGCCTGCCATGCAGAGGAATCTAAGCTCTGAGACTGTGTCTCCTTCATTAGGGACACGCGGGGCTCCACAGCAGCGTTGTCACTACACGAATGTCCTATTTGCTTTTCTGTGCATCACTGTTAAAAGTCTTCTAACGTGCTAGTAAGGAGATTACAAATGTCAGTCAGTCCATCGCAGCAATACAATCACATTAGTATGGGTACAGCAAAAGATGATAGGATTATGTATGTTTCTTCTAATTAGCAAGACATGCCCGATGCTGCATGCCCAAGTGTTCCTACAGTCGTTACCTCCCACCACTGTGCCTGCCTCTTTCCTCAATTGCAATTACATGGTCAAGTTCTAGTCACAGGGGGCGTGTCTGCTCTGCCAAACCTTTCCAGCTGTGAAGGCCCCAGTGAATCCCACAAGGCCCTCTGTGAGGCCAGCCCATTGCTGTACTGACCAGCATTTCCAGGAGTTTTGTTTTCCACAGCAACGGAGCGATTCAGGGGATGTCACAGATGCCTCCCTGGCTGGGAGCAGGTGCTGTGGGTGCAGCCAGGCCCCTGCGGCAGGAGTGAGCCTCAAGCCATCCCAGCATGCCAGCTTGGCAAAGCAGCATTTGTCCCGCTCTGGCCCCACAGTCAGACCTGGTGGCTTTCCAACCATTTTCTTTCTTACTTTCTATAGTAGTACTTACCTCAGTATTGTACTTCAGACCCCAGTGAACCAAAGTTATAACTAGTGAAACTCAACCATCTTCTGTGAATTCAAACTACTATAGGCCATTGTGCAAATGTGTGTTTTGGCAAGTGCCTGGCCCTTCCTGTTGACTGAACTACTCATGCTCTCTAGAAACGACCATGCCTGTCCCTAGCACTCCATGCAGATGACCTTACCCTTTCTTCTTTCTTATTTTCTCCTTTCACTCAAACTAGTTGAATCCTTGGCAGGTGCCAGGATCTGACACTACCATACTCTACTGTCCGTTGGCCTGGTAGCCTCATTCCTCCTCTTTTCCCATTTCCTCCCCTTAGGGCTCCTGCCCGAAGGTAACACAAAGGCTATGGCAACAACAGCAGGAAGATTGTCCTTGGTGGCGAGGCTGGGAAGAAAGGGATTCCCAGTGTAGGCGAAATAGGTGTGTCCTGCTTAGGTTGCTTCTCAGTTTGACCTGCTCAGCCACTCCCTACCAAAAATTCCCTCAACCAACACTGCAGGCTCATGCTGAAGGTCTCACAAACTGAACACATGTAATCAACAGGCTTCTTCTGAAAGGGATTAGCCAAAGCATTAGCAAAGATGCAGATGTCTTACATAAGATATCAGTACATTTTTCCTGGGAATATTATAGAGCAAGTCCACACAGAAGCCATGTCCAGATACAAGAAGGTGGCTAGGAACAGCCAGCATGGATCTACTACAGAGAGATTGTACCTGGCCAATATGGTTTCTGTAATTCCTGTGCTGGAATTACGGGCTGGATGGATGAGGTCGGGGAAGAAGCAGATGTCACTTACTTTGGTTTTAGTGTGGCCTTTGACATTGTCTCCCATATGGGCCAAACTGGGGTGGTATTGCCTGAATGGATGGACCACAACCTGGCTGAAAAAAGCTCATGGCTGGGCCATGAAGCTCAAAGGATAATAATGGTCAACAACGAAACATTTAATTGGCGTTAACAGATGGCATTCCTCAAGTAACAATGCTAGGCCAGTCTTCACCAGCAACCTGGATGACAGAGCAGAATGGTTCCTCAGCAAGTTTGTGCATGACACTGAGTTCAGGCTACTGTAGGTCATTATGCTGGAGGACAAGGCAGCCATTGAGGTGGTCTTCAGCAACCTGGAAGACAAGCCTGAAAGAAATCTTCTGAAATTCAGCAAGGACAAATGTGAAATCTGCATCTGGCACAGAATAAACCTGTGTGACAGCACAGGCTGGGAACCGAGCAGCTAGAAAGCAGCTTTGCTAAAAAAAGGACCTGGGGTCCTGGTGGACAAAAAGCTGAAGAGGAGTCAGCAGTGTGCCTTTGCAGTGATGACAGCTAATCGCACCCTGGGCTGCATGAGTGAGAACAGAGCCAGGCTCTCCAGAGAGGTGCACAGCACAAGAGCAATGACCGCAAGTTGCAGCAGGAGAAATTCCATTAGACATAATAGAAGAAATTTTTCAAAATAAGAGCGGTTAAACTGGAGCAGGTGCCAAGAGAGGTTTGTGAAATCCCCATCCTTGGAGATTTGCGCTTGCAACTCAGAAGGCCAACCATATCCTGCGCTGCATCAAAAGGAGTGTGGCCAGCAGGTCGAGGGAGGTGATTCTGCCCCTCTACTCTGCTCTGGTGAGACCCCACCTGGAGTACTGCGTCCAGCTCTGGAGCCCTCAGCACAGGAAAGACATGGACCTGTTGGAGCAGGTCCAGAGGAGGGCCACAAAAATGATCAGAGGGATGGAACGCCTCTCCTATGAAGAAAGGCTGAGAGAGTTGGGGTTGTTCAGCCTGGAGAAGAGAAGGCTTCAGGAGACCTTATTGCAGCCTTCCAGTACTTAAAGGGGGCTTATAAGAAAGATGGAGACAAACTTTTTGGCAGGGCCTGTTGCGGTAGGACAAGGGGGAATGGCTTTAAACTAGAAGAGGCTAGATTGAGACTAGATGTAAGGAAGAAATTTTTTACGCTGAGGGTGGTGAAACACTGGAACAGGTGGCTCAGAGAGGTRGTAGATGCCCCATCCCTGGAAACATTCAAGGTCAGGTTGGACGGGGCTCTGAGCCACCTGATCTAGTTGAAGATGTCCCTGTCCACAGCGGGGGGGTTGGACTAGATGACCTTTAAAGGTCCCTTCCAACCCAAACTATTGTATGATTCTATGATTCTATGATTTCAAAGTTTTAATGGACAAAGCCCTGAGCAACCTAAGCTAATGCTGAAGTTAGCCCCGCTTTGAGGAGGTTGGAGTGTAGCCCTCCAGATGTCCCTTCCAACCGACACTATTTTGTGGGTTGTTTTGTTGTTTTTTTCTTTTATAGCTGTTGATCAGGGAGACCTGGCTGGAGTTAATGATTCCTCAAAAAGAATGGAAGCTGTTATCTCTATAGCATCACCTGCCAATTATTTATTTATAATATGAATGAATTCTGAGTATGCATCACAAGTCCAGACAGTCAAGAGACTTCACTTCAGAGATTTTATGTTTAAGGATCAAAGAACTGAGCTTTCTCTCTCAGATCTTCAAATTGAGCAGAAAAGAGGTCCTGCCGTTAACACACAGGAGTCAAATTTGCAAAAAATTCCTCAGTTCAGAGCTAGCATGAGAAAGACTATTTCTCGGCTTTGTTTTGGATATATGCAGCTCTCACACATTCTTGTGGTGGCAACTTAACATGTTGAGAGGCTTTCTGATGAAACCATTGTTTTGGCGTGAAATGTTGTGAAAGCAACGCCTGAGATCCAGCCTCCAAACCCAACCCCTGCCTCAGTATTTGCCTCCCACCATGATCTGTTTGGTTCAGATAGAAAACCACAGCCCATCTCTAGTCCCAGATCTACCCTGGCACAGAGGTATGAAGCAGCCTGTGTACTCAGGTATGCAGGGGACAGCCTCCCAGGATCTGACACAATGCTGTGGGGGGACTCTATAGACTGGGACAGATAAACAGTGTGTATGTGCACAGTGCAACCCTACAGCACACGTGGGTTGCTATGGTGCATGTGGCTGAGTCCCATCCAACACGCTGTGCACTACTTACGTGCAGCCATTTGTCCAGCAGTCTGGGCTGCCAAAAGTTCAGAAAAATAGCTAGCTGCCGTGAAAAAAAAAATCGAAGTTGGTTGCTGAATCTCAGCAGAACCACACTGCAAATGTGGGGCATGGGTCCATGAGACCATGCCTCCAAACAGCACTGGCTGCATTGCCAGGTGTGTCAGCACAGCAGGAGAAGCAAAGGACACAGCGCTCCCTGAGACAGGCCAGGATATTTTTACCTTCCAGTCTCTGGAGAGACACAGGTCACTCCTGTGAGCCACAGCCCCAAATGCCCCCCACCCCCAAAGCCCCAGATGACCCAGCCCTTCTGGAAGCTTCTTGTTGTCAGACCAACAACACATGCTCAGAAAGGGCACCAGATTTGTCCCCTATCTCTGCATCAGTTAAGTTCTGTGACACCAACACAAAACCTGGGCCAAGAAGGAAAAAATAAATAAATAAAAGTAAAAACCCAAATGCATTTGAAAGTATGTTCAGAAACAAACAAGCAAAACCTCTTATCCAAACAAATCATAGTTAGATCTTGGGTGAGACTGTGTTTATGAAGGTTTAGCCAGGAAGCTTGCTTGGAGATACTTCTCCAGCCTTAACATAACACTACCAGCCTGGACAAGTGCTACTAGAAAACACCTCATTAAAATGCTGTTGTGGTATTTATTTATAGATAGCAATTTATATCACACCCATCATACACACCGATCTGGCAGCTATGATCGGCAAATTGGACTGCTTCTCCCACAGCACTCCCTGCCCACTCTCCRATGCCCCCCACTCCCTTACTAACACAACTGCTTCCCACTTGGTATCTGGCATGTATTCAGCGTGACAGCAGTGTCACTCTGAATAAGCCTCTCTTTGTCCGCATTTATCCAGCCCTGCAGCACTCCCCAAACATGCAGATGGGGGTATCAAGGATGCAACAGCCCCATCAAGAGCCAGACACACATCTGTGGTGCTTTGTAGCTAGGTATTCTTGGGTACAATCATCACGCACTACAGAGCGCATCCCTGGAGTGGATAGGCAGCTGGAGCCTGCATTTGCTGGAGGGTCCAAGTGGCTTTGGAATGCACCAAGGATAATACCAGAGAAGCTCCTCTGCAGGTCACAGACACCAGTGCAACAGCCAGCGTGATAAAACACCTTATAAGAAAGCATAGGTGCGTCTTCAGTGGGAAAAGAGAAAAAAAAAAAGGAAAAGGAAAAAAAGAAAAGACGACTGGCAAAAAAAAGAGGTTAGATGAGGTAGCTGGGACTGCCGGGAGCAATCTGAAATCAGTTTACATTAGAGCAGGTTGCTCTTGATTTTGCTACAGCAGTTGTCACGCTTGGTAAGAATAACAAGCTATTCATACAGCAGCCACCATTGTGCAGCTCAGCACATGCAGCCTCATGGAAACAAACCCAAGCAAATGCAGTGGCTAGGATGGGACTTCTTTTTTTAAAAAGCACATAAAATGGTTATGTAAATAAGTTTCCACTTCAGGAATCTGTGAGAACAATTGTTTCCCTGTAAAAGGACTTTGTTACTGGAGCACCTGATGTTTTACCCTAGATCTGCACGTTAAATTGAAATGCTGGCATATACATCCCACTGCAGCTCCTAGGTCCTTCCCACTATCTGGCCCCTTCAATCTCCAACTTTTTAAAATACTTTCAAGCTCATCAGCTATCTAGAGTTCCACCTTTGTGCATGCCCAGAACTGCCCCAGTCCTGACAGGGCCAAGCAGCTCAGCCCAATTCACACCTAAGTCTGATCAGGATCCAGAAACTGGGCGTTGCTTTGCCTAAATCCCCTGAGGGCTTTGATCAGGGATTATATGTTACCTGGTGACTGTTTCATGTAAAATGCATAAACAGTCCTGGGAGCAGAGTCCAGAATCCCAAACTCCCATGTGAATGCGCGAACCAGTAGGTAAGACAGCCATGCTCCCCTGCGTGCACTTGCTTTCCAGCCCAATGATTCAACAGCACATTGCTGTAGAGCAGCAGATCCTCAGCAGAGAGCAGGCTAGGAGTGTCCAGCTCCCTGCCTTGTGGTTTGGGTGCTCTGCTAGAGGTGGCAGATGGGAAGAAACAGCCTGAGGAGAACAGTGACTCTGTTTGTCACTTCCTGGCTGCTGGTAAGTCGTGTTTCAGATGAGACATCTATGCTGTGACAGAAAGGCTGTCTGTACTCACCTTCCAGAGGAGCTGCGGGGCTGGGTCACTGCAGCAGTAGCATTTAAGACCTAAAATTTCCCTATTAATCTCACTGGCCACCACATTGAATGTTTTGGCCTTTGTGTGGAAGTGCCAGGTTTGCCTCGGGCACACTGCAGGGACTGCTGGCTCTAAAGTCAGAAGCTGGGCAATAGAAATCAAGAAACACAGAGCTTAATATTGAGACATCAAAGTACTTTTGGGTAAAACTTAAAAAATTTGTAATTGCATCTGCAAATGGCTACACCACATAGTTACTCAGCCTGGGCACTCAGGTCTTAGTGCATAACATGAGGAGTTTCATGAATTAGCATGTGCTAAGGGAGAAAGCCACTGGGAAAATCTGTACTGCTGCTATTGCTACAGAGAAACAAAGTCTTCCCGTACCCCAGCAGCACACCAACTCTCTCCCTGGCATGCACTGGTGCATGTGTCTCATCCAGAACCATTTGAGGGAGGAGGGAAACAGCTTTGTTTCTTCTAAAAAAGGGGAAAAGTTGTATTTAGATAATCATTAAATAGCAAAATGCTTTCTGTATCTGTTAGCATTGCTCATAGATATTAGAAACATTTTTTTCACGGGCAGAAGAATTATTTTACCATAAAAATGCACAAATGATGACAGCTCTCTGAGGAAACATCCAAATGGAAAAGCTTCCATCGGGACCGAATTCATGACAGTTTGCAACTTAGTCAGGTTATTTTCCATTTTTACTACACAAATTATATTTGCAATGGTAGAAATTGATAATTCTGCCCTGGACCAAATACACAAAAAAATGCTTTGGAAAATGCCATATTTTGCTCACAAATGCAAAGCAAAAGTTGCTTCTAAGTTTCACTTACTGCAGCAACTGTTCCACAGTGAATTTCCCCATTTGCTGCAGTGCTCAGAAAGTTCCTTTGGAAACCACTCAGCATGCTCAGTACACACACAGAAAACACCAGGAGAGTGCCACAGGCCAAGTTGCTTCTAATAAACGTTCTCAGGCTTCCTTCTGTCTGAGGTGCCAGGACAAAGACCAAAGCTGTTCACATTGCCCCCATGCCACGATCTGGGGGCAATACCTCCTTCTGATACCTCAGAAGAATGAAAAAAGAAAGAAAAAGCTGGGAAAATGCTTCTGAATTGTGTACTTCAGCCAAAATGAGCCCCACCAGGTTTTTACCACAAATGCCACAGCTCATCTTTGGATTTCCATTGCATTCACCATCATGGGCAACATTAGGGACTCTCCAGCTAAAAGCAGGGGCAGCTACCAACCAAGCTGTAAGGCATTGCAGCTGCTGCTCTAAGAGACTCCTCTCCTCCACAGCTCAGCACAAAGCAGAAGCAGAAACACAGTCACTGGTGGGTCCAATCCCAAGACCACCATTAGCTATGGATACCGCAAGGCACATACAAAAGGCTGACACTCGTTGCCATGAAGGTTGGTCAGTATTTTTATTGTGTCACACATGTGTATGCATTGGTCAAATTTTAAGGGCCAAAGGGGRCAGCAGACAAGGAACAGTCTTAGCACTCGACCCCTAAAATAGCATAGCCTTTGTGTGGTGATCTTGGGCTACTCCTGAAGCATAGCTAGATATCTGAGTATCGCTAAATGTATGCAAATATGGCTGTTTATGAGCAAGACCTCTCTTTATTAGAAGGGCTATGGGCTATACAAACTATACAGAAGGCAGCCAGTGGGTAAAGAAGAGGGGCTCACCTCTGCCACAGGCTGAGGTGCAGCAAAGCACAGTGTTTATGGGAAAACAGAACTTCTTTCTCCAAGGCTGATGATCGCCAGGTGCATGATGCTCCGAGGTACAAACTGAGGAAGCATGTCACCATGCTATTTCCCATCAGTGAAGCTTGCTTGGTCCAGCAACAGCAGTGCAGAGCTCTGATTCACAGCACTGTTTGCAGGGCATTAGTATGCCACCCCGTGCAAATCAATAATGGCTTCAGGGGAAAATTAACAGATGGTCACGGGGGAAATCTCCCGAGGGTTTTTCCCCCCTCCTCTGTGGTAATAGGCTACTTATGATTTTCTGAAACCACCTGCATCTTTTCCCAGGCATCCTGGCTACCAGTTAGAACAGAGTGTATGTCTCTACAGTGGTTTTTGCAGCACTGGGTTTGCTTTTCATTAAATGCCTCTCACTTGTGTGCAAAAGACTGTACAGTCCAGAAGTTCACTGTCATGATGCCACTGAGGGGTGACATTGTGGTGATGACTAATGCTCAGGTTTGGGTTCAGGGAATACTTAACGTTTTCTAGCTAATCCCACTGCTTCAGGAGAGTCACCTGACATTCTGGTACCCCAGTTTTATCATTGCTGTACGGGGAAGAAGTAAATCCTCACTGATCTTTAGAGGAAGAGTTCAGTGTATCAGTGTTGTTAAAGACTCCTGCAACTCACTAGGCAATTCAGAAACAACAGATGTTACCCAGAACAAAGCGCAACAAGAGGAAATAGCACAACATCCAGGGACAGGAGCAGAAAGCTCCACCACCCTGGGTGTATTCTACTGTGGAAAGGCGGGGATGGGCAGTAAATGTGTATCTCATGAGTAACGAACACGTGCATTTTCATGTGGCATCACCATTCTGCAAAGGCTGCCAGCTAGTAACACTTACTGCTCTCCCTGCCTCGACGTGTGATGTATGGCATGGCCACGTGCCCCTTCAGAGCAGTGTGGAGGCACGGGATCTAGGACTTTATGCTACCATCCTCTTAACCTTGGTTAAGCTACAAGATATTTGCCCAGATCCCCAGCTCAGCCAGATTTCATAGAAGTGAGCATCAATTCCACTGTACTCCCTGCTGCCCACACCAGGTGTTCTGGGATGAACAGCCTGCACACACCAGATCAGTTCAAGGATCTCTGTGAACTGATTGCAACCACCTTGCCAACCACCCAGCTGCAGCCCATCATGCAGGTACAGACACACAGGGCAGCACCAGCCATGCCTTCTTCCCCAGGACACCTTGTGTCCTCCACTCCCCTCCTCCCCACCCCTCCTCCTCTTCTCTTGTGTCAGTAACATAGAACAGTAAGGAAAACATGAGGGCTCTGGGGCATCCAAAATACCCCTTTCCTGGCAGCTAGAAGCCACTGGTGCTGCCTTCTGATGTGTACGAGCACTCAGTTGCATGAATTCTCTTTCCACCCCACTACAAAGACCCTACAACAGCTCCCACATGTGTTCTTCCCTGTATGCTCTACTGTTACCTCACGTCAGCATCTGCTGCTCAGCCTCCCTGTCTTCTGCTTGGTGCCAGAGGAGTAGCTCTGTAGAAAGCCATTCCTCCCCTTCCCAGCTCATGTGGCCCTGCCTTGCATGGAGCCAGGCCCTGGTGCCCTCTAAGACTACAGAGCTCAAGAAGACTCTTTATTAAGGCTCTGGCACTGGAAAGATGCTCTGAGCTCACAGCCACACGTGACCGGCTCTGCAGGGAAAAATCTTTCCTCACCAACCTCTTTCCCTCCCCCTGGGTTAACAGGCAGTTGGGACTGCTGGAGCAGGGGTTGTTGATTTGTTAAAGGATCATTGCCTCTCAAAATTGCATTTCAGGAAGCTAGCAATTGTAGTTTGCAATCTGCATGGTTTCTGTTTCCAAAGGTGACCTCGTGCATACGTGTGTGTGTGTGTGTGTGTGCCCCTGCTACCTTCCTTCAAGAAATAACTATGCATAAGGCAAAACACTGTCACAAACTGGCCTTGCGGGTGCATGCCAACAGTGCCATGCTGTCTGCACTTTGGCTATGTCTGCTCTAGCACTGTGTACATCACATTCCCTATTTTGAGGACTAGATGTGTAACATCTAAAGTATCTGAGGCCAGTGCAGTTGAAAGACATGAACACAAAGGGTTACGAATGAGAAGCTGTGGTTAGCTGGCAGCTGGCTCAAGTATTGCTTTTTTGATAAGCACTTTAAGTGGCTCATTAATAGCAACACCTTTTCTAATGAATCCTACCTGCAGCCAGTAGATGAACCACAACGGACAAACTCCAGCCCTTTTCCAGAATACTGCTCGGTGGCTAAAGACAAGTGTTGCTTAGAAAATGACCTTTTTTTTTTTGGCAAAAGACAATGACAGGGCAGGGGTCGCAATGCATAAAGTGCACATATGCTCAGTCACTTGGAAGAAGGATGTTCTCTAGCACCCATGTTTGAATTTTAACTGTTGACTGTGAGCCAGGCTCAGAGATGACGTAGGTGCTTTTGTAAGTTACATCAGTAACTTAGTGGGGTAGCTGTAAGCGAGCCAGCTACACCACAGCTCTTGGCTGGCACACTTCCATAGGGAAGATGCACAGGTCTGAGCCTAAAGGAGAATTTCCCAGGAGATAAATAATGCCCTATCTGATATTTCAACCTTGGTTGCCTACAGTGTCCTGACACAAACACTGGCAAAAATATGGAAAGGGCTTTTTTTGTTGTTGCTGTTGTTCCCCGGTTACAAATCTTCTCCATAGATTTGGAGATGTTGAAAATAATCTATGAGAATGTGGATTATTTCTGAATTGGCATTTTAGTCCAGAACTGGGTTGGAAATAATAGTGATGGAAGAAAAACTAAGCTGGGCTGATTAGTTACAGTAAAGCTGTGTTGTACTTTAGATTACTTATTAACAAACAGCAAATGGGCCTCTGCCTTGACCTTTTTTCATTTGAGCAAATACACTCTTCCTGCCCCTTGTAAATAGCAGTTACTGGTAACTGAGTCACGTACCCCCTCACATCACTGGAGTTAGTTTTTTTCATCTGTGGCAAGGATTTTAGTCAAATTGAATTTTGCCAGGCTCACTAAGGTTATTAGCAGTATTATTAGTCTTAATAATACCAGCAGTAATAATACTACTCTGGATCACCATAAACCTGAAAACATCTAAGTACTTCACAAATATTAATTAACAAAACTCAATAGGAGGTCTGAGAAACCAGCAAAAATTGTCAGCCTCGCTTCAGAGCTGAAGAGCTTAAAACAGAGCCACAGCAAGCAGAAGTGGCTGTTTGCTTGATGAGTTTCAATTAATGGCTGTTCATCTGCTGTCACAAAATGCCAGGTGCCCAGTGCCTCTGGCAACACTGCCAGGTTAAAAGCAGCAGCCCACAGCACATATCTGGAGCAGCAGAAGTCAGCAGTAGGTTTAGGAACTGGAATCAAAAGGATAGGTTCTTCCACTGAAAGCTGGGCTTTCAATAGCTGTGCTGCTTAGAATGAGACTATCAGATGTGCCCCAGGTGTCTTGTGCCATGACCAATGGTCCCTTGGGCACTTCGGAAAATCCCACTCCTGCTGATCTTCAATGAAGCTGAAGACCAAGAACATGCCTAGAACCTGCACATGTTCTCATCCCAACAAACTATGGATACCCACTCCTTTGTCAGCCTTTATATTAAACCTTTTTGAGTGGAGGAGCCAAGCTCTGACAACCACAAGGAACCCCTCTGCAATAGCTGATGACTACTTTTCCTACCTAATTATTTCCCTCCCTTCTCTCTGCTGGTATTAAAGCTCCAGTGGTGGCCAAATCATTACAATGGCACAAGGAGTTTGCAGTATTAATCTTGGTTGTAAGTTAATTTATCCTGCAGATATCACCCAAATCCATTCCGAATCGCACAACATCGGGCGCTCAGTAAACAAGGTGAAAGTTTCATCTAGATTCTTAACCAGTGATGTCTAAGAGTCTTTGCAGCAAGGGGTAATTACTTGTATTAATTACAGACTCCTCTGAGGTACATTATGCCACAGCGTACAGAGGATTGGACATATAAATTGGAGGAGTGACTTTTTTGTTTCTTTGATTTGTTCAAAAAACTTACCATTTGTAGGCATAGAAAGGACACAGGCAAAGTCAATCTGTATGTGTTGTTTACAGTCAGGAGGACACGGTGCCAAGAGCAACAGCCTCACAACTGAGAGATCCAGGTGCAGTTTCTCACTCTGACACAGACTACTCATGTGATCTTGAGCATGTCACGTAACCTGTCTGTCCCCATCTGTAAAATTAGGATAATAGTAGTTAGTTCATGTTAAARCCTGAAAGATGTCAAAACAGTAAGAAAAAGGGAGTCTGTCTTCACTGAGTCTTCATCCATCAGTGTCTTCTAAGAGTTACAGAAAGCACTGTGACCAGACTGACTCGATCTCCCTGTCTATGATATACTCACTGGTCTTTGCCTGGTGGGCAACTTTTCGCTCTGTGACTGTGTTCACTACCTATGCTCTACACCTTTTGAAGACATTCTCTGAGAACCTCTTCTCTGGAAAGGTGGATGGCAACCAGATGCTCTAATTTTACAGTCATATTCATCCAATTTACTCCACTTAATTCCCTCAAGTTCTTTACAGAGTTACGTTAGGTGTTCTCCAACTTTGCAATGAATTTGAAGCATCTCATTTGCTGACAATAAATCCCGATGTCTCACATGTTCCTTTACATCTCCTGTGATACCCACTATAATTGCTCCTTACAAAAAAGACGCAAGTCCTATGGCTGAATTTTGTGAGGTGTTGCTTTTAGGGGCATGGTGGAGTTCATTTTCCTCTACTTCCCTTTGTCTCGGCAGCCCCAGCACCAGCTATTCCTCTGCAGAAACACACTGGTGTCACAGAAGTTTTTGGTCATGTGATGCCTAGTAACCTTAATGGGAGTCCCATAGCTGCCATCCCACACAGTGCTTTGAAGATCCGGGCTCTGTGTTTCATCCCAGATAGACAGTCCATAAAAGTCTCACAAACAATTCAGGCACAGTCTCTGGCTTGGCCAGCTCTGACCACTGACATGTTATCCTACAGCAGAAGCAGCCCCCGGGCTTACATTCGGGCACAAATGGAAGTGATGCCGCATCTCTTTGGGAGCCCTCCTAGCCAGCAGATCCTAGAATACACAACACAAGTGAAACAAAGCGGGGGTCCTCTGCACAGCCCTCTGGTGTTGCACTCTCTGGGCATAACATTTGGCAAACATCAAAGAGGGGCAGGAAGAATCCCCCACCCCACCAGCTCGGCAGGAGTTTTGGGGGTTTCTGCGGGGTGAGGCATGCTCCATCCAGGCACACACCCTTGGCCTGCAGTTGTTCACAGAGCCATGGAATTATACAGTGCTTTCTGAAGAGCTTTTGTGACTGTGATAGAAAAAAAAAAGTCAAGGGCAGGATGAAGGGAAGGCTGCTTGAGTCTGCTGAGAGCCTGAGAGGACACCTTTGCACAGGAGAACTACCTCTCCACAGACTGGGGACAGCTGTGTGTAACCTCCACTTGCCATGGGCACAGCCACTCCGGATTTGCGCAGACCCCCCCTTTCTCCTAGCTCTGTCTCACCCAGCTGCGAGCTCTGTGCTCTAGAGATACTGCGGCCTCAGCTACGCATCCTGTCTCCCTCGCACAACRGGGAAGGACAGACAATCCTACGAGCAGGGGACAGGACCGTGGTGGGAGACTACAGTAAGGAAATCAGTACCCTGATGGGTTGCTGAGGTCCCAGACTCATGGGCCCATGGATCCAATGCAGGTATCAAAGAGCAGGATCGCGTCACCATGGCTTGCTGCATCCCTCTTCCTCACCTCCACGCATCCATCAGCTGCCGAGAGCAGCTGCCTGGTAGGGCAGGCCCACTCCACACAACCCAAATGTACAGGAGCTGTTCTGCACCTGCAGCGGTGCAATGGTGCAACAGCTCGTGTCCTCACCTAACCCCTCCTTCCTTACCTTTACCTCAGACACCAGGCTTGTTGGTAGCTGTCTCCTTTACTGAAGAGCACACCCAGGTGTGCTGCCGGGTGAACAGGGACACAGGGAACAGTGTCTCGCCATCACCCTGTTCTCTGGCTCTTGCACAGCTGCAGCAGAGGGTGTAGGATGACCATCCCTGGGACTAGCTCAGTGCCCAGCACCTCAGCCCTCTCCTTCTCTGTGGCTCCTCCGTGGAGGTCCCCCTCAGCAGTGCAAAGGGAACAGGAAGGATCTGGAAAGCTCTGTGGCTCTGTGCTGTTTTCATGTCTGTTTACACACATTACTGTCTGAATGGGCAGAGGTCTGTGAAACTGCTGATTCAGGAACATCTTTGCCATCTGTGGCCTCTTCAAATGAGAGTTCACCCTGACCCAAGGATGATTTACTTTTCTTGGCTGTTCATCTCAAACTGATGCTGTCTCCAGTCCCTCAGACTTCGAGGGATTTGGGTAAAAATAAATATTATTGAATCTCTTGTGAAGCTGTTGAGTTAACTCTGAGCAGTGAAGCATTCAAGTCTCTGACAGAGAAGGGAAAGATGTCAAGAGTTAGTGCCGGGGGATGACTTCTCAGCAACTTCACACCCAGCCACCTTCTTCAAACCTACCAGTCACAGCATATTTGTAAAGTCACAGTCTGGAGACCACTGAAGAATGAGCGAGAGCCTCTGACATTCAAGGGCCCTGAGCTGGGTCTGAGCGTGGATTGGAAACAGAGGTTAAGCTACCAAATACCGCACACATCCATCCCAGACAGGCTACAGCCACCTCCTGTCCCATCACCAGAAAAGCTTCATTTCCTTCTTCCTCACCCCAGCCATCATCAGTTTTTTGCAGATGATTTCAGCTTTAGCTCTACTGCCTTTCCCTCCTTTCTTTTCTCACTGTGCTCTAACAATCTGTTGCCGATCTACTTTCCCATGAATGGTCACAGTTTCACCAAGCAGGGCAAAGCTGTGGTCAGTAAGATCTCCTGCCAGGGCATGTTATATGACACTATTGTGGCCGAGCAGCTGCCCCCTTCCTCCCCGCCAGCTACGTCTTCCTACTTGTGAAACCATCCCCTCAGAACCAGAAGAACCCGCTCCAGGGTAAGGTGCCTGAATAGGGCTAGCAGGAATTGGCCCTGAAACTTTGTTATTAGAGCTGACACCAGAGTCCGAAGAGGTGCTGCTCAGCTGCACCTCCCACTAACGTCACCAGCGTGAAAGGTGCTTTGCATGCCTCAGTATTAGCCCCAGCGTTATCACAGGACAAATCATAACCATCATAATAAAATTTTGCAATAACCTCAGTTTAATTAATAGTAAGGAGAAAAAAGTCTTGCCAGGCCAGATGGGAAACTCTTAGTTTCTCACGTGATGACTGTCAAATTACCATCTCCATGAAAGAACGTCACAGAGCACATTTAATAAACCTTGGAAATGTTTATCAAAGTGGCAATAAAGATCCTGGCTGATCCGCCAGGGTCTGTCCACATGAAGGAGCCAAATGCAGAGTTGGGTTTTAAGGAGTTACCACCAATAAAGGATTTAAGCTCATAAAACTAGACTTTAACTGAACTCAGRCACTGAAGTCCAGAGTCACAGAGGTCACTATCTCTCAGCCACCTGCACTCTGTGGTCTCTCCTGGATTCACATTCAAGTTTTCTGCTTCCACACCTGCCCAGAACAGCATCTCCATGGAGATGCACTTTATGCTATCCTCCATAGGCATCCAGAGACGACGCGCCCCTTCTCTGAATGACCTAAGGCATGGGGTCTTGCAAACCAGCTCCAAGAACACCAAATGCAGCCTGAGGCTCCTCACAGCATGAAGCTCTGATCACTTCACTCTAAAACAGAAGCTGCCCACCAACAGCGGGACAGGAAGAGCAAACATCCCGTTAGTGGAAGGCATGGTTTCACTCTGAAGAGCTTCACCCGGAATAGCTGATTGGCCGGCAGTTAGACAATCTCATGGGAAGTGAGAGATGAGCACTCTCAGATTGAGGAACGCATTGAACCCAGGTCTCCCACTTCCTCAGTGAATGCTCTAAAATAAAAGACAGTGACTTAGAAGACAGACACCAGCCAGAAGGAAGGAGCACTACTCTCTTACTTCCAAGGTATTGCTGGCACTGTCCTTGGGGAGAAGACTCTGAGAGTCCTTACAGGACTCAAGTACGAAGTCTTGAGTGAGGTTTCTGTGCTCTGATAGGATGGCAGGGATGTGAGAGTGGAAGAAGATTTCAGAAACACCTGTATTTTCAGTCTGCCCTCTAGACGTCAAACATGCTCTCTGTTTGGGAGAGAGATGTCTCAAATGTCTAGGTCAGGTCTGGATGTAGCCCTGATTTGAATAGGGAGAATGAGGGGGAAGAAAGGGCTATGCCATTGTACCGCATTTCTGCTCCAGTCCCTGGGAACACACACTCATCTGGGCTACAATCTCCTCAACCCATCCCAGCAGCCTGGCGTGCTGACTCCTCCCCATCCATGGGCTAGGAAGCCTTGGCACAACAGTGCTGCTTTTGGCTCCAGGGTCTGGCTCTTGAGGCTAGGGATGGCGGCACCTCCTGTTCGGATACCCGTGCCCCGTACTGAGCCTCACACACCCCGACCTGCAGTCAGTTAGCACTTCTCTTATGGCTCAGGGGACTGGGGTGCCTGGGGGTCACTATTAGCACAAGGGTCTTTCATTTCATCTGCGCTCTTTAGATGAAAGGATGTGGCTCACTGAAGCTTTATAGGTCTTTTGGCTAGTGAATGGACATGTTCTACAGGAATTTGTTTTGGCTCTTCTGTGTTTTTGTCTTCTGGGGGGACAGGACACTTTGAAAATTGCTTTTCCCCCCTTTGTAGAAAATAGGAGAAAAAATGACTTGACACTTTCACACTGCAGTAAAACACTCAAGTGTACTAAGTTCTGCCTCATCTGGGTGAAAGTGCATTGTACTTTCATGGCCTTATGTGTTATTTTGCAATAATAATAACAACAAGAAAACAAACCTTCCATATCAAACAAAGCAATAAAAGTGCATCAGTTTCAAGTGTTGTCTGGTAATTCCACGTAGAGTATTT
The DNA here is from genome assembly GCA_035582835.1 of Phoebastria nigripes. Lineage (NCBI taxonomy): Eukaryota > Metazoa > Chordata > Aves > Procellariiformes > Diomedeidae > Phoebastria > Phoebastria nigripes. The sequence goes on from JAYKAV010001776.1 coordinate 472,916, forward strand.
TTAGGCCTGTCATGAAAAAAGGCAACGTAACACAATTTTTGCAAGCTGTTTCTCTTGGCAGATGGCATTTCCATTTTCAGTGTAACTCAAAAGGCTGAAGTGACTGACACCACTCAACTTTAGTTAAACCCTACCATAGCTGCTGCAGCCACTGCAGAGTTCTGCTTTCATGTTGCTGCTAGCACAGGGAGTTTCAGAAGAATTTTGGATTGGCTTGGATACAAGTCTAGCAGGGTGCTACAAATAGAAATAGCAGAAGAAGGTAGTAGAGTAAAAATATGCAGTGCTAGATCATGGGTAGAGAAGTAGCACAGACAGGAAGTCAATGAAGGGGATAGTCATGCTGTTGCTCTCTGCCACTTGCTATGATTTTGAATGCACTCCATTTCCAAATCCCTGACAAAATTCCCACTTGCATTAACCTTGCCTCCCTTCTTCATATTGACATTGATAGCCATTCTGGATAAAAAGACAGCCACACTAGGAAGAAGAAAGGCTGCTTTTAAACCTGCCCTTTCAAAGCCGCCCTGTGCATTGCATAATAGTTCACACGGTCACCGCACTATAAAGTTTCATCTCACAACAGGTACAGTGGGGCTGAACAAAGAACCCTGCACTTGAACCTTTCTGACCTTTGGGGATACATGTTTGTAGTCTGGGCTCAATCCATTCATATGGTGGCCCACATCTGAAAATCTGGGTGCCTGCAGCCAGGCTTTGTTGATGCACCTAATGGCCTGGCTTGTTTGCCAAGGTGCAGACCACGTCCAGTTCCTACTGACTCCTGCGGGATTTGTCAGTCACATTAAGGAATCTGAATACGGATTTAGGAGCCTAACTTTTGGCACTTGGGGTGGAAAACTTTAGCCAATAAGACTGCACAATCCTATTACCATGACAGCTCGGGAATGTGAGAACTCAGCAGTTTGGAATAAGGCGCCACATTAAAAATAGATTAAACTGAAAAGAGCCTTTACGGCCTACGGCACCTAGGACAAGTGTCTGCCAGCTGAAATGCCTTGTAGGTAACTGTTCGCTAGTGAATCAGGTGCTGGCTGAAGGTGCCCACAGTTGCCTCAAGACACAGACAGATTTTTTTTCCAGAGACACTATTATTTTTTTTTTAGCACCATATGAAACTCGGCAGCTCCAACCCTAAGGGGATCCATGCAAACCTCCTGCTTGCTCTGGTTCCCATGGCACTCACATCCACTGAGTTTCACTTTGAATTTCAGCCTCACAAATCTCCAAACTCAGCCTAGAGTGATAAACTCTGCCAAGGCTAGGCTCCAGCTATGGAGCAGGACTGTTCCCCTTTCTTTTAACACTACTGTATGAAACAATGGAGGAATCAAGTTGCCCTACTGTGACACAGGAAAAACATGATCAGCATCCAGTGCAAGGTGTTGGGAGGACTTATTTCCTGGTCCGTTTGCAGCCTGAGGGTGAAACAAAGGGTGAGCTTGTTTCCCTGGCTGGCGTCTTCCTGCTAGCTAGGGACAAAAGTCACTTGTCCCTTTGGTTCTCTTAGATCTGCCCAGCAATGACCACAGAGATTTGCTGACCTACCGGTGGGCACTTCTGACAGTTGATGGGGTTGCATTTCAGTGGCTCTGCGTTTTCTTCTCCGACAGCTCCCAGAGGACAGTGACGCTTTTATGCTTAATATATGCTGTCATTTTGTATTATATCTTTTCTTTGGAAATAAATTCATAAATGACCAAAACAAAACAAAATCCCAAACCCCAAAATCCAAACACCAAAGAAAGCTGAGGAGTGCTGCAGACATCACAAATGAATTACTGCTCCTTCAGCTGACACGGAGTCAAAAGAAGCCATAGCCCTGCCTGATTTACAAGAGTGATCTGCCATAGAGTGGTGGTTACTGGTCACTAACATTACTTCCCTGGATTTCTGCTCTTTTTCTTCTCCAGTCCCATGATGTGGTGAGGCCCTTGATAGAGGCTTTTGCTGCTGTATCAGCATTTGTGGCATAAAAAAAAAAATTGTGACAATAGAGCAAACCTTTGGATTCCACAGCTGGGTTGCTTAAAGACATAAATGACCAAGCACAACCCCAGCACCTAACTGTCCTCCTCCTCCTCAATCCGTCCTCCCATGCCTGATTCATGGAGCAGTCACAGAGCGACAGCAAGGGTTACAGTCTTGCATAAAGAACGGACAAATGACTTGCTCAAAGCAGACTAGATGTATTCGCATGTAATGGCTCAATGTGCTGGAATAATATTACAAGCACACTCCGTCCAACTTCATTTTCAGCCGAGTATAGTAACCCACTGAATATTGCAATACACTTGACAGATTAAGAAACTTTTTTATTTTATTAGGTTTAACTCCCTGCATATCTCTCTCAGGTTTAATTCCCTGCATATCTCTCTCTATTTTCCCTGCAGGATTGTTTGGGAATGCCTTACAGTAACGGGATTGATAAAAGAATAGTATATACCAGGTATGTGAATGACTAACTCTGCCCCATGATAAAAACAATGCCAAAACTTGGGTGGGATTTCAGAGTAATTCTACTTCTGTAGATACAGGTTGTCTGAAAACATCATTGACTATGTTCTGGTGGAATAAATAAAAACAGGTAAATGATAGATGGGGATCTATCCCAAGCCCTGGGTTTTTCAAAGATGTCCCCTACTCCCTACACTCTACACACAATCTATATGTTTTAAGATCCAGAAGGCACCTTTTTTCATACATAACTTTAAAAATTTACACTAGGCTTTATAATCCTAAAATACCTCTGTGGCACAAAGCCACATATGCAATACGTGGGTGGAAAAGCTGTCAGCATAGCGGAAAAAATATTCTGCTGAAACTCAAAACTTTGCAGAAACAGCTGAGTCACCCTTTCGCAGTTAAGGTAGTCTGGGCTTGTTACCCTCTTCTATGCCTCTGGATGGTGTCTGGCACACACACCCATCCTCCGACTGCCAGTGACTCCAGTACACCTCTAAACAAGAACTGCCTTGGAAGTATCGGGCTGACTTTCTTCACACAGGTGTATCTTGTCATCCACACACACAAACTGAACGAATGCTGACTGTCCTGGAGACTCAAAGTCCTTGGGTACATACAGCAATGCAGGTAGATTTGCACTGGCCAATTCATATACATCAGCTCTACTCTGGTATGCAAGATGATACTCAGCAATATTGCCAACTTACGTTTTGATCACAGTTCTCAAGCCAAACAATGTTTTCCTGACCTCCTGAGAATTAATGCTTTTTTATTAAAAAGCACAGTGAAACACTGAACACAGTGAAAGTTTGAAAACCTAGCTGAAGTGCACTAAACTAAAGGAGTGAGACAAAAAATTGAAAAAAGATCTCCTCATTTATCGTTCTCATTTTTTCTTTTCTTTTCCTTCTTTTTTTTTTTTCCTTTTCTTTTTAAGTCTCCTGATTCTTCAGTCAGCACTATTGTTTTGGCTGGGAAGAGGGAGCTGCCTATCAGCCATTTATTAGCACGTAAAATTACTGAAATTGCAAAGGTCCAGAAGTCATAACTGCCAACAGATTATAGACTCTACTAATGCAGTCACATATGAAATCTATAAAGCTTATTTTAAAAGGAACTCTAGTACAGCCTATACATTTTGATCCCCAGAAAATATAATTTGGCTTGAAAATCTTTTGATCCTTTGACCTGCATTTTAATCAGAATGCAAGATTTTCCTGAAAACTTGTTTTTGTGTGTCCAAATCAGGAAAGTCTACATACACGTAAACAACAGCTTAATTTGTATGTGCAACAATGTGCCAGATGTTCAGCATGTAAGAATAATTTTCATATGAACTGCAGCAACAATATATACTAATTAGCTGCACCATACACACACAGCCATGCAAATGCTATTACTGGGATTCACAGTTGCTTATAGGGCAAGTTTGCCACTGTAAAATGGCAATATCAGGAGGTAACTTTTGCATTTTAAGCCCTATGACGACAACCACACTCTAACTGACAAATCTTCCATAAAAGCTTACTTCCAGTTTTGTGTTACATGCTAATATGATAGCTACTAGCCAGTTTAACTTTGATCCGTGTGTTTCCTTCTCCAGTGGGAGCATATATTCCATATAGTACATCATAAAAGGGTGCCCAGAAGGTACACATTCCCCAAACTTGAATGAATTGTTCCCTTACCCTGCTCTTCCATCACACTGGAATTACGGGTGGGACACTTGTGATGGAAGAAATGCAGGGAAGGATTCCCCTATGTTTCAAAATTTTCTGAAACTTTTCTCGTTGTTCTCATATTTCACAAAACCCAGCAGTCCTCCAGCAAGAGCACTTTGCTTTTCATGGGAAATGACTCTGACTGGGGCAAAAATATGCTTTTCTAAATAAACAGATTATGTTATATAGCATGAAAGCTAAAAAAATAAAGTAACCTCAGCACGCCTACACCCTGCCTGCCATCACCAAACACACACACATGCCCAAGCTTTGGCTGGATACCATTTCAAGCGCTAGGCCCTCCAAGAGCAGATGTTGGATAGCTTGTTCTCTCTCGGGCCCTCTCTCTCCTTCTCCTGGATTCCTCTCCTTGAACATTTGCTCCCAATCCAGTTAAACTCAATGCAAATTTTGCCACTGGCAGAATCAAACTCTAAATACCCTCACTTCTACATCCTAACTGCAGCCTTTTTTCTTCTCTAACTTTCCCTCAGTATCACATTTTCTTCCAAATACGTCCCTCCTTGTCTCCAACAGCCTTATTTATGCTTCTGCTCTCTGGTGGCTGCCTGTAGCTGGCCTGCAATGACCTGTGCTGTAGCACCATGCTGACGAAGGAAAACCTGCTCTCTCATTCACATGTGTTTCACATGCACGGCAGCAGTGGAGACGGCATTGCTGGACTCATGTTAGAGTCTTGCTGTGCTCGTTTGCTCAGCCCTGTTTCCTCTGTTAGTCCAGAGCACAGTGCCTGCCACAGCGTGAACAAGCAGAGCTAGGACACCAGCTGAGCTTCTATCACCGTCAACTGCATGATTTGCAAAGGGAAGAGCAGCTGCATCAATACATAAACTTTCTCTCTAGTAGCAGTGTACCCAAGAAAGAAAAGGTAGACACAACTCGGTGTCCTTCCAGGAAGCTCCCTCCAAGTCAACCAGTAATGCCCAGTGAAACCAATGAAAAGACACCTGTAATCCATACCACGCATGGAGCAGGCATCTTGCACAGAAGTGTGTAAGCCTTTAAAAACCATTGCTCAGTTATAAGCATGAAATACAAATACCAAAATACATACTGTTCAGTTGAGCCCTAAAATGTTTTCATTACTTGAAATTTTCTCCTATTGGCTACTGAAAGGGGAAGAGCAAATTTCACCCGATTAAATGAACACATGAACACTCTCTCTCAGCTGGTTGCTCATGAGCTCTTGCAGTGATAATCCAGGTCACTGACATAACACTGAGGAATATATCCAGGTACTGAACAAAAGTCATGACAAACACCAGTCATGTCAAGAAACATCCGTCACTGTTTAAAATTCTAAGGAAAGCATCCATATACAAATTAGCTAATAAAAGTTACAGTTATATTACTGATAGCTAAAAAATCAGATTTCCTACACCACTTGGTAATCAAATTACAAAATAAATTACATGAGCTAAATTAAAAATGTGAATGACATTCCTCACATGTTTTATAGTGACCTATATATTGTTATGGGTCTCGTGAAATATGCACTTGGAATTTGCCTTAGCAAAGACCGCCTTTAAATTGGTTTTATCAACTCAGAATTCTTGATGTGATATTTGCAAATGTTATTGCTCACAATGCAAACATAAAGCAGTATACCTAGAGCTTTATTTATTTACATTACCTACATGTTCACTTAAAATCAGAACTTGATGCTTTCACGTGGTATAATCATATATTGACTTTTTCAAATAAATGTTGCCAATAGAGTTATTATATATATACTCCTCACTTAGCAAGCCAAATAATACAGTGCTATTCTTAAAACTGCAGTCTAGGGAATCAAATCCTAGTTTTATTGCAGTCAATAGCAACCCCCCTCGCCTCCAGAAACAATTGGAATAAGCCAATTCTGTAACCAATAATAAGATAGGTCAAGAAATTTTTGGTATGAAAACTCTGACAATCCCATTCTTTTGATATTTAACATGACTTCCAGTAAACACRGGAGGGTTGCTGACTGGAATGAAGCAAGCAGCACTGGCACATAGCCTTCCAAATTTTATATTATTTTATGAGAAGTCTAAATGCTAATTTGCACGATTATGAATCAACAACAGACACTCATTTCAGCCTGACTCTGTCATCAGGGTTTTAACTGAACTGGCATGTCAATAAAAATGTGAAAATAACTTTTTAAAAGTTAGTGAATATACATTCCCAGTCCACCAAACTGAACTTGGCTCCACCAAAGCAAATTAAACCCTAATGTATCAATGACAACATAACGAAAGTAAAATGTATATGTGACAGAGATGACTATAAGCTTATATATAAAAGCTAGAATATGTGACACTTAGTGACCAACAGCAGGTTTGGCATTCAGCCCTGATCTCACAGTTGCTGGTTTGGGTGTACTTACTTGTATTTGTTCGCATCGTCTCCTCTTCCTGAGGGACCTCAGTACAAATCACGTGGTGGATCCAATACATATCAGCAACCCAAGATTTATTTGGTTCTTGAGGCAGGTCTACAGCCAGATGCATTAGAAGCTGTGGAGCGAATACACAGAGTGAGAAAACTGAGCTACAAAAGTTCCCCAGTATTCAAGAAAGTTCTGAAACATTTTGAGGCATTTATTCAGCCAAGACTTTCCCTGACTCCAATGGCATTTTGCCAGAGAAAGTGGTTTGAATGCCTAAAGTGGGGTTAATTCCTAAATGTGGTTCTTTATTTTAAATGTAAATAATAAGAAATCACAAAACCCTGCTCAGAAAAGGTGCTGTGCTAATCCCTCTCTACAGTCACTTGCTACTGATGCTCAATGAAGCTGCACTCAGAAAAGCATCCATTGCTGCCTACTACCGAGCATCCTCACATTTCGAAGGAGAAGTCAAGTCATCAAACTAATAAAGGAAGGAGTAATGCCTAAAACTAGGGGAGGTCTTGAATCTCTCTGTTGACTGGGAACTGTTGTTAAAATATAAGTTGCCCTGCTGCACAGAAAATACAGTCAGTGCAGGTAACCAGAGCCAGCTTCCACTGCATGGGCCCAATCCTGTTCCCACTGAAGTCAGTGGCAGAACTCCAACCTGTTTAATGGGAACGGCAACAAGCTTTCTATCTACTTAATATAAATGAAGATACRCATCTCCTCTTTGACATATTTTGGGCTCAAAGCCATTGGCTGACACTTGTTTGGTTCTCTGCATGTATATGACTCATGGGATAATATAATGCCTGATTTCCATTCTGCCAGACCTGTCTTTCTCCGTGGTTAACTATTAATTTCAGAGGCAAGATGCAATACTGCAGTAAAATAGGATGGTGTTAAACTAAGAAAATTGCACTTAAATATTTAGAGTAAATGAATCGGATTCCCTTTTGTGAGGATTCCCTTCCAATTAAAGAGGTACACCCACACAGTCCTTAAGACATCAGCCCATTGCTCCTGCATAGAGACGGAGTTTGTGGAAGTCTCTAGCAACGTACTTGGCAGGCAAGGTAGCGTAAACACACTGTCTTTACCCATCCAGGACAACTTGAGGAGAAACCTGATAATGGAAATGACATTAAAAAATCTGTATTCCAAATAGTTCATTTTTGTTTCAGGCTACCTACACAGGGTTACTCTGGATATACAGGCGCTCGATGAACTATGAGCACATGCTGATTTTCCACCAAACCTGTAAACTCTTCAGGATAAGGGCTGACTTTCTCTCTTTGGATTCATAGCCTAAGTTTGAGATACTAAGTAGTAACATTAAAAAAAAAAAAATTCTTAATAATACAATGTGGGCTGGAAGGAATTATCTGAATTATTCTTCTGAAGTTTCTTGTGATAAGCTTACTATTACTAAGTGTTGTCTCGGCTTTAAAATGCAGTTACCTCAGATATGATCCAGCAAATCACACTGAAACACAGATATTTCCGTGCAGGGTGTGTGTTTATATGCGATTACACTTGTATAAACATGGATTTCGTTACAGGGGAAGAAAGAGATGCCCAGAACCAGAGATGTCAATGTATAAAACATTATTTTTTACTTAATCTGTTATACCAAGTGAGGGCAGTGGGCCTGTTCCTCCACCCTTTACTCAGTTAGACATTTGCCATTCTTTTCACCACTGAATCGGGTCAAACCCAATTCAACCAGTAAATTCAAACCAGTAAACACAAAGCACTGAGGAGCACCTGCTTTCTCCCAACAGCAAAGCATCTTCCACTGCCCTCCTTCAGTGTGGAAATTTGTGTGCACTCCAAAAACTGTTCCTATCCTCCAACCCCCTGAAGCAGGTGAATGAGGCAAGCTCCTCAGGGGCAATTCACCTGCCACAGCAGAAAAAAAAAAAATCACTGAGAAATCCTGACATTCCTCCGCCACCCCCAACGTGCTGCAGGACTTTGCTATGGTCATGAGCAATCTCTCAACTCTGTACACAGTGCTAGCAGACAACTACTCCCTTCCTCCCCAACATGTGATTACTCGCTCGGCCTCTCAGTCACTGCCCACCCCCACGTCTCGCCCCCTCTGTGTCCCCAACCCCATGTCCGGGACTGGCGAGGGTGAGGGTGGAGAAGGAAGGCCTGCACAGCCACACTTGTGTGGCAGGATGGGTAGAGGCTGGCAGCATCACAGCAGTGCCGTGTATAAAAGGAACGGGCTCAGTGGGAAACTTTCAAAAAGCCACCCCGCGGTCGCAGAGACAAATGCTGCTGAGTATACACACACCCACAGCACCCTGCCCAGCACTGGAGCTGCTCAAGCCCTTGCTCAAGCCAGGATAAATAGTCTTGGTGCAGAGTGCGTGTGTGCGGGGAGATGAGTGGGAATGCCACATGCGAGGCCAGTCCCTGCCCAGAGTTCTGCCACACTTACCTGCTGCATCCACCGCACACTGCAGCAGCACAGCCTCCGCCTGCCATCCTCTTCTGCAGCAGCATGGACTGGCAGCTGTTTTCACATGAGCGTGCTGGACTAGACGATCTCCAGAGGCCCCTTCCAGCTCCAACTATCCTGTGATATTTGGAGTAGATGGTGCATAAAAATCCTTTCCACCACCCAGTGTTTATAATGCATGCCTAAATACTGCTGAAACAGGCAAGGCATGGGGTCACACATGAGACTGGAGCAGTACTGCTCGCTTTGACCCTGGTGTCAGGGCAAACATCCCCAAACACACTGCTGTAAGAACTTTTTCATCCAGGCAATGACTTAGGGACTTGTTGAAGGCTCAGCTGTGTGCCAGGTAAGGGTTCAGGCTGAGAGGAAGAGAAAATGCAAAGCTGCAGCTGGGGGAGGGCTAGAAAGGAGCTGCCAAAGCAAAACGCTGGCTGCAAATTGCACAAAGAGGCTGCAAAGAGTGCCGTGCTGCGAGAACTTTTTTGTCTAGGCCATGGCCAGGGGCCTTGTCGAAGGCTCAGCCTACAGTTAGAGTTAGGATTAGGGAACGCTGCTCGCTTTGGCACTGTGTTTAAGGCAAGTGTCTCTAAACACTTTTCTGCTATCAATAATTTACCCTTCGTAATATTCCAGGGCATGCTGTGTTTATATAACTATTGAAACACCTATGTGGTAGATAGGTGATCTTAATTTTGAATCATAGAATGGTTGATTCTTCTGCCACTGAAGACCTGTTTTATCTACAGTTCATTTAAATTAATGGAAAAATCTGCTTTGTCTGAGGCCATAAATGATTTGCTGAAACCACACACACACACACAGTGAGTCACAGATCAGAACATAACTCAAACGACCAGGACTGTATTCCCATGCTCTAACCACTAGATTACAGTCCCTCCCACATATACCCTGCAATAATCTTTGCTCAAATGATAACAGCGTTTCCCCACTTTACACGTTGGACGGCATTACTCAGTAAGGCACATCATACACGACGGGAGTACAGCTCTGCAGGGCTGGGGGAGGAAGGAAGCACAAGTAAAAGTCATTATTTTCACCCAACACCACTAGAACTTAACTCTTCCCTTGGAAAATAACCAGCTCTGAATCCCCTGATTTACACCTAACTGAAAAATAAAATCCTTAGTCCTGATCTGCACTCATCTTTTACCCATCCCAAGCAGCGAGTGCTTGCAGAACCGACTGTCATGGTGGACTTTGGAGGAGCAGCCTTACCTTTCCTCCACTCCGCAGACCGGCATGAACCCCGCCAGCAGGAGGCAAAGCTCCTGGGCACCCTCAGAGCTCCCCCACCGACCGTGTGGCAGGGTGGCTGCCAGCCCAGGGGGCCGAGCAGGACTTGCACGGCTGCACCTGCACCCGGCTGAGGCACTTTGGGAGTCCTTGTGAGGACACGGCCTGCCTCATGGCCTGGGCATCACTGGGTCAGGCACCTGGGTGCAAATCTCTCTCCTTGGGGTGTTTAATTTCTGCTGTTGACGTGCCACGCTGGACACACCATGGGGGCAATGAGTGATGGGGGGGCTCAGTTCTCCCGGGTGGATCACCCTCCCCGGGAAAAGGTGGACACAGGTGCTGCTGAAGGGGACGGGACCCGGGGCAGCTTTTCCTCGCACGCCTGAGGCACAGGCACAGCCCCAGCCCTGCCGCGGGCCGGCTGCCGACCCGCCGGGCAGGCGGCGCCCAGGCCCGAAGCCCCGGCGGAGGGGAGGACGGGCGACGACCGGGGGGGGGCCCCGCTGACCTCCCCACACGACGCCCGGGCACTGCGCCACAGGCCGGGCCGGGCCGGGCGTTACTTCACCTCGGGCCCGGCCGCCGCCACGGGGCAGCTCCGGGATGGCCCGGCCGGATCCCCCTCCCCCCTCACGGCCACCCCTTCCCGCCTCACGGCGCGGGGCCCTATCGCCGCCGGGCCTCGCACCACCTCCCCTCCGCGCGCCGCCGACCCCGGCCCCAGCCCCGGGGAGGGGAGGGCGGGGCGGGGCGGGAGCCCCCGGCGGGGCCGATCGCCCGCGCGCGCCGGTGGCGGCTTGTTGCGCGCAGCGCCGGGACTCGGCCGGAACAGCCGCTGTCCCCCCGGAGGGGCCCGGCCGGAGCCGCCGCCGGTGCCCCCCACAGCCCGCGCTGTGCCCCACGTCCCGCCGACACCGAAGAGGCCCGGGGCAGTGTCTCTGGGCCCGACCCGGCCGGGGCGAAACTCCCCCGGGGAGGGGAGGGGCCCGCCCCGCGTCTCGCCGGGAAGGGACGGGCAGCGGCAGCGCTGACTGGCGAGCGAGGCCTGGCCTTTCGCAAGCCCCCGCCGTGTCCCGGGTGACAGCTTGTCCGCTGCACCCCGCTGGAGACCCACGGCGTCGCCGGGACGGGGCGGCGGGCTGCTCGGCCGGCCGGGGCCCGTGGCTGGGGCAGCCGGCGGCAGGCCCCGAGCCCGCGTGCGGGTGGGCTGCCTGTCCTCGTCGCCCGGACGCCTTCCTCGTCCCTCCCGGCTGCCTTTCACCGCGTCCTGAAGCCCGCCAGGGAGAGGCGGCAGGCTCATCACAGGCTGGACGAGCCTCCGGCCTGGCCACGGCGCGGGTGGAAGGGTGAAGCGAAGGGTGACTCACAGGCACACATCTGACACCACAAGTATTTAGGAAATTGCCGTTCTCTTAAAGGCAACCGTGTATTTATTTCTCTGGGGCGAAAACGAGGGAGTTGCGCTCCACRAAGGCGTTTCGGTCACCAGTCCTGGCAGGGGAGGTGGGTGCCGGCAGAAAGTGGGATGCGTGGTCTGGAGGAAGAGGAGGGCATTCGCTCTCCTGCTACAGAAAAAGAACTGGAAATACAGAGGCAGATGGTTATGGTAGAATATATGCTGTTTATTTATGAACGTAACCAGGACTTCCGACAAACTTTATATGCAGTTCCCCCCCAMATTAAAAAAAAAACCACCAATGTGTGTGCATATACATACATGTATACATACCCATACACACACACCGCATACGCACACAGCACGCATACACACACCCCCAGCTCACACTGTCACGCTTTCAAACAGCTTCACCTTGTTCTCCCATCATGACTATTTCAACTGGACGAATTCTTGTGCAGCTATGACATGAGGAGGAAACACTGCATGGCTACCAGCGCTCCCTGGAAAGGGGCCTGTTTGTTTGTTTATTTTTCTCTCACCCTGGGAGAAGCTCCAGAGTCCAAAGGTGCTGCAGTACCAGGGACAAGCCTCCTCGCCCCACAGCAGGCGTCCTGCAGCCCCACGGCCCGCGCCCCCTCCCAGGCACCCCTGCCTTGGGGTCGGGAGGCAGCTGCCAGCCCAGGACAACATGAAGGCAACACACACTCACCCACCCACACAAATAATAAAATAATATTGCAGCACAAGGGCATAGTCTCTGTCACCAGATAAGAAAGTTGTGTGATGGCAAAGATCTAAGTAATGCAGTAAAGTGTAGCTAGTATACACGGAAAGGCTTTCACATTACATGAGGCACAGCTTGGACAGACAGAGACTTGGGAGAGGAGCTAAATGTCCTGGAATAAAGCAAAATACACTGAAAGTTCATAGTAAATACCCGCATTGATAGGTATTTATTCATTTGTGCTTCACCACGTCGTGATATACAGTACAAGACACTGCTGCTCTTCCTTTTGATGGAGGAGCTCACCACACTCCCTCGCAAGCTGCTGCTCCGTCAGTCCCACGCTGTCCATCGGTCCCGCAGCGGTGGTGGCCCCTGCCCCACTCAAGGCCCCAGCCAAGGCAGGGGACAGGGCTCAGCAGACGCAGCCCAGCCAGGCTGGGACAGTCCTGGCAGCAGTCCAGCAGCTGCCCTACACCTCAGTGCTCCAAACGGGCGTCCGGCGCTGCATGTCTCTCAGCCTCAGCCCTCTTCTCCTCACCAGCCTCCCCGCAGCTGCCCCTGCCTGCTGCACCACAGGCCAGCTGGCGGGGGCCTGGCCAGCACCCCCAGATGCCCTGTCCCTCAAGCCTGCACATCCCTCACCCTTTTTCCTCGTGCCCTGCCTGCCAGGCTGGGGGGAACAGAAAGCCCCAGAGCTCCTGCAGCCAGCTTTTAAGGCACATCTGGATTGCTATGCGTGCTTTATTACTATTATTATTGTTATTTACCCTGTGTAGACACGTGGGCTTTTTAATTTCTTCCTTCCCCTTGCCCTTCTCCTTATAAAACCCACCATGTTTTCAGCTTATTTGTGTGTCATCCCTAAGGCACAAACCTTTTAATACTACAGCTGCCTGGCTTCTTGTATTGGTCGTTAATTGTTAAAAAACAAACAAAACAAAACAAAAACAAAACAAAAAACCCAAACCCCTCCCCCGCCTCGAAACAATCTGAGATCGCTGCGCTCCGGTATGTATAGTATCTATAGGTGAGCGAGGGCAGCCCGGCAGCGGGCGCGGCGGCCCCGCGAGTCCCGGCGCGGCGCGGCGCTAGGCGCAGCTGCCCATGGCCTTCACCAGCGAGCTCTCGGGCAGCTGCCTGAAGATGCCCCGCAGAGTCTCCAGCTCCCGGGTGAGCTGCTCCACCCGCTTGCGCAGCCGCTCGTTGTCGGTGGTGAGCTCCAGCACCTTCTGCTGCGTCTCCACGTTGCGCTGCTTGGCCTTGTCCCGGCTCTTGCGCACCGCGATGTTGTTGCGCTCCCGGCGCACCCGGTACTCGTTGCTGTTCTTGTCGACTGTCTTTTTCGATTTGCTCCGGTGGTCCGCGGGCATCATCTTGAGGGTGCCGGCGGCGGGCAGGCCGCCGGGGGGGTGCGGGTGGTGCGGGTGGTGCGGGCTGGGCACGGGCGTGGGGGGCGGCGTGGGGTGCCCGGGCTGGAGGTGCATGGTGGTCTGGGCGCAGTGGGCGATCTGGTACTGCAGGTGGGACGGGTGCTGCTGCGGAGCGTGGTGGGGGTAGAGGGCCGACAGGGCCGCCGACTTGACCTCCTCCTCCTCGCGGGGCTCCTGCTTAATCACCAGCGGCCGCAAACCGGGCGCGGCGATGCGCTCGTAGAGGGGGTCGAGCTTGCCGTCCATGTAGCCGGCCACGCAGCCGAAGAGCGGCTGCTGGTGGTGCTGCTGCTGGTGCCCCGGCGCCGAGGCGGCGGCGCCGGCCCCATGCATGCTGTGGAAGTCGAAATCCCCGGCCAGGATGGCCTTGGCTTTCTCCTGCTGCTTGCTGTGCTGGAAGAGGTCGGCCAGGAACTCGTCGTTGAAAGCGGCGGGGTCGATGTAGGCGCTGATGTCGATGGAGTTCTCGTTCTCGCAGATGTCGCCGAGCTCCGCGCCGCCCGTAACAGGTGCCGCCGCCGAGGGAGCCTCTCTGTAGCTGTAGGCGCTGCCGGGCAGGGGAGTCTGAAGCTGGTGGTGCTGGCCGCTGCTCATCGGGGGCCGGGAATCGACCTCGTAGAAGTTGGCTTGCTCCATGAAGCACCTACAGTCTGCCGGGCATGGTGAAGGGCTCCTGCAATCCAGGTTTCGGACGGGACGGCGGCGGCGGCTCTGCCAAGCCCGCGGCACCCCGCGGCACCCCGGCCCTCGGCGGCGAGCGGCACCGCGGTACGGTGCTGCGCGGCACGGTGCGGCACGGTGCTGCACGGCGCGGCGCGGCTCGGTGCGCCCGGAGCCCGTCCCCCGCCCCAGCCCGCCCGAGCCCCACTCCCTGCCTGCCTGCCCTGTTGCTAGTGGGTTGCCTCGGTCCTGCGTGCCGTATATATACACCCCCGCAGCAGGGCCGGGGATCGCCCTCTAGTGTCCAACCTCCTGCTGGGAACCTGACCACCGCGCAGCCGGGTCTTAGCGCCCCGGCGGGCCAGAGCCGCCCGCCCGCCCTCCCCCGGGAGCCGCCGCGGGGAGAGCGGCCCGCACGCCCCGGCCCCCCGCCGCCGCCGCCCCGAGCTCGGCGGGCGCAGGGCGCTGGGCTACGCCCGCCGAGGAGGCTCCGCGCTGATAAGAGGCCCGGGGAAGCGGCGCGGGGACTTTGCGCCCTCCCTGCCCGGGGCCGCTCGGCGGGGCAGAGCGGCCAAAGGCGGCTGGTACATTTCCACCGCCCGCTCCCACTCCTGCGCCGAGCGCTCCGACCCAGCGACTCCCCGGCCGCGCTACGGAGAAAGTCTCAAAGTTCACCATCACCCGTGCGTACTTGCAAATATTTGGCCAGTCAGGAATATTCGCCCCGCCGTGTTTGCCTGCGGGACCCCAGGCGCTGCTTCACCGGCGGTGGTTACCTGCCGGCAGCGCCCTGTCGCCGGGCGGGCTCGGAGCAGGCCAGCGGGGCGGGCTGCGGCGCATCCCACTGCGGCCCGGCTTCACCAGCGGGACCCGCGGGGCTCGCCCGGTCACAGCGGGACCCGCGGAGCCCGGCCCCGAGCGGCGCTAGGACCCGTCCGGGGATGGCGCCCGGCGGGCAGGGGCGGAGACCTCGGGGGGCAGCGGAGGCTCCCTGGCTCCGCTCTGTTCGGTGGTGATCGGCTGGGGGACGCCCTGCCCTCTTCTGCGTTTACTGTCGGTCCGCCAAGCTCGGAGGAGCTGCCCTCCTGGAACGGGACAGCCCGAGCCGGGCCACCTGCGGGACAGCGGCCCCGGTGCCGCCGGCCGCCCCGCGGCGGGAGCCCGGTGCGGTGCGCTCCCGGCGCCGGCAGCCCCGCGGCTTTCGCCGTAGGCAGGACGGGTGGGGTAAACGCGCGGGTCTCCCCCTCAGCCCCCGCACGAATCAAGCAGGTAAATTTAATTACACATTTCCCAAAATGCACACACAGCAATCTCGATCAGTGTCGGGCGCGGACCGACTCCCGGCGTTTACCCGAGATAAACCCGGGCGCAGCCGGGCCCCGCTCCCCCCGGCGCGCAGCGCGGCAGTAGCCAGGTAACCCGGGCGTGTGCCCGGCCCCGCGGCGGCAGCAGCCTCCGTGGAGACGCTGATTGCCTTCCCAGCCTCCGTTTCCTGGCGGCTTTGGAGAAGGCGATCGATGTTCCCGCACCGCGGGGCTGGGAGAGAGGAGCTGCATGTCTCAGCCACCGCGACTCCTCTCCCGGGGCAGCAGGGTACGTTCATACAGCAGCTCCTGTGTAAAGCCACAGCCTTCCTAGGAGCCCCCGTTTCAAGCTTCAGCTCGGGAGGGGTGAGGATGCACACGATTTCCTCCTGCCGCGATCCCTCGCAGTCTGCAGAGCAGATGTATCTGTCCTCCCCTGCACACCTCCCAGGTGCACCTTAGGAAGCCCCATGGGCATTTAGCTCTGCTGGTCCAGAAGGTCCCTTTGAAACTGGCATAGAGAAAGGACAAGTCAAGGCTGTTGGAGCAGGTGCAGGCTTAAAATTGCTACAGGAAGGTTTGCAGAGAAGAAGATTCAAACATAGAGATGGCTGGAGAAAAAAATAATTGCTGCAATTCTTAGTTCCGGATGTTCTAGTAAAACAGAAAATAGTGACAGTAAATTCCTTGCTCAGAAAGGGTTTGATAGATTCCTTGCAATTAAAAATAATTGACAAAGTCTTAAACAGGAAACAAGATTACAATGTGCCAGGAACCCATGKTTTTGTATCACACAATGTGCATGTGAACCTCTGTTTCACGAGCAAAAGCAAGGCCAGCAGAGTCAGTTGGCTTTTCCACTCTAGTATCCTCTCAGGAAAATGGATTCTATAATCACAGCAGGGAAACGTATTAATTTACAGACTACAGAATATACTTTTCACCTTTCACTATCAACAGAAAAAAAAATCAATCCTAAATTCTTTTTATATACAGTCAGTATTTTCTAAAATTATACGTGTTGGCTTCAGCGCAGTAGCAGTGCCTCGCAGGGGTGCTTCAGTGGTCCATGGGGAGCTGTAGCACTGTCTAAACAACCAAAACACTAGTAAGAAGAACTCTGAACAAAGTCATGATACGGAGGAAAAGCCTAAAGTCTGTGACAGGAGCGAGTTTTGGATGCTTCAGAGTGGAGAGTAAAATGTCTCTGACTGCACCGACTGTCCGAATTCTGCTTGTTCTACTGAAGTGAACCCGTTCCCAGAAAATGGACAAACCCAGAGCTGGACTTTTTGCCTGCTGGGAGAAATATCGTCTGGAATAGTAGCTGGTGAGCAGTTTATACTCGGAGTTTTCGAAGGGCCTTATCTGACTCTGAAGTCGGCAGAAACAGGAATAGGCCATGGACATTTAAAATAAAAGGTCAGTGCTGCATGAAACAGCAGAAGCGTATAACTAAGTTTGTCATTTAATAACAATACCTACGCCTCTGTAGTCTTAAAACACTCTCACATTTTATAATCATTCTGAAATTAAGGCCTAACCACATATTAAAAGAAATTCAAAGTAAATCAGAAAGTTTAGGAYCAGATTCCATTCCTAATTACTGTAATTAACGAACAAGTCCCCACAATTTAAGGACTGGTTTGCTCAGTTTTTTTTTTTTACGTAGACCCCTTTTATCTAGGTTAAGAACTTCTAAATAATCTCTTTTTTACACAAAAACATAAATACCTGTTCAAATTGTTTTAATATGATATAAAATGAGGTTCCCAGACTTAGACAAATAAGACAATTCTTTGTCTTTTTATTGTCCCTCCTTCTTTGAAGGCAAATAAAATATTTAGAAGCTGATCATCCCTCAGATGAAGCACAAATGCATATTTCCACACTCATATCAACAGTGACTGATACCAAGTATTTCAAATCTAATGTCAAGAGAAAACTTTCATTCTTGTTGCTTCAGTTACATGTGTCAGGGAGTTAATTTAACTAAAAGAGGAAGGATGTCTGTTGCATTCTATGGATCCCTGAAGCAGCGTGGCTGTCAACTCTTGAGGGTGCTATTCTTCCATCTCAAAGCAGATCTTACTGTCTAGAAGCTGGAGGAGGACAGGAGAAGTGCTCCACAATTCAAAACAGCACCAAAAGTCATTTATACAAGGTCAGCTGTGCTGGTTTCTGCTAGTAGGGAAGGAAACTGCATGGAAAAACATAATCGTGGAGRAATGTAAATATCTGCTTTACATAAGTGAATTTTGTGACCGTTAAGAGTTTTTAATTGCACCGGAACACTGAAGTCTCTTCATTTCACCTGAACTCTGCTCCTGTGCAGTTCTCAGGCCTTTGACTCCCATGGGCTGCAAAATGGGTTACCTGGCTACAGGATCCAGGCTGGCTTTAAAGGCTGCGTGGGCAATGCAGCACTCCGCTTTCTGATCCAACAGCTCGGAAGTATGTACAGAACATGGCATGTGGCAGCCCCGTTAAGAATCAGAGTGCTATTACACATTTATTTCACTACTTTGTTAAACTAGAATATTTCATTGCTACTGACAACGCTCCAGAATGTCCTGTCTGCATGCAAAACTTCTTGGGGTGAATGCCAGCATGGCCCAACCTCTCTTCTCTCCCACCTGCAGAAGGGGTGCGGGGGGAAAGGAGACAGATTTGGCTAGGGCAGGGATGGGCACTGTAGAGCAGAAAGAACAGTACGGCTGTTCTGGAAGTGACAAGGGGACATTATCCTCAGCTGGGCATAGTGCTGTGCCCTGAGTGCACCAGGGGAGTAGGCAGGGATGGAGCAGCAGTAGTTTCCTATGCGAATAAAGAGCTGGCAATCTACTGTCTTACTTCTTGTGGTGTAATGAAACACAAACTTCTCCCTTCTCCTGTGTTTTCTGCCTCAGGGAGGGGAAACATGATACTGCACATAAAAGCTGCCACACATGACAATTTTCAAAGGAAAAGGCTTTATGTGCCAAAGCCTTGGAGGCCAGTAGATCAGTATGCAGCATGGTATGACAAGTCAACAAGGACCTTCCCTTCAGCTGGGCAAGGCAGCTGGTGACTGATTACCATTTTTGATGTGCAGTTTGGTCCAATGACAGATGATTTAATTACTTATCATTACAGCTTTTCTCCTTTGGAGAAACACTGTTTACAACTCCAAGGTGAACCAACTCAAATCCATGCTATCTTCCTCTTCCCTTTTTGGATCATTCTCCTTGTCTTCAGGGTCTCTATGACCATGTCCGCAACCCTTGCTGTCCTTGTGCTCTACTGACTTCTGGCTCCTCTCGTGAGAGCTCAGTCCTTTGTAATTACTAAGCTAGCTGATTGGGAGCATCTTTTCACTTCCATTTGCCTGATTACTGCTTACCTCCATTCAAATGGTGCTCATAACCCAATCTGCTTCCAACTTGTCACCTGTAATCATGTACAATCAGTCTGTGAAGTTGTAAGTGGTTTATCAATTCGCAATTTTTGCATGGTTAATGAGCCATTACATACATAGTTCCTCTTTTACAGTTAGGACCATATTTCACTGACCGTATTCATGGTGCCCAGAATATTCCAAATGCTTTTCAGATACAGGACTAAGTACTGTTCCAAAGAACATACAGTTGAAATACCGCAAAAAAAGGATGTGATAGTATTGCTCCTCACCTCTCACCATACTGTTTTCTTCTGCAGTATTAGGCCATCACCTTTGCTCAAGACTTTCCCGAATCATGTTTACACTTCTCCTACTGGTATGCATCAGTTATCCCTTTGCTCAATATTTGGCCTATCCACAAATCATCCATTCTCTCTCTAGTCTTATACCTCAGACTAAACAATAACCTCGCTTCTTTCACACCTGAATTTACTTTCCAATCTTCTGTCTACCTTACAAACTTCAGTGGTTTCTCTCATCATGAATAGCTCATGATCTTTAATTCATTCATGCTTACATCTCCCTGGGAGGTGGAGCAGTGTTCTTACTCTCTATTTCATAGCTAGAGAGCTGGGAGATGGAATGACTTGCCAAGGCCACACAAGAAATAAGTAGCAAAGCTGAGAATTTCATCTCTCCTATGTCCTGAGCTACTATCACAACCAATGAGCATGCAAAGGTTTGACTACTGCTTCCCTACAAATGAAACACTTTATTTTTCATACACTTCCTTGCTATTTTTAATTTTTATTTAAAAGTTAAATTAACTTTTGTCTTGAAATTAATTTATTTCTGAAGTGAACTGCCAAGAAAATGTCATGTTTTTCTTTTTGATTTTTGCCATTGTATCCTTAAGGGAGCATATTGGAAATACAGCTTTTTTTTTTCTAGACTCTACCCCTAGTCTATTGAATTCAAGACTGTCATTGATCTGAGTAGGAACTGGTGCAGCCCCTTAGCTGGCATACAAATTATGCAGCAGAATAGTGATAGGGTAGTTATGATACTCCAAACTCAGTTCCCAACTCTACTTTTAGGGGCAGAGTGCTCTCAAAATACTCTCTGAAGATTATAACTCTTAGAATATGGCTGGCTACTTATCATGGCATCATCCAAGATGTAATCCGAAACCGGAGATTTAACCTCCTTGTAAATCCAGAAAACTAGAACATAGCTTGTACCTGTGTTTGCACACAGGTGACATCAACTTCAGGCATTTAATTTAGATGCTCTCAAAGTGCCTACATGAGCTATGCAGGGAACTTAGGCTCACAAATCTCAATGTCCTGAATTGCACCTAAAACTAGATACCAAAATAACAGGGTCTCGATAGTCTTGTCATGCATAAAGTCAGCTGGACTGCACACCTGGGTTAGCATCACTATTTAACAAAATCCTGCTAGTTAGAGCAATAGCATCTCCTCACTTGTATGAGTAATTCACTCTGATACCCAAAGCATACTATGATTATCAGCTCCTCTTAAAAAAATACTCATTTGCAATACTAACTAAAGTAGCAGCTAAGGCTAAGCACGCATATTGGTAACTGTTCCAGAGCACCCCTATGTGAACACTGCAATGTAACACTGAATCACACAAGAAGAAAATACCCATGTTTGTCTATTATACATGTGTTCTGACTTTGCATTAATCCTTTGAAAATTTTCATGTAGTCACCCTGTAACATTATTCACACCTGTTCTCTTAATGCAAAAGGTAGTTTATTGGGGTAAGCATAACTTTGGCAATGTGTATGGAGACCATGTATAGTCAATCCCAAATCACCTGGTTTTCAGAAGGTACATTTACAAAGATGGGCTAATACATTTTGAGAAGGCTACTTAAGTAATGAGAAACCTTGCCACTGACTTCGATGTTACTTTTTGCTGACCTCAAAAGACTTTCAAAAAGAAGATGGTACAGCGTGGCTCAGGCTTCATCACTCTTTCTAAGTAGTTCTTGTTTGCACTGTGGACATTATTCTGGGAGTATCTGCAAAACTAAAATAAAAAGATTTATATTATGGAAATACCAAAATATGTTAGGCACTTTCCAGAAGTATAGAAAAAGACCCTTTGCTACACAAAGAATTTACAACCAGAAGAACAAGATATGAAAAGTGAGAGCGATGGGACTGGAAAGGAAGAGGAAGACCAGCTTATAAAAATAGTCATGCCATTTCTTAATTATGTATTTTAGTACGTGACACATCCCGTCACAAAACTTAGTCCCTGACATGGACTAAGTTCTATGTTCTCATCCTCTCTAAATCAACTTTACTTCCCTTTAGGGGAGATTGTTATAAGGATCAAAATTAACTAAAGGGTAAAAATGTGGTAAAAGTTACATTCTGTAGAATAGTACAGATATGAAAGCCTCATGCTGTTGTTCCATAGATGAACACATTGCTGAATCCATGACAGGCTTCAGCGGGATGAGAACTGCACGAGGCCTCTCGGAGAACTCAAGGATCTGGTGTGCTTTTTACACTTCTCTTACATTGAAGCTATTGTGTGATTCACGAGTCAGACAATGGGACAGCCTCACTACCCAGTAGCTCATAGTTTTTGATTCCCAGCCTGCAAATATTCTATGCTTAAAGTATCTATGGAATTAAGGACTAAGACCTGGAAATCTGAAGATAATACACCTTTGGTGCAACCCTTCTTTTATTAATGTCATAAAGCATTTGACTTCAGTGGCAGAAAGGTTTGGGGCCACACGACATATTTTAAAATGTCAGGTTTTATAAGTATTGACTCTATACTAATAGAAAGCACTTTTACTGCTCAGTGTGGATGCCATCTTGTATCTGAAAATTTGACCTCCCTGTTGAGCTAAACTCAGCTTTCTCTAATTATCCCACTGCCAGCCCAGGGATTACTGGCATGAGTAATCTAAGCAGGAGTTGGCCTACTAAATGAAAAATGTCAAAGGCAGCGAGAGGGAAGGGAGTCACAAGGAAGCTCTGCAAAGTGCTTAGAGCCACTCGGTGACATCACCAATGAATCCAAACCGTGATCAAAGCAACCACCAGCGCTGGGGAACAACAGATGCACAGAGTAAGGAAGCAAGTCAGAGGCAATCTCAGCTTGAAAATGACTGCAGTTTTGTTATCAGTTTCAAGCTAATAATAGCGATACTTCTGGCATCAGAATTTCCCTGACTCTCCTAAGAATAACCACTGCACAAAGATGAGACTTAAGAGGCAGCTTACACTTACGAGCTGGCATATGGTGCTGAAGTTCCCATCTGCAGCACGTTGACCCTGCCACGGAGTGATTTCACCTCAAGACTGACCATGCAGCAGGCTGATGGGGCAGCACCAGCTCTCCTGCAACCACTGGCGGGTGACGTGAGAAATGGCCCTTCATTCCCTCCAGGGATTCCAAAGGTCACTGGAAAACATCCAGCGAAAGGACCTGGCACTCCTGCCTGCTGAGGTAACACCTATTCTGCCTTCCAAGCCTTCATAGAAAGAGAGGTTGCACACAGTAACAGTCAGCATACCAGTTCTGTTCATAAAAATAAGGAGACATTACTCACCACTGCATGAGTTCCAGAAGACCTTCGCATTTACATTTTTCTGTTCARAGTGGAATCTTATGCTTTAGGTAAAACAAGTCTTTATCTTAAGTGCAATAAGAGTTAATCACAAACCAGGTGAGTCTAACAATCAGTAGGTTTTTCCTGAAAGGATCACAGTCCCATAAAACTCTAGAAACTGAAGTTGGGAGGTTACAAGGACATTTCAAAGTTTTAGAGGAAACAGGACAGGCTACCTCAAGATATGATGCTTGGAACAAACCATTCCTTCTGCTTAATTTTTAAAGGCAGCTGACAGCTGAGCTACAGAGTGCTTTAAATAAATACTATCACAATTCATATGAATAAAATCAGAAGACTTCTTTTGAAGGAAGCCATCATCTTTTTCATTCATTTTATGGAAATGATATTTTGTTTGCAATAATATTTCAGAAAGTAAAAAGCCAGTGACAATGCTAGGCTGTTTGCAAGGTGGTTTGGTATCTAAATCCTCATAAAGCAATGCTGAAAAGGCACTGCCCTTCAGCTAGGAGGTAGCAACAATGTCATGTGACTTACATGGCCATATAGTTAACAGTGGAGCTAAGTATAAGCAAAGCTAATCATTCAGCAAGAGCCCAGGGCTGAGAGGTTTCTAATTCCAAACAAAAAGTCCTTGCAAACTACTTGTGTTTCTAAGTAAAAAATGAACCAGCTATGAATTGGGTTCCCATACTGCAAAAATGTCTATTTTTTTTCCTTCTACTGCTGTAATTAAAGATAGGAAATGGGAGTAAGTTTTTGGAGTCTAAATTATTCACTCTGAATAATTATTTCAGGCCTAAACAATTAAACTAGATGCTAATTTTATGCAAATAACATGTAATATATTAATATGAGCATAAATCCTACCTTCCTTAACAAACCCCAACATTCTATTAATGGGGAATATGAGCCATATGAACTGCTCACATTTATGACATAAGTGTGGTAAATATAACACAAAGTGAAATATAACATGGCAAAGTAAAATTTAATTTTAGAAAAATAACTCCTATATTTTTTAAAAGCAGGCAAAAATTTCAGATTTTTAATTACATGAGTTGCACGGTTCTAAAAAGAATTCATACAACATGTTTTAGTGTTGGGTGCTACAGTACTGGATTTTATTTTACTACAATGTATGATTTTAAAAGGAAGATGATGATTTAAAAACCTGCATGCCACAGAACACACAGCATTGTGAGGATGAATCCATGTTGGTTGTCTGCCAATCTGACACTCAGCGGCCAAAAGAGAAGGACAGAAAAGTGTAACTTGGCACAGAACCCTGTTGCTCCCTCTCAGAGAAACAATTGCTGACAGTTACCACAGCCAACACAGCTGGTATTTAGGTTGGATAAGATAGTACAGCTGATAGTGGGTCAGTATTTTCCATTATATTCCACACCAGCATGAACATTCTGGCGCCTTTTAGGAAGGCTTAGTAGATTGAAGTATTTATACAACTAAGTGCAGGGCTTATGGATCATTTACATTTAAGTCATCAAGAGATCGTTGCATCTACGGTAGGGTCTAGACCACAATGGGAATTACTTTTCTCCTTTATTAATAAACTGAAATAAACATCACTTACCCAGCTCAGCATGTCATTGATAAAGTGTCATTGATGTCATTGAGGCTCCTGTTTCCTTCTTTTTTACGGAAGTGCAAGACACTGTGGGTCTCCTAACTATAGCTGCCCCTTGTACATAGCTGTGCAAGCTCAGCTGCTGATTCCACTGGATATGCAAAAATTGGTGCCTGTATTTTATGGAAGACAATCAAACCCTAAATATCTGTGTCCCTATTATGAGAAAAGGCTAAGTGTTCAAACTGTGGGAAATGCTGCAGGTAGAGCTCAGATCTTCTTACACATCAACTGCAAACTCAGTCTTCAGGAAGCCAGACTTTGCCCCAGTGCCCCCTGCCTATTTGTTTCAGTGGGCTCAGAGCTATTCATTCAAATCTCCCTTGCAGCACTGAAATACTTCTAAGTCCTTGGATCTACATATTTTGTTCAGGGCTAAAAAAATCCATCTGATGGTAGAGTATCAGAACATGCAACATATCAAATTTTAAGCCTACTGAAAATCTTTCCAGAAATCTATTTAAAAACACTCAGAAAGAAAGTAAAAGCATGCACGCCTTTCAGTTTTCCCATAGCTCAGCTACCAATGCTGCTATAGCATGAAGTGTCTGAGAGTTGTCTGTGAACTCTCACTAAACTCACAGCCACAGGTTGTGTGCCTTCACAGGATGAAAGCCAAAGACATATAGACTGTTTCAGAATATGCTGCAGTATTCTCCCCTGATGCCATACACTAGTGTTGAATAAATGTCCCTACATTAAGACAGTGTTCACACAAAGGAAATATTTTGTTATAAACTTTTTATGCTTAAGGCATTGGCAGTTGTGCCCAAGGCTTTCCAGTTATTTATGGCACCAGCATAGCACAACATCCCACGTTAGCTTGTTAGCAGTAAGGTAGCCTCCCATAGCTGGAGTTCTCTGGAACTGGCTGCCTATGTGCATATTCCTGCTAGGAGTACACACACACCTGTGTGCAGTCATCCTGTCTTCAATTTGTTCACAGGAAGGAAAAGACCAGCACGTGTCCTATACACTCCTCAGTTTTGTCCCATCTGCTGAGTCTCTTAATGTCAAAGGGCTTTACACAAGAGGAAAAAGAGGACAGACGTGAGGTGAAGGTACACATAAACAACATACCTCGAAGAATTTCATTTCCTGGTAAGCAAGTCCTTTTCTCCAACTGCCAAACCGCATTTCCACTGGGACTGTGGGTGACTTCAAAGCAATGTCTGTACTCCCTGGAGGAGGGCCTCAAAAACCTGGACAAACGATTGTGACTTTTCTCACATTCATGGTTCACTTTGAAGGCTTCTACGATTGTGTACACCTTGGTAAAGTCCTGTTTGGAATGTGTATGTTCAGCAAATACTGGGCATGCAGAGAAACAGTCTTCAGGGAAGCCACCGCACTTTAGTAGAGTAAGTCTCAGTCTCTGCCAAGTGGCTGCTGGCATTATATCGATTGCCAGTGCACATGCAGCACTGGGAGTCTATGCGAGCAAGTTCAATATGTTTTGAAGCGTTCTGTGTTCCCATCAACTTTTCCTTTGCATGTTACTCTTTTTTGTCCCATATTTTCGCAGACAGGCTGTTCCCCTCTAAGTCAGCGACATCAACTTTGTTGTAATGTTGCTGATCCTGAATTCTTTCCTCAGGCAAAATTCCTGATAATTTCAGTTGGTGTCTTAATTGTGTAAGAACTTCTGACCAAATTAATCATGCCTGATGCAGGAAAACCCCACACAATGGCTGAACAACTCAGAATGAGGAGAGCTTCCTCTGTACAGAGATTTGCTGAGTTGGTTTTTAAGGCCAGTGAGGTGCAGAAACAAGACCTCAACAGACATGCTAGCGACGGAGGGAGCATAAAGCTTCTCCTGACTATCAGAGGGAAATTTGATCTAGTTACTACTGAGAGGAGAGAAATCAGATGAGCCCTTCTCCAGTGACATTGTTGTTCCTGGCACATGCTACGAAAGTGGCTTTTTCTACAAATTTGTCTGCAGCGTTTATATTCAATACAAACCTAACACTAGATTGTGTCTGGTAAATTCACTATGACAGAGATATTCAGGTGCCTGCAAGTGTAAGTGTAATTGCTTTGTTCTTCTGGGAGTCTACAGTATGTTAGAAGGTATGCAGAGCCAAAGAGCAGAGCGCTGTGCCCCATTGTTTCTTTGGAACTTGCTTCCATTTCAGGAGGCAGAAAAAGAAAAACCAGTTAACTCACGAAATGCAGAGAATCAACTTTCTGGAAGGAGGATGGCACTGCTGAGGTAAGTACTTTTCTTCTTTTCTGTTGGGGAAAAGAGAGAGACTCTACTTGCCTGATGAAAGTATCACTGTCGCTGATTATCTAGCACAAAATTCTCCTGGATGTTAGTAGCAGGAGGTCAATGACAGACATGCTGTAATTGCCAATACACTTTCTCAAATTGTCCTCCCACATATTTTGTATGATCCAGGCATAAATAATTCATTTTCTATTCACTTCTATGAACAGAAGTGAGGCAGAGTAAACAATCAGGTGGACTATCCCCTGCCAGGTGACAAGTTCACAGTTTCTTTTTTCAAGTGGCTGTTCATTGAGCTTTTTATGGTATTTCAGAGGTCATATAGGTTGCAGGGAATAATAAAGCCATTGATAAGAAAGAAGCTTGTGTCCTCATTCTCCCAACACCATGAGACTGAAGAAGAAACAGAGCTATGCCTCTCCAATTTCATTGCTTTTCTGGAAGGGTATTTATTTTAGGCTTCTGTTCTGAAGAACCGTTTTGAAGTCTGGATAAAATTCATGCCTAAAACTATTTACTCTTCTTGATATCATATGAATAAGGTAAAGTTCTTCACTAGAGTATACCCCGTGACAAATAATGCCCTAGTAATTATGGGTGGGGATTTTCATGCGGTGACTGATGATGCCTTGGAAAAGAGCCATGGCACTGTGCATTCAGAAGCTAAGCTATCTAAATCCTTGCAGACCTCATTTATGCTTTTGGGAATATAGGACAGGTGTGGCAGTTACTAAACCTGGATACTTGAGAATTCACCTCTTATTCCCAGGTGTGGGCCATTAATTCTCGCTCAGACTTGTTCAGTTCTAACAAGTCTCTTTTGAACCAGATTTTATATGTGCACATATACACACACGATACGTAGCATTTTCCTTTCAATCCATTTATCTACTTTGTTTTTACTCATCTTTAGCTATGCAGCCTCACCTTACCTAACATTTTACATACACATGGCAGCAAACCCCAGTATTGATCAGTGGCAGTCTACAAATCCCTGTCACATTCTGTAGATACCAGAAGACTCGCAGTTTGCATTGTTTAGTACAATTAGTGAAGTAGTTCAGGTAAAACTCAAGCCAAGCCCCAGTGAAATTCACAACAATGGCTATACCAATTTTAATTGGATCACTAGACATCAGAGCAAAGCCAGAGAACACTCAAACACAAACACAGGTTGATAAAAACTGTAAAATCCTGTAAAAAACTGTAAAGGAACGTGGCGCTCCTTCTTTTTGTTAGATGCTCTTCCAGATATCTGAACACTTTGGGGTAATGTGACACACCTAGAGCCTCCTCCCAGACCAGGTATTCTTCAGGGACACACTTGATATTTTCAAACTCAAATACCTACAAGAAAGCTTCTAATTCCATATTCTGATATTTCTATAGAAGGTCACAGATAGTAACCCCAGCTGCTTTGCTCACTTCGAAGGGACTTGTGCCTGCTGAACACTAATGTATATCTGGTCATCTTTATTTACTTAAAATACGTTCGTCATCTTCGAAGCAGTCCTCTGGAATACCGTGAAGAGAGGGGATGATATATGTTAAATTTTGAAAAAGCGCACATTTTTGTGACAGTATTTTTATGTGCAGAGAATTGTCACAAGACAACAAAGGATTACTCGGGGTAATGAGATGGCCTTCTACCTCCAAATCCCTCAAGAGGCCACTGCTGTAGTGGTACGCTTCTCAGATCAAAGTACCATCTTGTGAAATGAAACATCGGTATTGGAGAACCTGAGCTGGTTTGGCTTGAAGCACAAATTCCTGACAGCATAAGGGATAAGCATAGGCTGGGTAAGAGTTTCACTAAAAAATAAATTTATCACCAACAAGTATTTTGTAGCTATGAAAGAGAAGTCTCTGATATGTGACTGTTAAAGAACCCAGCCTACTAACCAGAATAACATACAAAAAAGTGAAACTTGCAAAAATGGGCACACCTTTACCTATGCAGCTGGCTAATTCTAAAAGTGCTAGCTAAAATTTTCTGATTAAAAAGTTTAACTTCCTGATAATGGCATAAAACAAAAATACAGCAATTAAGGAATTAAATCTCAGGGCAAAACTAATGCAGATTCTACCTAGATGAAACCAGTCCATCAAGCATGAAGTACCAATCCCCCACTTAAAACTGTAGAGGAAATGGGAACAGCTGTAGCCGGAGAGAAGTGTGGCATATAACACCTATAAAAGTGACAGCGTGGGTTTCTAGTAAAAGTGATCATCGATATATTAGTCTTCTCAGACACTGTAAGATTTCTGTATTAGCCCGATTCATTTTGCTATCACCCAATAGCCTGCTGAAGATGGTGGTGGTGGTGGGGGAACAGCTGTCTTTTTTTTTTTTGTCCTCCTCCATTTGAGAAACATTCCCTTTATTCTGCCCATGTAATTGAGTTAATCTCTTTTCAGAAACCAGTATGAGTAACTCTAGATATCTGGATAACTTTAATATTTTGATAACTGCAAATAAGGGAAGTAGTACTGGAAGATGCAGAACTAGAAACAGGAAATACTTAGTTGCAAGACTTATTAGCTGCATAGAGAGAAAGAACAAAGGCATTGGATTTTTCCTGTAAATGAACTCCAGGCAGTGTTACAATAAAATGGATGTTTGCTATTAGAACAGAATGGCTCCTTTCTTTACTTAGTATTTTCTAGAACAAAAGCGCTGTAACTTTCCAAGGCTATAGTGAGTCAGTGATAGAATTAGAAGTACGAGCCTGAAATAGCGGTCACCACTAAGCAATGTTTCCTCTCCTTTCTCTTCACCTATTCAAAAAGGCTACCTCTGACAAATCATCTATTAATAGACAAGTTTCTATCATTTAAATTATTAAATTGGAAAAGTGAAAAAACACTCAGAAATTCTGTGCTTAACAAGTGTAAGCTTTTTCAAGCAAATAGACAGAGGTACTCATAATGCTTTTTCTTCCTGAATTTTATTTTTTTGAAATATAGCCAGATTCCTGACAAATGAAACTCAGCAATCCTTCTACTTTCTGAAGCTTTTATAACCTCAGCTCTGCAAAATTTAGATTTCTAACAATAGGATTTTTGTCGTGCTGCAGGTCAGTCCTGAATGCAAAAAGTAATTCTTGTAATACCATAATGCAAGGGCTATTAAGAAGAGGGAGGTTTGCAATAATAAGATTAGGGAAAACCTCTATTACAGACTTTGTATTTCTGGGATATTCCCGAATGAATGTCATCTGCTTGGTGATCATAAGGAATGCAATCATATTCAGAGAGTCTTTCTATCCAGTTTTGAACAAATCTAGGTTGGGAGAATAGGGGTAGCAGTTACCAAGAAAAGCTTTTATTTTGTCATAATTCAGTGCATTTGCCCTCAAATACATTAACACACTGTACATCACAGCCTGGAATGGTGTGTTTTTACCTAAGGGTCCTATTTATTTCCACTTGTAAAATATATATACAAATACATTTATTTTCCTCTCTTCTAAATCACTGGAAAGGAAATGGCTGACTTCTTATCTAGAAGAATTCAAAGGCACGGATGTTAGACCAGAGGGAAAAACTACATAGTAGCATCATGTGTGAAAAGTAAACCTTTAACAGAAATGTGCAAGTCTGAAGTAAAAAATCCAGTGAAGGCTTATCCATGAGGTAAATAGAGGCAAAGAACTGAATGCTTGCAGAGAAACATATTTTTTAAAGTGTAGGTTGTAGTCCAGGGTGTTTGTATGGTTTTTATTTTAGGACAAAGAAATAATTGCCCATGAAGACAGAGGTAACACGCATAAACAGTGGAATCAGACACAACAGAAATGATTCAAACAGCAACAAAATAGTTTTCATGCTGTAAGTGGAAGGCTRCAGAGAACTTCTTAAATGTTTTTGTAAGTGTTAAGGGAACATACTGAGTGTGTAATAAGCAGGGACATTTACCTCAACAGGCTCTTCTCCCCTTTACACTTTCTGCCTCTAATTCCCAGAGTTTCTATTTCCTCAGTAGCCTTTCTGACTCTAACTGTGATTTGCTGCAATTACTTGAAGATTCTGAATACCTGTGTAATTTTTTTCAAGGACTAAAGTCTTTAAAGAATCATGAGACTGGATTATGCACGTGAAAATAAGGTACTATTACAATATTATCTATAGTCATATAGGTAGACTGTTGCTATAGGAACACATCCAGAATCGGAGTGAAAAGGACTCCATCTCAGCAGGGACCAGCCTGTTTGCAACACCTGACTCCAGAGCTACTGCACAGCTCACGTAACTTGTAAATAAGCAGGTAATGTGTGTATTTCAATGCCACATCTCAAGAGCTGTTGCCCATATATTTTTGTGATTACTTTTTAGATTGCTTCCATCATATTCTATTTTTACTGTAACACTGTGGGAAAAAAAATATCCTGCAAACACTAAAGTACACTGTGTGATGGTTTTCCTGTAATAGGATACAATGCCAACCAAGCGCTGGAGTGCCTTATGTGCATGGAATTATGTGTGAGCTTTAATGTTTAAAATAATCAGACTCTATGAGAATAAGTTGGTCTACATTTTATTTTCTTCAGTTTTCTTTGATGAGGATTAATGAATGAATGGTCATAAAGTGCTCTAAAATCCTAGGAAAGCACTCTAAGAGCACATACTTACTTAACTATTGTGAGCAAAGGATAATGTTTAATGCTTACCTGGAATTTCGCTCTAGCTATAGATGGATGAGTCACTGTCACAGAAAATGTAACAGTTTCAACTGAGAAACAGAAAAACATTAGAGATGTTAAAGCAAATACTTGATGACTGAAAAGTATCTTCATGGTAATGAGCTGAGTAAAACTGTTTGCCCAGACTAATCCTCAGAATTCTTCTGCAAATGTGGTTTATTTTCCACAGGGCTTTACAAAAACAACAACAANCCCCCCAACATCAGACAGCCATAAAAATAGCAAATACAAATAATTATATCTACATTACTGAGCTCTGCAACTGTGTTTACAAATCTGATTCTTCTCCCTTATGTCTCACGCAGACATAAAATGTTTCCCAAGCAGGTCTATGTGCTAAACTGAAGTAGGAAACAGATTGGTACTTTTTCTCTCTGCATTTAAACAAACACTACTTTTTCCACACTACTGTTTTCACTGTCTGCACACCTAAACTTGTTCAAAACTTGCTTACCTTATAAACCGATGATTTTCAGAACTGCCTACTGCAAATATGCACACCTATGTATTGAAGTGTGTATTTCCCATTCGAAGAGCTATAAACACATCCTGCACATGTACAACTTAAGAGATGCGAGCATATATATTTTTATACTGCGCATGTTTAGGCAGAACTAAGGTGATGTGAACCAGAGTGTCTGGAGAATATTTAGGGCCAAAAAAATTCTTCTCTACAAAAAATGAAGTCTTTTATAACAACAAACACATACCAGTGTTTGATTTGGTGCATAATCTTCCCATGACGTTTAACTCTATGATCTAGACATTTCCTAATCTGCCAGCATTAAGCTTTTTTTTTTTTTTTTAAATATGTTTGAGAAGGAAAATTAACAAATAATCTATGAAATTTAGGAATTTGCCAAAATTTCTGTTGTCAAGAGAACAGTTAAAATTTTTATTTGATGTCTTCGGTATTCCTTCCACCGTATCTCACAACAGCCTACAGGGGCAAACCACACAGCAGCTAGACTGAGATGGAAATACACTGCCAGGTGTTAATTAACAGCCCAGGAACAATTTAGAGATGCCAATCAGTACAGAAACACAACACGATCTACTTTGATGCCCGTGGGGCACTGGCCAATTTCGTGCCAGCTACCCCCAAGAAACCACCCAGCCTGGCTCCGGCCGGCGGGAAGGCAGCAGCGGCCTCGGGGGGGACCGAGACTGCCTTCTCCCTCACGCGTGGCCCGGGGATGAGCTCCCCGCGCTGCCTGTGAGGGGAAGTTATCGGGGAAACGCGGGTTCGGCTTCTTCCCCTCAGGCTGAGGGCAGAAGGGAGGCGTGGGGCCCGTCTGGAGGTGCCACCAGCCTCCTCGGCCCGCAGGGCAGGGGGCGGCCGCCCGGCTCCCCACAGGCCGCGGGAGACACGGCCGCCTCGCTCCCCTTCCCGCCAACCCCCGAGGCGGGAAGGGAGGCCTCTCGACACCTCCTCCAGCCGTCTCCCCCGTTGGAGAGAGGAAGATGGCGCCCGCAGGCTGGGCCAGGGCGCAGCCAGCCGCTCCGGGGACACGCGTGGCCGTGCAGCGGGTTTCCCTCCACCCCAGCTGCAGCAGCACGRCAGCACAAACCCAGAAGGAGGCCGTGACAGCCCTCGGGCCCTCTGGGCTCCCGGCGCGGCGGGCGGAGCCAGCGCCGCCCCGCGCAAACAGGGCGCAGCCCCACGGGACACGCACCGTCCCCACGGGAAAAAAAAAAAACAAACCACAACACAGCCTCGCCCTTTAAGAGTGCCGGCGCTCTGATTGGCCGCGCCGGCTGCCAATCCGGGCGGCTATTGCATCATCCCGGCGGCCGGCTGGGTGGCGATTGGCGAGGGGGCGGGCGGAGCGGGAGGGTGTCGCAATCGCCGCTCGCCCGCACGCCACACTTTAAAGAAAGAGGCTCGGGCCCAGCCCGGCCCCTCCCGCCGCCGCCGCCACCACCGCCCGCTCGCGCCGCCACAGGTAAGCGCGGCCGCGCGGGGGGCGGCGGGGGGGGGGGCGCGGAGGGGCCGGGGGGCCGCGCCGGGCCGGCCCTCGCCCGCCTCCCTCCCGCAGTGTCGCAGCGGGTGCCGCGGCGGGCGCCGCGCATGGGAGCGCATGATGCAATCGGCGGGCGGCCCTGGCTCCCCTCCCTTCCCCTCCCCCGGTGAAGTCACGGCTTGGCAGCGCCGGGCACCCCCGCGCCCCGCACGGGCGGGGGAGGAGGAGCAGCAGCGCGGCCGCGGACGGGCGGCCCCCGGGCCGCGGCCCGCCGGGGAGGGCGGCGGCGTCGCCGCCACAGGCCCGCGAGGGAGGGGAGGGGCGTGCCGGGCCCGGTCCCCGCGGTGGCTCCGGCCCCGCCGGGCCTCCCCGCCCCGCGGCCGGGGGAGCGGGGCCGGGCCGAGGCGCCTCCAGGTGCATTTGACAGCGGGGCCGGGCGGTCGTTACGGCTCGTCCTCCGGCGCCGCAAGACGCGGCCGTTAAGGAGTGCGCCTGGCTAGGGAGATGTCTGCGAGCGGGGCTTGTAACCCTGCCGGTGCCGTTCGTTCCGCTCCCGGGAGCGCCCAAGGCCGCAGGGATCCCGGGAGCTGCCCTGAACCACGATAAAATGCCGTGCTTTAACAACTGGTATTCTTCTTTTCTAGCTTCTCAATGGAGTTTTGAATGTCTTGACAAATCTTTCTGGTTCCCAACAAATTTTTATAGCGCCAGACGCAACTTTCAAAACAGATCTATCACAGAAAGCTTGACGTTGGTTTTTAGCTCTGACATCTGGTGGGAAATAGCAGTCATTAAGACAACTCAATACTCCCCTCAGTAATAGTGCCATACTGGTTATAACGCCTCTTCAGAAAGTATAAAAACGCATAATTTGAAAAACTTTCGGATTTAAGGAATTAGTTCATCTTTAGAAATAGCTACCTTCATTATAATTCAAAAGACAGAGTCAAACTGATACCTCCTTGCCTCCTGGCATCTGGGATTGTTTGTGATTCTGTCATCAACGCTGCTAGCCTGCAATTAAAATACATACTTTAGATGTTCCGAGCACATTTTTTTAAGGATGCTGGAGTGCATTTTTCTTGTAAGGTGTATGGAAAAAAATGGAGATTCTGAGAAAAATATGGGAAAGTGATGTTGTCAGCTATGGCAACAGATGATAGGCTCGAGCTACCTAGTCTCAAGAAAGTTGTTGCCTAGCCTTCAGTACGTGAGAGTTACCATCAACTCTTGCTAACCTGCCTGTGAGATTGTGCAGAAAACCACGCGGGAGTGGGCCCTCCCACTGTTCAGCAAATGTATGCCTGGAGTTTTATGCTGTCGTTCTTTGTACAGGGTCATCTGGATTTAGAGTCAGATCCTACTGGGGTATTCCTACTGAAGTCAGAGAGAAGGGAGGCCACCTATTGCTGTTCAGATTGGGACTGATTTTGCATTAGACAAGACAGCTGAGTGAATTTGTGCAATAAAGTCATCCTGACTAATGATCAGAATCAATAGTCACATCTCAGAAAAGCAGCAGAAGGAAGCGCTTTGTATTTTTTGCTGCTAAGTAAAATTTAATTAACAAATTAAAACACATTTTTTGTTTTTTGCCAAAACAAACATTTGGAAGATTAAGTTTAATTTTTTGAAATCTTTTTTTTTGTGAAAGCAAAGATAATAAAGACCTTGATTTGCTTGGGAGTCTTCTGTGGTCCCTGAGGAGCGCTGTCGGATAGTAAGAAACATCTCTCTGCCTGAGAAGACACCTTTGAGTTACCAGCTATTATGCTGTAGTGGGTGGCCAGTTGGTGTCCTGGGTGGCCAGTTGGTGGCCCAAGGACAGAACAAGGCAGTTCTAACTGGCCACGGGAAACACTACCATGTGCTGGGTGGAACCAGCCTAGGGCTGTCACTGAGCTCAAGCTAATGAGCAGCTTTATGGGAACAAGATGCTCGGAAACTCGGCTGGTTCTCTGAGGAGATGCCTCTTGCTGTGCCGGGGCTGTTGCCCATTCACAGCAAACCAACCTGTTTGTGGAGAGGAGCAGAGCAGCTGTGTTTGTGTGGCATGGTGTCTGAGAAACAAACTCTGAGACCCATCTGCCTCCCCACCCTCGTGGCCTCTCCCAATTACTGTGTCCTTTACCTCACCCTTCTTGAGAGTCCCTTCTGTGTGTCTCGTATCGGCTGCCTTTAAATCTCCTTGCAGTATTCCCTGAAGGATGCCCCATAGCACCTGCTGCTATCCAGGATATCCTTCCCTCGTTGTTCTGTTGAAGAACTGACAATTGCCAATAGGGATCCAGCCTCCAAATAACCAGGGGGAAAAATCAGTTTCCAGCCTCAACTGTTACCACTCCTGGGTTATCTGTGATGCAGTACAGTTAGTGCTACTTGCTTTGCATAAATATTAGTTGGAGCAGGACAGGAATCCAGGTGTCATCTCTCCCAGGTAGGAGTTCTGATCATCAGGCCAGGTAAGAGCGTCTCACTCAAGAAATAGTTATTTGATACAAAATGGATCAGTTCCATCAGTGGGAAGGAATTGAGGGAGATCTGTTCTAGCGATCTGTGAACGCTCGCTTGAGAGGTGYGACACTGGTTCATCTCTGCTCATATGCGTGTACTGCCCAACTAAAATATTTCATTAAAATTCGGTTTAATGGAACAAATAATTTTTCCTTTGAATTACAGGGGAATTTGATAGAGATCTGAAAGGAATGTTTAAAGCAGTATTAAATAGTTTCGATAGCATAGAGAGAAATAGCATATGGAACCTGGTGATGTGAAGAAACTTCTTATATGTCAGGTGGTGTGCCTTCGGGGACAGGAGCCACCCCTTCCTCTGTAGTATGTCATGAAGCACAAAAAGCAGATCATGAAAATGGTATGGGTTACTTAACTGGGCTGTCCAGATGAAGTTAGCAAGCACTGTAATGTGTTGAAATACAGGGGACAGGAGAGCATTCTGGCCGACTTTGAAAAGATGCCAAAAATTAGTGGAAAAATTCAGTTGTCAGAGGCGATCTAACAGAGCTATATACTCTTTGAGGGCTACAGAAATCCTGTATTTAAAAATAAAGCTGAGACAAAGCCAGTATATGCTCCAAGAGGAGTATACACTTGCATCTTGACTAAAAATGTCTGTGCAATCGCACATGCACAGCTACTACAACTGGCCCTCCCAGTCTGGTATTTGTGCACGGTGACGTGTTGTTAGCTGTATATTCAGTTTAACTGCTGAACCAAATTGCTTATTCAGTCAGAATCGAAGACTTAAATGTGGTTTGCGAAAGTTGCTTTAAGAGTTGAAATCAGGAAAATACTAAATACAAAGGTTAGGCATGTATGTATATAGATTTAGCTATACAGATGTCAAGAAGAGTTGATGGTCTCTTTCTGCCCTGAAATATGGAAATGAAAAGATTTCTTGGTAGGAGGGGTGCGGGTGTACTCACACATCTTCTTCACTTGTTTTAAGTGAGAAGACTTCTTGGTGACAGAGAATGTTAATTTTGAGTAACATTCAAGCCAAACTTAATAGGCTTTTCCATGAATTTTACTGAACCGCACTCTGCAGCTGTGTCTTGTTCTGGCTCCCTCATTATGGAAGAAAATTTGCAATTGATCTAGACAGTAGAATTTTAACCTTTTTAATGATACCCTAGCAGAAGGTACAGACTGCTGAGAAAAACAAACAAACAAGAACAGTAAACAGCTGATGAACCCATGCCTTTAGAATGACCAGTGACACACAGCAGCTCCACATCCATTCATCAGCTAGACACAGGAGTACAGTCATCCATCTCTTGTGCTGTTACTGATGCAAGCCATAATCCCTGGGCTGGACACTGCCGATACTGGGCGGTTAGCATTGCATACCACCAACTTCAACTGCTTGCTTTCCCAGCAGGTCCTCTTGAGGATGGGCAAGGAGGATGTTGAACACTAGTTGTACGATACTGCATGTATGTGTGTGACAGAGCATAGGGCTGCACCGTTGCAAAGCAATCTGATCTTGGAGTAGGATTGTTTTATGCCAGTTAGATACTTTTCTTTAACATGACAAGAAAGCAACACTTGTTTGACCGATCACTGAGTACTTTTCATTGGAGCCATAGGTAGGCGTTTCAGGAACTTAGAACAACCCTGTTGCCCTTCCTCTCTTCTCTCCCAAACTTCTCTCCCAGACGTTTAGGAGGTCATCCCGTGAGATGGGAAGAGAAGGGGAGCAGCTGTTAGCCTTGCCAGGGCCGTGTCCCTGCAGCAGCTGTGGTGGAGTCCTCCTTGTGCCACCAGTAGGGTCAGGAGCAGGCTGACCTCAGCAGCGGGAGAACGTGAGTCAGGTGAGAGGGTGTCCTGCTCGTCAGGCCTGTTTGTCTGATGGAAAGGAGAGTGGACAATGACTGGTGCAGGAGCTACAGCAGGGGAATGTATTTTGTGGATGAGTCAGCTGTGGCTGCTGTCTTCCTGTGGGTGACAACAGTCCCCTGTCTTTGCCATGTAGTGATTCTCACATTGCCATCACCCTGTGTTCCTGTCCCCCCTGCTCGTTACAGTACTGTTACAGGCTTAGCTTGTCTTACCTTGCTTGCGGTTGAAGGGGTTCCTTTAACATCACTCAGTCACGGCCTTCACAGCACACTACCTTTTTCCATAGATTATTTTTTTCCACTCAGTGCTAGTGAGACCTTAAAACAGTCATCAATTTGGACATCATCTTCAAAAGCAAGTGCTGTAAGATGGTTGATGAAAGGTGGGCAGTCTGAGCACCCTCACTCCAGAGAAAAGAGACCAGGGAGGAATTTGTCTGTGCATACACCCAGAGGGATGGTCTGAAGAGGACAAGGATCAAGTACTCCTGTTGGTCAAGAGTCAGGCTGTTAATAGGTTTAAGCTGCAGAAGGAAAACTCCAGTCTGAAAATTAAGAAAATTATATAACTGGAGGAAAAGTTAGACAGTGGAACCTGTTGCCAAGACAGAGGTTGTGAAACTGGAGATATTCGAGGCTAGGCTAGACACCCATCCATCAGGGATGGCTTTGGAATAACTGAGTAAAGCCAGTGAACAATGCAAACAGCTTGACTAGATGACCCAGTAACAGTCCCTTCCAATCCAAATACGTTCGAGAGGCTTCTGAAATGTAGTTGGCAGCTTGTCCGCTTCCAGCACAGTTGTGATGTGTTATTGCCAGATGCACCATCAGTAGCTTATGCTAAAGCCAGTGATGTATAAGATTGTAGCTGAAGCCAGCACCTTTAATCGCATTTTTTTTTTCCTACTAGGTTCACCTTGCACTTAATCCATGTGAAGACCTGTTGGAAACACCTTCTAGAAACATAACAGTTTTCAGTCTCCTAATAAATTCTGTTGTGTCCAAGAAGAGCCTGTCCAAATGAGCAAGACATCCCAACAGAACACCGCTACAGATGCGAACGGAGTAAGCGTGATTCACACCCAAGCACACAGCAGTGGTTTGCAGCAGGTTCCCCAGCTGGTGCCTGTTAGTCCTGGTGGCGGAGGCAAAGCTGTGCCTCCGAGCAAACAGGGAAAGAAAAATTCCTTTGTGGATAGAAACAGTGATGAGTATCGTCAGCGCAGAGAGCGAAACAACATGGCAGTGAAAAAGAGCCGGTTAAAAAGCAAGCAGAAGGCACAAGACACGCTGCAAAGGGTCAACCAGCTCAAAGAAGAAAATGAACGTTTAGAGGCAAAAATTAAGCTCCTGACCAAGGAGCTGAGTGTACTGAAAGACTTGTTCCTCGAGCACGCACACAATCTTGCAGACAATGTGCAACCTGTTGGCACTGAAACCACCACAACAAATCCAGAAAACAATGGACAGTAGACACTGTTGCAGCCTTATGAAATGGACTCTCAAGGTGCAGCTTGTCTGCACCACCATGCAGTAATAACTCTGTTCTTTTAGCCATCATTTTGTGGAGATTTTCTTCTTTTAACCATCATTTTGTGGAGATTTTCTTCTTTTTAGGTTTAACACTGAAGATTTGATACAATTAAACCAGAAACTGCTTAGGGTATTTGTTCTAAATATTTTTCTCCTCTAAAAGATTTATCTAATAAATGCCAATCTAAATTCATAGTCAGCAAGAAGCTTAGTATTAGGGAAATAGCATTTTCACAGAAATGTTCACTGACCTTCTTATAGTTTGCATAATGGGAGGAATCCAGCAGGATGGTTCACTGTAGTATCAGAAACTTATAATTGGATAAAGTGTGTTTTAAATACCTTTTAGTGTATTTAAGCCCTTTGTTTTCTCCATTACATATTACAAAACTGCAAAGGCCGTGGAGGGCGTTTGCTTTCCTGTTTGGTGGACTACTTTAAATCTGTAGAGCAAGTCCTATAAAACACCACTTAGGTCTTTCCTGTCCAGTTATAGCTAATGGGGAGGGTGTAGTAATAGTGAGCTGGGGTGCCTAGTGATGTTTTCTAGAAAAATAGCAGTATACTATGATGATATATACAGGCAGTTGGCTTCCAAATGGCAAATGAGTCTGAAGCATCATGTGCAAGAGGTAAAGCAGCACACTGACAAAGCCTTTGAAGCCTGTGTTCACATTGCTCACATAATGACTGGGGCCTTATGAGAACAAGATTCTGGTTTTCAGAAAATGTCAAAATGCTACCAAAAAACTGTGCTTTCCTAAATTGCATTCTTGCTGGGGTGCAGGTATCAGGGAGAACAAAATGTGCAGCTTGGCTAAGCAATGAAAGGGGTAAGACAGCGTCTGTTCAGCCAGAATGTATGGATCACTGCTCGTTGACATTCATCTCCATTTCCATGGCTGTTCAGATTTGCAATGAAGAACTTACAGAAATTCACAGTGATTTTAAAAATAAATGGCCCTAGTTTGAAAAACTGATTCAGTGGAATTTCTATAGCCATCATACAGTTGTGTGAAGGAGTATCTTTGGTCTTGTTTTATTTTCATAGAAGTTTTTCTATAGCAACTTTTTTAATGCTAGTGCTAACTCTTTGCCATGATCCGTAATGCAGTGGTATGTACTATACTGAGGATTTAAACAATAAAAGTAAAGCAGGAACTTTGATGTAACCTTAATTTATTTTCATTTTTAAATATTTCATTGATGGTATGGTTGTGTTACATTTAACCTGTGTGTCTGGCTAGTGGATTATTACACTGTCTTAATTTMCCTCCTACACTACCTTTTTCCATAGATTATTTTGTAGGATGCTTGTTTGCCTTGTATCTGTACTTAGGAAGAGAACTTGGATATTATCTCTATGAAGATGCTGTTAGAAAATGAAACCTTGAAAAGTTCTTTCTGAATTTAAACTTTTAATACATGTGGAAGACTTTATGGATTGTTTTGGATTATGGTAGTCTTTTTACAAAGATATGTTTTTTGGTTCTAGCTGCAGCTTAAGTAGGTAGGGTTGAAATATCAGAAGCTAATAAAACCCTTTTGCTTCTAGTGCTGGCCTCATTTTTCCTGTCCCTTTACTATTTCCCTCAAATGCAGAGGTGTCCACCTCAAGCAGCTGTCTTTGAGAAATCAGTGAAACAGTCTCCATTCCTGTCTTCCACTCAGGTTTTTACACAAATGAACTGTCAAAACATTACAGTTTTGACTGAATTCCTGATTTAACAAATGAACAAAAAAAAGAAATTTAAGACTGAAAGTGTACTGTAATTAAAGGGGAGGGGGAGGAACAGAACACCAAAAAATGCAAGGAAAAAGATGACCTGAAAGCATCTCATTTGTTAACTGTGCACCTATTCTGGTGCAAAAGGCAGGAGCTAATCTCTTCCCTGGTTGTGTGCTCTGTGACTTGGGACTATGTGGCCCTGTTGTCCTGCAGTTGGTTTGACAGGCTGATGTGGGGTCCTCCCCTAATAACCAGAACAGGGGCTCCAAATTTCTGGTATTTGTTTCTGATTTTGGTGAAAACAATTTCTTAAATCTCTTTGAGTGGGAGTAATACTCTTTCTGATGCTCTGGAGGGTGACTCCTCCACCTGTTACTCCTGACAGCTCCAATTCTACTTCCTTGTTTAAAACAAAACCACTGAGTTATAAAAAGTCATTTGTTTGCACAATGACATTTCTGGCTGAGCAGTCTACACACTTGCTTTGTTTGCCTAGGGAAGCATGTAGGCTGTGTGCAGCATGTCACCTTAATATGTGAAGCCATGGACCCAAGATTATAACGAATTGTTATTTTAAATGTACCCTCAGTGAGAGTTTGGTTGCAAGAAAGGCGTTAGTCTTTATTTTAAGCCCCCTGCTGCCAAAATAGATGTCTCGGAC
Source organism: Phoebastria nigripes (assembly GCA_035582835.1). Lineage (NCBI taxonomy): Eukaryota > Metazoa > Chordata > Aves > Procellariiformes > Diomedeidae > Phoebastria > Phoebastria nigripes. Next base: position 514,616 of record JAYKAV010001776.1, read on the forward strand.
CCCTGAGGAGCAGAGGCAGAGGCGAGGCTTTCGCTTTCTTTGCCCCAAGGTGGAGCAGCCCAGGCTGTGTGACAGCAAAATGCCTCAATCTTACCCCTCTGCTGCAAGGCACAGAACACCCATACCCAGGTGACTTGGACGATTCTCTCTTCTTCCTAAAGAAAGCTGGAATAAATACACATCTACACAAGAAAATTTCAGTGTAGGCCTATAAAAGTTAAGGTTTTCCTTTTGATGCATTTTTCTTAACAACAACTATAGTCTGTGACAGAATACAGTGCCTGTCACTACAAGAAGGAGTGTTACAGCACTATACGTTTCACCGGGAAACATTACTCCCATTTTCTTACTGTACCACTAAGAGAACGGGTCTACTCTAGCCTCCATGAGCACTAGGAGGCTCTACCACTTCAAGTATACCCTGTAGCTGCAGCAGCGTAATTGGCGTGGCAGATAAATCCAGAGTGCATCCAACCCCAGGGAGCTGAAGCAATAAATTCATCAGTTCAGAAGTGCTCGGACCTTTCTAAACACACAAACTTGCTCAACATAACACTCTTTCTGTTATTTTGGTGCCACTCTATTCAAGTCTGTTTGTACCAAGGGGAAAAGGCATTTGGGAAAACATGATAGCTAACAGCCTAAAATATTCTAATGTAGTCAAAAAGAAAGTTTGCTGTAACCTGTATTTTCCCCCCACTAATACATTTTAAGTGTATTAAATATCACTTTGCCTTTTTTTAAAGGCTTACTTCCTTGCCCCCCCCGCTAATTTAGAAAAAAGTTCTAATTCACTCTTTACTTAAGTGGATAAAAAAAAATCATAATTACAGAACAGACTCCTGGAAGGAAGGATGAAATTTATATTCACCAAGTTCATGGGCCCGATTATGAAGGAAAATGGGAGACCGTGCACCATCCCAGACCAAAACGCATCCACGTCTCAGGCAAGCAAAACAACAGAGAAGCCGTTTACGTGAGCGAGTGCTTTCCCCCCAGAACTTGCAGTAGGGTTTGTTCGCTGGTACATGTTGAAGCAGAACCAGTTCTGCCTCCTGCAGCACGCCACATAGCTCGACCTGTTCTGCAGCAGCAGAGCCCAGTATTTGCCAAGACTAATCACAGGCAGGGAAAGGCCTATTAGCTAGACTGGGGTTACAGCTTAGTTGAAACAATTCCAAAACTCTCTTTTTTTGAAAATCTGTGAAGTGTTACTTTAAAATAGTAACTGCTATTGAACCCAAGCACAGCAGGTTTTGGAGCGCCCAAAGCAGTGAGCGATCCCATGGGTGTGTTCACAGCATGCCACAGGAAAGCACTTCGACATGGAGGGAACAAGGCTGAGGCCACAAGCACCATCTTGCACTGGAAATCCTCCTGAGTTTTAAGGGGGAGACGAGTCCGGAGCAAGTGCCAGTGTAGTTTCTGTGTTCTTGTACCTGCAAAGCTACCAAAGCAAAGCCTGATGTCCTCTGCACAAGTACCACATTTCAGAGGTATGAGACTTGCAGTCACCGCAGAAGGAAGCATTAGCGCAGTTGCACATAGGAGCTGCTGATCTCATGCGCTCCCCTCCTTGCCCCTTCCCCTTTGCGGTCGAGACCTCCTGCGCTTACCTCTTACAAACCAATGCTGAGCAACCTTTAAAAAAATGTAAATAGGCTCATTTGTTAATAAAGTGACATTAAACATAAGGAGTGAAGTCCCCTGGATTATTTCACAATGTGTTTCTTTAGTCTCCAGCATGCAGTTTCCTATTTAGCAATGGGTCACCAAGCTGTTACGAATAAAGAGCAGGTTCTCATCACACAGATCAACCCGATTAGCAAAAAAAGCTCTCTGTAGAGCAACATATTTGACCATTTTTAAGGAAATATTTCAGACCTAAATCCAGTCCCAGGTGGGGGGCACAGAGACAGCAACACAGTAGTTTTTGGCACCGTCCAAGCCCATGTTGTGTTGTACACCCCATGTTAGACAGGCGCTTGCAGGCACCCAGAAGCTCACAGTTGGTCCTGTCGCCTGCATGCCAGCTCCAGGATGTGAGCAACAGAACCGAGATGCTGAGATGATCAAGTCAGCTGATCCCTTCACAGTGGGAAAATCCTCATCTGGCAAGCGGTAAGACCCAGAAAGGCCCTGACATCCTGCTGCGACTTCAGCTCCCCCTGACACGGCAAAGGGATGTTCTGAAGTGGCTTTGCAGTCAAACTGTGCAACAGAGCCTGAAGACCGAACAGGAGTTTTGATGTGTTCATAAAGTGACCCAGATTATTTTTATGTAGTTACAGCAACTAGTGCTCTTTTATGATGCAAGAAATGTATTTATACTCCTGCAGGCTGATGAACACCTACAGTAAAGAAAGGCTTCTCTGGGTAATTTAAATCTTGCATGAATGGAAAATCATTTTATGATCATTATTAATATGTTTGTGGTGTATCCAAATAAAATTTACGTGATTTCATTCTGAACCGGCTAACACTGGACAGTAAAAATAACTCTATCATTCTGCACAGCATATGCTGCTGAATGACCCTGAGCCCTGGCAGCAAAGATACTCCCTTCTTGCAATTTCTAAGGCCCGTGAACACCACAGAAATCTACGTTTTTAAGGAACAAATAGATGGACAAATCTAATAAGCACCGGGCTTCACCTGTGTGAAGGATCAGTACACCCACTACCCAGAGCAGAAAAATCTGGCTAATGAAGGGTCGAAGTTTCCAGAGCACAAATTGGTAGAAAGGTCAGATAAAGAAGCAGGAACGGGAGCAGAAGAGCGTAATGATCACAAAGTTGTGAGCATAAATGATGCCAAGGATGAATTTTAATAAAAATTTGGTTCTGCTTACTCCATTGACACTGAAATAAGATCCGTAAGAAAAATGTAAGTGTCATTATGTCCACTGAGAACAGCTGATTTTTCTTCTATGTTTTTCGCAGTACTTGTGATGAAGTTTAAAAAAAGGACTTAGATTGTTACAATTGCTGACAGCATTCAGATAATCCATTTGGTATTTTAAAGAGTCCCAATCATCAAAATTCAGATTTAATTGCAAGATATGTCTGAGCTGAGATTTGACAGAAGTATAAGCCCCACTGATAATGCAGCAGGGTTATTCAGGTGGAACTTGGTAATATAAACTGCTGATTGCAAGCAGCAGCATTTGAGTTACCTGGATTTCAAGTGCTGAAGCCTTCTACCTTCATTTTTAGCGAATTAATCATTCCAGCTAATAGCCTGCCTGCCTCTCTTGCTATTAAGAATTGGATGCATTTTATTTTATATGCTGCAGCATTAAATCAGAACGATGACTGATTAGTGTGAGACAGTAAGTATCATCCTGAAGTTTACTGCTTTTGGCTGGAGAGGCAGTCAAATGACTTGGCACTGCTTTGGCCTTCTGCCATGAAAGCCTCTATTTCTTCAACAGTACGTGGGACGCATGTTAGCAGCTCCATTCCACTGGCTGTCACTGCGATGTCGTCCTCGATCCGGACCTGTTACAGAGAACACACGGTTACCAAGATATTCCAGCTGGGGATGAGAAGCACATCAGGCAGCGACAGCAGCGAGAGCACAAGGCACATTTCAGTCTGTGGTGTTGATGCAACACCAGGCAGAGCAACATACTGCAAGCACCGGAATTGCCCATCACCACCAGCACCGTGGCACAGAGCTCTGCAGGGTCCAATCCCCCTTGGGCCACCAGCCCCTGCCACCCTCCTGGGATCACACAAACTCCATGGTGACGCCGGCAGAGCAGCCCCGCAGGAGATGGTGGCCCCGCAGGTGACTCTGGTGCTGCCTCTGCTACGTCAGGTGCACCAGGGACAGGCTTAGCGAGATGCTGCATCAGTGAGCTCATGCTGCATAATTACATGGGGCCAATAAATCTCAAACCCCTGACATCAGGAGCAGCAAAAGGAACATTCTCCCCTGAATTTGCCTCCAGCCTTGCAGCGCGTAGCTTGCTAGGGACAGGTTCAACAGGCACTGCTGACACCCGAAGTGCCTGTTCTCGAAGCGGTCCTGTTGCTGAGCTGCAGTTAGCTGCTCTTTGCACTTAAACGTCACATTCTCTTTTCTCTAAACACAATAAACTTTCAAATGAGGAACTGCAACATGCAATAAGCTTGTAGCTGATATTCAAAACATTGAATTTTGAGCTGATGAGAAAGTCCTAAGCAGGTCAGACATTCCTTTTAAAATACAATCACTACATTTCAAATCATGCAAGGAAAAAGCAGATCCTCTCAGTTTTCCAGCTCTTGTTCTGTTAAAATGAAAAGTATGCTCCATTTCTCTTTGACTCTAATCTCTTCTTACCAGTAAATATGCCTACACAGTCATTTCCCGTTATCTTATCAGAAAAATGTTAGTAAGTCGCTAAGCTGCAATAAAAGCAATTTTAGTAAGGTGTAAATCCAAGAGAACACAAACTCTGAGGACTCCCACCTTACAGTTGCTTTAATTGTTTCTGACCTCTTGACATTTTCAACTAAAAATAAAGCTGGTTAACATTTGTACTTCTGATTGCAAAATAATCCATTTGTTCAAACAAAATGAGTCACCCAGTCCTTATTAAACTGTTTAATGATGTCTTTGCCAGATTATTTCTTTTACTTGGTATCAAGTTAAGTGTATTATAAAGCAGAATTAAATAAACAAACTCCACTGAATTCACACATTTGATTTGGACAGCTGTAAATTTGAAAGCCGCAAGGCTCTTTACACTCAGTGTGCCTCAAAGGCCGGTGCCTTGCTGCAGAAGAGGAAATCAGCAACGCATTGAATGACTCTATGCACTTGAACAGATTTTACCAGGGTGGGTTTTTTGATTCATTGCTTCGAATTTGGCCAGCTGAGCAAAAAATAACCCAAGAATTCAGCAAGATGGTTGCATTGCATCTAAAGGTGAATCGTGCCCTCTGCCTCGCAGCAGCCCCCAGCATCTGTCCTGCCAGGTCCTGGGCCCGGGCACAGCCTGCCTGGGTGGACCAGCCCCTGCCAAAAACCTGCTGGTACCAGGCGAGCCCTGCAAAAGTGCCAGAATCCAGGGGACAGATCTGGTGACATGGTAAAAGCCAAAGCATCACGTTGGCAAGCACACCAGCGTAAACGGAGCTGGGCACAGAGTTGATGTGGAAAGTAAAAATACTAGTGCAAAAGTAAGTCTGAGAGCAGAGGGGAGGCCAGCCAAAGCTAGAGCTGACTCTGCCTATGGAGAGAGCCTCTTCCCGAGCAGCGCCAGCTTCACAAACCTTCACCTGCTTGAGGTAAAATTCCCCAGTGTATCTGCTACAGAGAAATATCAGCCACAATTCATCTGCTTAACCAGTAAGATTAGCAAAAAGAAGAAAAAAATTGTCGGTGTTTTCCAGTTCAGTGTTTCACGCCTTCACCAATACCTCAGCACTCTTTAAGAGGACGGACTGACTTGAAAGCAGAGCAGATGAAAGCCAGACTAAGAGGGAGGGGGAAGAAAAGTGGGACAAGGTGTCTGTCAATGCTGTGCCTTATCTAGGCCACAGGAGAAAATCAGGATGGGGAAGGAGCTGGAAAATGGAGCTAGAATGATGAAAGGAGCCAGGGGAAGGAAGATACAGTGAGGCGAGACAAGATTGACAAATAATGGACAAAGAGAGATGGGGCTGGCTAAGGAGTCCAGGAAGGGAGATCCTGGTGGAGGTGAGAAGTGAGACACCCTGAATGAGGAGAGCACAGAGGGGTGCTGGAGCCGCCTAAGCCAGGGAACTGAGAGTTACCAAACGGGGGAGGATGGGGAAACCCACCAGTTTGGAGTGCCACACACAGCAACTCATCGTATAGCAGAAACATTGTTAGGAGATCACATAATCAATCCACAGCTGTGGATTGCTGTGAAAAGCAGGAGAGCCAGCACTGTCCCACCAGCCTGCTCACAATCAGCAACTCCAAACGGTCTTCAGGATGTAGCTGGAGGCACACAGACCCACCGCTCCCGTGGGGCCTCACCCATCACTCCTAGGAAAGCTCCAGCTCTTTCTCCAGGATCTAACCATTTCTCTGCCTGGATGAATCTCACCTGAAATGGGTGCTTGCCGTAACAGAGAAGACGGACTTCTCGCTCTCAGTGCACATTTTTCCTTTGCCTAAAAGCAACACAAGTGCAGAGGAACACAGGTTCTCAAGGGGGAGGAAATTTTTGCATTTGCTCTTTTCCTTCACACCTTCCACGCTTCACCCTGAGTTTAAACTCAGCAGCAGCAAGAAGCAGCTTCAGAGGACCTGCAAAACCTTCCCTACAGGAGAGCCCGGCATTTGGTCTTGTCTTCTGTCCAAATGGACAAAAGATGCTGGATCTGCCTGGCAAGGCTCACTGGCTTGGGACTGCCTTTCCCAGTGGGGGACAGTGGTTATGAAACTTGCTGTCAAGAGCTGTCCCTGTTTGCAGGCTCTTTGTTCAACAGTGCTGCTTGTTTCAGGGCTACAGAGTGGTTTGGAATCGGACACGGCTTAAAGGAACAGCAAACCGAGGTGTGAGGTTCACTGCACCAGCAGCTTTCAGGGCGCTCTGCAAACACCCCAGGAGAGGCTTTGCTTTTTCGATGTGAAATGGCATGCTTCAAAAAGCACTCCTGCAAAGGTGAAGTGGCCAGGAATGCCAGGACTGTCCCTAAAATGCCTTTTTCTTATCAAGGGTAGTGGCATGATCTGTCTAGATAGACCTGATTGCACAACTGCCTAACGCCAGCAACAGACCATCATGTGGCTCGACTCAATGGACCCAACTCTGTCCCAAAGCAGGGCTGTGCGGGCATAGCCAAGGACAGCATAGGAGTTAAATACCAGGGTTGCTGTCAGCTATATATACAGCCTCGCACTTTGTCCTGACTTACTAATACAGTCATGCTCCCCAGAGCCTCCTGTGTTATCTTCCAAGGGAAGAGGGTTGTAGCACTCATTCATTTCTTTTGGATGATGATATATATAAAAGGCTTTTGAGAATCAAGAAACAATTTTGGCCAATTAAATAGTCCAGATTTGCACGATGACAGATCCCAGATGTGATTAAAAAAGACTACTGGTGACATGTCTCCTTTTTTTTAATCTATTGAGCATTTGTTTGATTATGGCTGTGGAAAGCAGCAATACTATCGCTGCAAGATCTTAGAGCGGGAGGCTCGCCTGAGAAATAATGACAGGACGTGGGCCACACATGCTACCCCACAAAGTAAATTAGCACACGTGCTTCTGTCCAGCTGAAGGATCCACGTGTCTGTTTTTATAGCTGGTATCCTACAGAGGCAGATGCATGTAGCCAAGTGGACTTGATTTTGACATAGCCATCGACTCACCATAATTTTTAATAGTGCAAACTTACCACGAGCAGGGTTCGACTTCTGTATTTCAGGAGGACTGGTTAGGAAATAGAGCTGCCCTTATGTGAAGCCCAGGGATAGGTGGTTAGGTTGCAGGGTTGGCGAAGGCACTTTCCTGTTACCACGTTGCACTAAGTGGCAACACCAAGATGTTTTCTATAGAGGCTAATAGGCTCCGTGCTACACAATGACTCTTTCTCATCCCATGCTGCCAGTCTTCCCTCTTCTTATTCACAAGCAAGTCCTCATGTCAGGCACATTTTATTTTAAAGGTCCACATACAAACATTTTATAAAAGAGGATCAAGATTAGTAGGGTGAGGCCATGWATTTTATTAGATCAACTGATATGGCTGGAAAAAGAAGCTTCAGGCACACAGTCCCTTCATCCAGGCTCAAAAAGAAGCAATAAACTGTAAGCTAAATACAGGTTAGAAACAACTGCTCTTACTTTAACCTAATTATGTTAATCAGACAACTTAAGAGACRAGGGTTAAAGAAGGTTTATAAGCAACTAGTTGCTGTTTTTGGGTTGCCTACAACTATCGCTTCTCTTACAAGAACTTTAAAGAAAGCTATATATTTCATTATGACAACTGCTTTTCTATGAAAACTTTTCCAAAAAATGCTGTGTAGCATTATTACTGCTGCATAATATGAAATGTTAAAAAACAGATGAGCATAATGTTTATTGCCTAGTAAACTATTTCATTCCACAACACACATTCACCATAAACCCAGAAACAGAGCTCAGCCTTCTGAAAAATAAAAATCAGAGACAACTGCATGGCTCTGTGAACCAAAGGTAGAAGCAATTAAATATCCTCCTTTTTATTTGGTTTAACAGTTGTTACTGAGTAAGGGAAGTACTATTGTTTTGAAAAATACTGTAATATTAGCAGATCTTCAAGGTCCTGGGCTTTGTAAATCTATTTAACTTTTAAATGAGAAAAATCTGTAAATGAGAGTAAGTAATGTATTTAACATTTAGCTATCTTTCAGCATTTTCTCTAAGTTGCATAGAGTTTTCACATATTAAGTCTAGTGCTAGTTCTACAAATCCTAGGGAAAAATAAAGCCTGAACAGAGACTGAATATTTAAGGCCAAAAAAAGATTGAACAGTTTTACTGCGTCTTTGAGAAAACATCATATGAACTGCACGAATCAGTCAGCACCTTACGAAGAATGGAAATGTCAAACCCTAAAGGGCAGCATTTGGAGTCGGTATTTCCCCTTCCCTGAGGAATCGGCTGCTTTTCCTGAGCAATATATACAACCGTATACACATACCTCTATTTGCACATCTATGTTTATTTATGAGAGCAGCGAGGGCAGAGTCCAGGCAGAGCAGAGGTGCCCTAGGATGGGCACTGCGCCAGCACCCGACAGCAGCCCTTGCCCCACAGAATTTATGACCTCGGTAAATTGGACCTTAGTTTTGCAGATGGAGAACTGAAGTACATGTGACTGAGTGACTTCCCGAAATTGGCCGAGGAAGCTTGTGAAGGACTGAACTCAACGGCTGTCAAGTAAAGAGTTTAGGGCTTCAGACAGGGCAGCCTGTGCTCTCAGAAGCAGATCCCCTAGCAAAACTTCTTGCCTCCCTCCAGAGGGATCTGTATTTGACCCAGAGCTGCTCTTATTTAGTAAAAGCCCAAATTACAAGGTCCCTAAGCAGCAGTTACAGCCACGAAGCCCGGGTGTCTGTGTAACAGGGATGCAGGAAGGCTGGGCTGCCGATGGACCTGTTCTGAGCGTGCGCAGGAGCTGCGCCGGTGCCGCCAGCACACACCCTGCATGCCGGCAGCAATGCAGAATGGGCGAAGAAAAACCTCGTATTGTCTCTCATTCTCTCCTGCTCTTGCAGCTTTTACAATCTCTTTATGGCTAATACCAGGCAGCATGAATTACAATAAATGGCTACAGTCTTGCCCTTTTTGGCACGGCAAAAGAGCTTCTCTTCTCAGTGCAGAGACTTGTCACAGTCAAGAAAATTATCCAAAGCCCAAAAAAGACATGAATTCAAGGTGAATTCATTAAAATCCACAAATCCCTTGTGCGGACGGTCTTACTCAGAATTACAGTGGTGTTACTTTGGTTAATGTAAGTGCATTTTTGAAGTGAATTAAACTAAACCAAGTTAAGAACATTTTAATTAGTGCTGCGCTCTGCAGAGGGAAATGGACTACTTATTTCCTTCCGTAGAATATATATTTTTTTTAAACTTAAAGGAAGATTGGACTGGCTGTAGTGAGCTCTTTAGCTAGAACTGACACCAGTATTAACCCCTGTACTATTAATATTTGTCAGTAAAAACACTGGGCTTCACAAGATCTTTTTTAATCACAGAGAGAAATTTTTCTGACATGCTTTTGAGAGAAATACTCACTCATTCTGGATAAACTAGAATGAACCAGCATGCAGATAACTAAGCACACTACACAGCACAAATTGCGTCTTCTATTTATGCAGAATCAAGTCAGAATTGTAAAGATGGAAAAATTCATTTTGATTGCATTATAATTCAGCTTTTTTGTAGAATTCAGAAATATTCGGATGTACTTCAGTCTCAGATTTTATTTCCATTCTTGTCCTGGACAAAATCAAGTGACAACATCTGGCTCAGAGTATGTGTGTATTATTATTTTTTTCTCTCTAAGTAAAATATATTGTTCACAGGGGGATTGGAGATTTAGATTTTTGCTCAATCGTTTTTGGGCAGCTCCCCCTTTTAGCAAAGTTTGTTGGCTAGCTCTCCTTACAAGTCATCATTACAGGAAGCTAAGCAAAAAACAGGGGAGAAAGTTAGACTTTGCTTGAAATCTCTGGAACAAAAGTGCCTGATCCAGCAAGTTACTACCAAGGTAGAGATCCTGTGCTGTCACTCCTATTCCACGCAAACACAGGCAGCAGGTGAGCCACGTGAATGCCTCAAGCTGCAGAGCTGGAGTGGGCATTCACAGCAAGTCATGGAAAAACGTGGGCTTTGCTGGGCATTTCCAGAGAAAGCTCACCAGGAATCAATTTAACTGCCGAAAAACTCCCACAGAGTGTTTACAAGGAAAGTGAAGATAGTTAAACCTGCTTTCATTGCGGTGTCAAGCTACACAAGTGCATTACAGCGTTCCTTTAAAATATGCTTCAGCATGCAGTGCCATATATAACGTGCTCACAGTTAGAAAATGCAGTTAGCTGCCTTTCGTTCACCAGTATCTCAGCTGGCTGGCTGGCAAGTCTTGATAAAGAAACAACACAGAGACAGATAACGTCCCAAACCTCAGCAGTGAATTAAATACCAGGGAGGGCAAAGTCCCGCATCTCTCGATAAGGCTGCACACACATCATATAGGGAGCCTCCACGGGCGGCTGCCCAGGAGCCTGGCTGGCTCACACGACTGGTGATGGCACACATAACTCTTCTGTCGGGGTTGGTGGTTCAAAGCCAGCTCAGACCAAAAGTGTTACAGTAATTACCCTCTCATGGCTGGTGTACAGTGATAAATTAGTCGATGGCAGCAGCAGACAATTCCTAATGAGTGACTTTTCATACCAGAAAATCACCGCTGTTGCCAGTGATTGTTAGCTTTGTTGAGACTTAGCAGAAAAGCCATGAGGAGGACAGGGCATTGCAGCTGCCTGCTCTATCTTCTCTGTGCATGAATACGGAAGCTCGGAGAACAATGCGGCACCCTTAGAATGCTCGCCCTGCTAAAATGAAAACCCACTGGAAGTCACTGCAACTGCTGAACGCTCTGCGAGGGTGGTGGCTTTGAATGGGAAACGTGCCCTGGAGAGCATGGAGAAACAAGGCCCCTTGCACAGCAGCTGCCTGCATGGGAATGATCGCCCAGATCATGGCTACCTTCTGAGTCGGCCAACCTTCCTGCACACACACTGCTGCCTGAGCCTGCAACGTGATACCTCGAACAGGGGTGCTTGTGAAGACCATCGGCCATTCCCTTGGAAAACTGGGAAGGCGCTACATTCACAAGTTTCGCACCGTTCTGGCAATAGTCCAGTAAGAGCAATTATTGCTGTTTTTCTCTACTGCCTCCCTGACTTAAACAGCATCAGTCTCTTCTGCCCTGGGAGGGAGCACTGGACTGTGCTGCTGTCAAGGAAGCTAACTCTGGAATATGGATCCCAGTCTTGTATTTCATAACATACACATTTCACACATTAGACAAAACACCTACCTGGCAAGTCACTATACAGTGCTGACAGAAGGTATTTCAATCAATGGAAAAATATGGGTCTATCGTTAATCAGATATCACAAGTATAAAACTGCATTCAAAAATAACAAAAAACCCCCCAGTTTGTCTGCAGGGTCAAATGGCCCAAGGTGCTGCTTCAGGAACAGCCCTATGTGCAATACATTACAACTTCCAAAGATTTCTTCTCAAGTACAGAGTAAAGGCAAACAAACAGAAAACCAATTTCAGAAAACCATCCAGTTAAGAATTACTCACCCCACCAAATCCTCTAAAGCGCTGCAGGACGTCATTGTTGATGAAACAGGACTGCGCAGGATCACGGAGGGCTTGGTCCAAGAGGTGGTCGATGAAGTAGATGCCCGGCTCGATGGTCAGCACCATGCCCTGCTCCAGGCTGCGGGCGGTGCGCAGGCTCCTGAGCCCTGGCAGGTCAATGCGCTCCACTCCCTGTGGAGGAAACACCAGTTCTGACAGACAGAAAGGCAATCCATAGTGACCTTTTATCAAGACGCTCCTACGCTGACTGCTCCATAAGAGACCCAAAATACAAAAGTAATCGGGAAGTAGAGGACTGAAACCGTGCTGTACAGTTACCTCTCTCATCAGTCCCTCATCTAGCTTTCACGTACAGCGATGACCAGCTTTCAACTCAACACCCAAACTGTTTTTTGCACCACTGAAATCCTGGCTTTGAATATGCTTGATACTGTCACTCTCTACCTTAGGAGAAGTACTGCACTACGGAGAAAAAAATAATTACTTGCACTATTTCTTTCTATACCCTCCCTTGCAAAGTACAGTATTTTACATGACGTGCAAATATTGAAATGCCCCCTCCACATCATGGCTGAAATAGCTCAACTATGCAGCAGAGAACAATTTCTCCAAGGATATGCAAATGCTTACTCTCACTGAACGTTATTAAAATTACACATTTATGATCTTGATTCAGGAGCAATGAGTCTACACATGACCTCATAAAAGCAGCCCATTTAAAACTAAACTTTTGTCAGATTCAGACTTTCAGGCAACATGGTGCTGACTGATATTATTAAAAACTAAGTCAAAACAAGTCCTGACTAGCAAAACATTCTCTTCTTCCCAAAAGCTGGTAAAGTAAAATGATATATGAGGACGTGCTTAGTCAAGGAATTAGAATCACTGCAAAGACTAGTTCAGGATATTAATTTTCTTCCCCAAAAACGTGCCAGGTATTGCAACATCGGAATAAATATATCTCAATCCCATTAGCTTTTTGAAAATTCTTTGCAACTGTAGAAAAATTTCATCAACAAAATATTGTGATGACCAGTAAACAGCTCACAGGCCCACCAGCTTGCAAATATGCACACACAACTTTGCTCATGAAAACTTTTCCGCTTCAGCCAGTAAGTCAGAGGTTAACAGGTCTGCAAGACCAAGGCGTTATTTATCTGGTCTCCAGGTAGCATTCCCAAATCTTGCTTCTGGCCAAAGTCACAGTAATTTTCCTTGCCAGCAGAAGGGGTGACTCCTTTCAGGATCACTAGCAGCGTGACTGGTATCACGAGGACAAAACATCCCCTTTCTCCAGGACAAAGCACACTGCCCAGCACTACCCTCGGTGCCTGGCAGACGGGGCAGCACATCCCAGCACGGCTGTGCTCCTGCGTTTCTGCCACACCAATGCAGGGGGGGCAGAGGGAGGCAGGAACATACCCTACAGATTAGCCACATTTTCGTCTCATTGAGTCATTCGCTCTTCCAAGTGTATATAGCCCCACAGTACTGTTTGCTCCTGAGCTCCACTTTCAGTTCAGAGAAAGCCTATTTCACAGAAATCCTGCTTGCAACAGCCACTCAGCAGTGTTTGTTTTATTCTCACCGGTCACCTAAGCAATACTGGGGTTGCTTTTTTCCCTTTGCAGAGCTGCTGTTCCAATGCATGGCATCTTAGAGCAGCCAAGATTTTCAGAGCTCACCAGCCTGGACATCCGCAGGTAAGTTTGCCCATGTTTCAGAGATGCGGAGCATTTGCTTGCCCTCGCAAGCCAGCAAGTGTATCCTGACCATTTTCACTGTGTATTTGATACATTTTATTTCATACATTTGATCTGAATTTTGCAGAGCATTATAGTACACTAAAATAAGAAAGCACGATTTTGTTTTACTGAGGCTAGGAAACAAGAATACTCTGATATTAAGCAAGGCACTTTGCATTTATATTCTTATCAAACCCCAAAGAGAATCAATATATTTCTAAACTTGAAACAATAACTGCACTGAAATGGAGCCATTTTTCTTTCTGCTGCTGCCCCATGGGGTTTGGCATCTCACACATTCATTGTAATGCGTAAAGGAAATGAGGGCATCCAATCTTGTGGATTAATCTCTCCATGAGCTGTAAACAATTAGATTAGTGTCTGGACCTTTTGGTGTCTTGCCAACTATCTATCGGCTGCTTTACAACAAACAACCCATATTTGGCTTTTAAGTAAACTACTCTTCAATTCTACTTGTAAATGCCTTTTCTGAGGCAGTCAATCCAAGACAGATGCTAGAAAGATGAATGCGCAGCGAGGAAAACAATGGCAAACATCCTCTGAAGGCAGCCCTGGCACAGCACCCGCATTTTTTGGCCTTTTCTTAAAACAAATGAGGTTTAACACCAGGTGTGACAATCAAGCCTCAATGCCCACTTCACTTACCTCCGTACAGCTGTTAAAGCAATGTGTAGGCATTTTGTCTGGACTGCTTGCAGTCTGATTCTGCTTTTAGTACTTCCTCCAAGAAGCTAACAGCACGTTTGCAACTCAGGAGCAAGACCCGGGGATTCACGTTTGGAAACGTCCTTCAGCAGCGCAGGCTCCCCGGGCCGTCAGCAATGCAGGGAGGGCCCCCAAGGTACCTGAATACTACTGCTCACCCAAAATTAAAATTTTAACTTCTCTAGAAGGAATTCACAAACTCTTTTTGATATTCCCCCCATCCTATCTCAACTCTAGGTTGTGTCGGCTCTTGGTTTCATCTCCAGGTCTTTGGATTTTGCAGGCACTGAATTCACTGTGTAAATGGCAGCAGCTACATCTCTTCCATGAAAGCATCTCTAACGGGCCTTTGGAGAAAGGGTAACACTGCTCAGCTTTTCAAAGACAGCAAGCAGGACACCAGTGGGTGGGCTCACGGCGAGGAAGACCCATGGTCCCTTTTAACAGAGGCTAGCAAGGTGTTCACCAAGAGATGCGTGAAATGGATGAAGAGAGAGACAGGGTCCGGCTATCGCATGTACATAGCCATGCATACCCTGAGTGGAGGACAGCCCCAGTCCAACTTGCTGCAAGGCTGAAGGACAACATGAGCGGGGACAGGGAGTGAGCAGAGCAGGGAAGAGGGAAGGTGACCAAGCAGGGGAGATGACAAAATTCATTCTTTCGAGAACAGCACCGGATTAAAACCTACATCAGACTATGGCTTCAGCATCCCAAGTGACATCTGATCTCTGGGCACTCGTGACCATCTCAGTAGCCACCACAGCCATCAGGTCCGGGGGCTGACAGTTCTCAGCTCTCAGTCTGCTTCGGTTGTTTATGAAAACTAGGACAAACTGAGGATTTTTTTAATGACTGAAATACCACCACCCCAAACAGAAGATGACAGGTCTGAAACAAGGACACTGCCATTTTCCATCGAGTCAAACCCTGTTGGGAACTTGCACTGTCATCCGTCCATATGAATCTTCTGCCATTAATGGATTTTCTTCTTTGTGAAGAGGAAACTTCTCTGCGTTTTGCAGCTAAACAACGAAAGCCTTGTTTTCAACAATAACCATGATGTTGTTTTGTACTCAGATGAAATGAAGAGTAAAAATGTGAGCGCTGGCGCAGCAGCTGTGTGCATATCTGTTTCTATTACCATTATATCCTGGAGGCCTGGCCACAGCGCAGGACCCTGTTGCACTCAGTGCTGTACAACTGTAAAGCATAAACTGGTAATTTGCCTCAAAAAAGTGTAGAGAATAATCTAGAAAATATTAATGCCTAGGCATCTAAAAAGAGACTCCCAGTGATATTCTGGGAAAATTACTTTTCGAAGAACTGTTTATTTTCCTGTATATTGCAACAACAGACTATATCTGAAATTGTTTTCTAAGACTGACTTTATTTGGAGGTTCTGCTCACATTTTAAAATTGAGACACTCCCCCCACAGTAAGCACAGATGTATGACACTGTCATTTGCAACTGTACTCCTGCCAAGAACATCAGATTCCAATTAATGGTTCATGTAAGGTAACAAAAAACAGCATGTCTAGGCAATAAGGACTGTCAAGGGAACAAGAGAATTATTATGTAAACTGATTTCATTACTATGTAAGCAAAATAAAAGTTCAAATTAAGTTAAGTGTG
Source organism: Phoebastria nigripes (assembly GCA_035582835.1). Lineage (NCBI taxonomy): Eukaryota > Metazoa > Chordata > Aves > Procellariiformes > Diomedeidae > Phoebastria > Phoebastria nigripes. The sequence goes on from JAYKAV010001776.1 coordinate 530,579, forward strand.
CAGTAATATAAAATATAGATCTATTTTTGGAATAAGCAGGGAATTAGGAAGTATGCAAATATGCCTATCCCCCAGAAAAGTGGCTGTGGAAGACTAGAAGTTGCAATATCCCCAGAATACCTCAGTATAAGGATGAATTACTGCCTGCTCCTAAGCAACTCAATGGTTAATGGGGGTATATGTTGCTTTTTCCATGGAAGAACTGCAATGTGTATCATGCTGGATCTTGTCCCACAGACACCGGCTACTAGGCAAAGCGATCAGAAGCAGAAATAGCTCCAGGCCCACTCAGGTGAGCCTGATCTTGGGTGTGTCTTTGGATCAGGACAGAAGAAAACCACAGGTGATGTCTCTGTGCTGGCTGGTCATTGCCCACAGGGCCACGACACTAGCTAGGGATGCACAAGCGCAGAGATGCAAGGACACCCTTCCCCCTGAAACCAGGGGCTGCAACACTTAGTTGGCATCACCCAGAAATTTCCTCAAGCCAGCAATGGCAGCAAAACATGGCCACTGCAGAGATCACCAAAGCTACTCATAACTGCAAATACTGAACCACAGTAAAAGACTCATATAGCRACACAAACTAGTTTCTGGTACTTTTTCCAGCTAATTATCACAGAACTTTGAGCCTGACAAACAGACTGTCCCAGTTGGACCACATCCAACACAGTGAAGTCCTAACCATTTTACCAAGCTAAATGCAATCAAGTATTTAAATTAGTCAGAATACTAACATTATATTTAGATTATACGAAATCAACACCGAAGTGAAATCTCAGCTCTTTCACTCTTCCCTATTCTCCCACTGTGTATACCCAACTTCTAATTAGCTCATTGATTGTAAAAAGAACAGAGCCCTATGCAGCTAATAAAATGAAAGTCTTGAATTCCATTTTACTTGTCTCCTGGTCTCTTCTCTCTAAGCCCTTGTTTCTCTTGCTGAGTGTTACTAATGAAGATTAATTTATTCAATCTATCCCGCTTTTTCCCAGCAGCCTGAGCTATAGTCACCTGAAGGAACTGCTGTCAGTCCTGCCTTTGAAATCAGCAGCAGGTTACAGGAGAACATGCCCCAAGCATCACATACCACTTGTGGCATTTGCAAGTCAAAGCTTCCACTTCTGCAGGAGAATCTAATTACTAGCTGGAGCTTTTGGGACACAGCTCAAAGTTAATATTGGGGGAATGGAGGGCACACAATGTTTAACTGGCTATTTTGTTTGAAACATTTTTGTCTTTTCCTAGGTATTAACTATGGTATCAGGCTTAAGCTGCCTTGTAAGTTTCCTGTTATTGCAGGGAATGAGGAAAAATCACCTGCCACTTATTTGAGGCACCGCTGCCTGCTGAGTCAGATAGAGCTGAATTTCAATCCATTGCTACAGCGTGGTTCTGAGCATAACTTCCCATGTAATTTTTGCTTCCTGATCCTCAGATGTCACCAAGCTCCACTGCTGTCATAATGGAAATAATAAAAAATATGGATTCTATTTTTTCTTTTTTCTTAAAACCTAAGCGTGAGAAAAAAAAGAGATAGCAAATAGTAAAAATCACCAAGTTGACAAGTACAACATAAACCTGGAAGATGAGGAGAATATTTAGATAGAAAATTCATAAGAAATGAGATAAAGAATTGCAAAAGCTACCAGCAACACTGTTTTAAAATTAGACCAACGACAAGCACCATTTAAAATCTAATGGACAGGTTTTCTTGTGACACACAGAAAGTGTACCTAGGCGATGGCCTTAAATGAAAGGGCTTTTTCTTTTGTGATCTTTAGATACTAATATTAGTGGAAATTGCATAGCAAAAAACCTAAAGTATACCTATGATACCTTTTATACCTTACTTTTACATGTAATTGAAAGCAGAACTGTACTGTTGTGTTTTTTCTCTCCTACTGTGCCTAGAATGAATTGTTCAAAAACACACAAGCTCTGTTAGTCTCTGCTAAAATTTCAGAAAGATTTGGACAATAAATATTCAGATAAAAACTCTCTTAGCACACAAACTTCAACAAGTAAAAGAAACATAAGCAAGTGTCTCCATCAAAAAAAGTTAACCAGAACTAATGAAACCCAAACCAAGCAACAAAAAACCCCAAGTCCCTGACACTTTCTTTCTCAGAGGAGAAGGGAAACCCTGTGGTACAACAGGGCATGGTGCGCACCACGGCACTGCACTGAGACAGCACCTGAGCCCTCCCTCCTCTTCTGCCTCTGCTCAAGTCCTAAGCTCCCATAAAAACCCAAACTCCAGCATCTGTCCTCACAGGRAAAAGCTGCTGGGAACTCATCACAACTTTTCTGAGCACATGTAAGATGCCACAGCAGGGTAAGATCTATTAACCTAACTCTGGGTGGGGTTTAAATCCCACAGAAGAATCTTAGGCTGCAGGAAACTCTCCTGGTTGGTGTTCAACAAGCACTATAGATTTCAGTGCTGCTCTGCATGGAAATACTGTAGAATCAAAAGTCTTCACCAATTTGTTTCTTGCCTGCACTCTGCCTGCTCAGTGGCCCACACAACCATATGGCTCTGCTATGCAGGAATTCAAAAAATCCAAAAGAAAGTGATTCAAGAGGACCCCATGAAGCAGAAGCAGCAGGTTTTTTTTCTCCTAATCTTTTCTCAAGGTGTACAATTGCCTACAAGAAGAAAACCCAGAGCTGAAACTGGTGAAAGGCCCTTTTACTCTTTGCTCATATAAGCACCTAACATACAGGTTGTTTCATGTTTGCAGGTCCTGGGTACGCACAGCTAGAGCAAGGCTTTGCAAGATTATGACCAAGTGAAGCAATTTGCATCACTGGGGCTCTACATAACAGCTTTAGGCTCCTTGGTAAATTCACCTCATCCTCTGCTTCTTAAAGGAAAAAACATTAATGCATCATTTGCAATGCTAACCACAAAAAAAAATGAAATATTCTGCTTCAGCATAAAGTAGGATACATAAGGAAAATAATTTTTGCCAGAACAAGAAAGGGAACAAGATTATTCCTGTATTCTCTACGAGGTTTGGTGACCTAAATCCCCAGACAGTCATCTGGGATCTGGGAGCAAGCTTTCTGTTAGAGCCAGACGCAGCTTGTACACCTCTCTGAGCAGCAGAGATGTTCCCCAAGCATGCATTACTGAATGGAAGGACATGGATAACTCCAGGATCAAAACAAACCTCTAACCTTAATTTGCTGATGCAGAATAGCGATGAAAGGATCAGCTTTTCATGAGAATAGAGAATTGAATTAAAACTTTAAACTACGGTAAATCTTATAATTTTAAAAGACAAAACAAAATGAAACTCTTAATTCATAAGATGTTAAAATCACAGTAGTTATTAACCTAGCTTAAATTAACTGGCTTATTATTATAGAAAGTCATCAAATGTACTTAGCATTCTTTAGAGCCTTACAGACAATTAATATAACATGAAATTGAATCAACTCAAGCATCTAGAGACGCAGAACCTAGATTTAAATGAGAACTTCAGCCCCATCTACCTCAGGGTCTGAAAATTTGGGATCACCTACCACATTTTCTCCATTGCAACAGGCACAAACCCTCATTTATATCCCATATCAAATTTACCCAGAAACAAATGAAAGAGTGTGGGAAAACCATCTCCATGATTAAATTTTACAGCTGAAGCTAAGCCCAGTGGAGTTTTCACCCTTTGAAGCTAGCTCTGACTAAGGGCCAGATTTTCTGAAGTGATTAGTACCACTGGGGCTGGATTTTCAGAACTGCTCAAGTTGTAGTTAGACCCTTAAAAGAAGCAGAAAGATTTTCAAAGAAGTGTTCGACGCTCGGTTTCCCTGCGAGGAATACCATGGTACACTGCAGGAGACCCGATTCCCGAAGGAGCTCTTGACTGCCGAGTACTTCTGAAAATCAGGACATTTACTTACATGCTTCAATGGGAAATACTGGTGGTTACGGTCTTTTAAAAATCTTGCCCTAAACATAGTTGCTAAGCCACATTTATTGCTGGCCAAAACCAATTATTCTTTATCATGGCAAAAAAAAAGGAAGGGAAATGTTACACTTTTCTAATAACCCAGAGTATCCTTTGCAGAACATGTGCAAGCTTTTTACAGTGTTTGTCAAAGAGGAAGAAAGTGCTTGTTCAATGCTGCATGTGAAAGCAGCTTACTGGAAAAGATGAAAACTTATTATTGCCAATTTTGAAAAAAGAAATCTTTGGCTACTAATGAATAACTAATCTAAGCTAACAATGTCTGGAAATAGTTTTTTTGGAACACACAAAACTTTGTGACGGATAAAAATTAGGAAATTAAAGCTTATTGTATTATTCCAAATGTAACTGTTTACACTTGAGGAAAAATAATGGAATAATATCCACTTGGAAAGTTTTTGTTTTTAAAAAATCCTTTGTAATACTCCCAGAAATTTCCTCGGCCAAAAGCAAATAACTTGCTTCTTAACCAGCTAGAAAAAAGAGCATGATACTACAGGCATGGGCTCAGTGTACAATAAACACACAAATGGCTTTATGAAATTCCTTGTGAAAATCTCGCTAGCTGGTAAACATTTAAAATGCACTAAAAATCACTCCACAGCGTACTAGATGTCTTCAAAATGCGTTTTCTCATGAAACGATGAGACACAGACAAAAAGCCTTCTCCCATTTAATACAGACACGTATCACACTCAGGCGAGAGGAGCCCAATTGCTCACATTTAGATTTACCTGGGGAAAACCACATCCCCTGAAGCCTTCCAGTGCTGCCCCGGCACTGCAGCCCTTCGGCTCCCTCCTGCTGTGGGCAGGGACCGTGCCTCCCATTAGAGCTTCAAGCCTAATGAAGTTCACCCCATTGACAGGCTTTGATGTGGGTTTTCCACCACCAGGTGCTCTGACGCTCAAGTACCTCACCTTAGTCAAATGACCCAATATAAAGAACCTCATGCTTTGGGTCAGAGAGAAGTGGCGGGTCTAAAAGAAGAGGAATTAATGCTGTGGAGAGAGTTTAAAGGGTCTGCCCTTCTGCAGAACCCCAAATTCATTATTTTTCAAACTAAGCTGATGCCCCACTTCGATCTACATGCACACTTATATGCAAATACAGGACTTCAGCTATTTGTTTGTGAGCTTACATACATGCTTCCCCCATATTCAGGAAATTTGTTATTTAGCATTGGTCTTTGAAAGTAAATTAGCCATGCAAACATTCTTAATGTAAGAATGCAGTTGCATGTCTACACAAACAAATAATTCTAATATTCAGAATCATAGAATCGTTTAGGTTCAAAAAGACCTTTAAGATTATCGAGTCCAACCGTTAACCTAACACTGTCAAGTCCACCACTAAACCACGTCCCTAAGCACCACATCTACACGTCTTTTAAATACCTCCAGGGATGGTGACTCAACCACTTCCCTGGGCAGCCTGTTCCAATCCTTGACAACCCTTTCGGTGAAGAAATTTTTCCTAATGTCCAATCTAAACTTCCCTTGGCGCAACTTGAGGCCATTTCCTCTTGTCCTATCGCTTGTTACTTGGGAGAAGAGATCAACACCCACCTCGCTACAACCTCCTTTCAGGTAGTTGTAGAGAGCGGTAAGGTCTCCCCTGAGCCTCCTTTTCTCCAGGCTAAACAACCCCAGTTCCCTCAGCCACTCATAAGACCTGTGCTCCAGACCCTTCACCAGCTTCGTTGCCCTCCTCTGGACACGCTCCAGCACCTCAATGTCTTTCTTGCAGTGAGGGGCCCAAACCTGAACACAGTATTGGAGGTGCTGCCTCACCAGTGCCGAGTACAGGGGGACAATCACTTCCCTACTCCTGCTGGCCACACTATTTCTGATACAGGCCAGGATGCTGTTGGCCTTCTTGGCCATTTGCAGGTATATAATTCTCTATCTGCATAGAGCTCTGGTATTTTTACACGTTAAGTATGGAAGTGGAGAGCCTAACTCATTTGACAATACAATCCCTAAACCCATTTTTATCTGTAACAGGTTGCTCTTTCAAAACYGTGGATAGATTGGTCTGCTTTCAGAAAAATGACCATTAAATTATATAATACACCAGATAATTAACAGTTATAGATTTGGTCATAGGTTAATAAAAATTAGTTTCAAAAACTGATTCTGTAGCTCATATGCCACACTACTGAAACCTGCTGAGAGGTGGAAGGTGTATAGGGTCTGTTGCTCTATAGTTGCCAAAAATCAGAAATCTCCCTTGAAATTAAGGTACTTGCTCTAACCTTCAAAGCATACAGTTTCTAAATAAAAAACAAGCCTGGTACTTTTCAATCTCACAATTCTTCTCACTTGTTCCTAAAATTTAGTTATTTCTTTACCCTACCAAGTCTTGAACGTGTGCTCCAGTTTACGTAAGTCCACCAAATTCAGAAAGGTTATTCACAACACAAGCAAAAACAATCTAAGCAAAGGCATGCAACATTGGGGTCCTGGATTTTAAAGTCCATGAACTCTCCAAGTAATCACATCCCTTGTGCTTTGCTGAATGCCTCTATTTGTACACAGAGAGAATGCACTTGGGAGAGACAGAGGGGGAAACACCCATCCTTTCTGTATTAGCTAGCAAAGAAACCTTAAAATCAGAATAGGGATGCTTTTGATTGTTGTTTCATTTTTATTACATACAAGTTTATTAGCTGATGCCAATACATTGTCATCACAGTATTGTGTCTCAACAATAATTATATTGTGAACATAACGAGTACCCTCAAATATTATATACTGTTTCTTCCCTGCCTGCAAAAGTGAACCCAGCAATAGCAGCTGTTATGTAGCCTATCCACCCAACATGAACAAGCTCCAAAATATGCTTAAACCTTACCTAAGAAGTTCTTCGTTTCTTTTTCAGGTTCTTGTAAAAGAACATCTTGCATAAGAGAGAAGGCAAATGATCCATTTTCATACTGTATTATTAAAAACCCTTAAACAGTCAGCCTCAAATAACTGAAACATAACACACAGAAAATCCTTCTGAAATCTTTCTGAAGCTGCTGTAAACTTCCTTTCTTTATTCAAACCTTAAGTTCAATTCCCCTTAGAGTTTTTTTTTTTTAGTATCATTGCAAACATCTTACCATTCATTGGTTACAGAATTTCACCCATTCTGCTTTCAGACCACAGTCATGAACCATCATGTTAATTCAAGGAAAAAGGTAATCATTCTGTGTTTTCTGCAGAAACTCAGAGTACAAGAGGTTATGCTTTCACATTTGGGAGACTTGATGGATTTTTTCTTTCTATTCTCATTCCAGTACAACACATCTACATTGGTGCCCATGTTGACACTGGAGATCGAAGTTCAAGACAGGAATATGAGCCAGCTTGTTTCCATATGACACAGCCATCGGGATTTACTAGCCCAGGTGCTGCAGTGGGCTCCCACAGCTGTCTCACATCTGGAACGGAGCAAGTGAGTCTTCCCACTACAGATCTCAGGTAGACTGAGGTGCTCTCTGTCACAGCATAGGGTATGCTTGAGTGATATACGTTACAGCGGTGACTCATGGAGGAACAACACAATGTATGCAGAAATTGAACAGATAAAGAATGCCCGAAGGGCGGCATCAGTTGACTTCTCCCCATAAGCAATTTATGTTTTAATGATCTAATAGATTCCCTTAAAGTAAACTGCATAAAATATCACATCCAGAAAAAGACACACTTAAATGCACATCAGCTCCACCTCTGAGAACATGCAACTGGCTAATCATGCATAAACTAAGGGAAATGCTGATCGAATTGAGAGGGGTTAATCTGCAAGGCAGTTGAGAATGGACTAACACTAACCTCTGGGTAGCCTCCAACGTCATGCACATCGATTCCAAGTAGATGTCCAAGTCCGTGTGGCATAAATATTGCACCCAGATGAACCTTCACCATGTCATCTACATTGCCTTTCAGAATGCCAATTTTAGTCAACTCCTCCAGATGGACTCTGTCAGCCAGACGGTGCATATCAGGCCAGGCGACCCCTTAGAGAGCAGAAACAAACAGCTGAGTTAACTATTGCTAAAAGTTTTTAAAGACGACTTTCAAAAAGCAGATGTAACACGTGCCCTTTGTTTATATAAAAAACAAAGGTGGAAAGACCAACTACATTAGCACAAAAATACTTTAAACAAGACAAAATTATCTTAACATGCATGCGAAGCACAGAAAACTACAAACAAGAGAAACAGCAGCACCTTATAATCCAGATCCACATGAAAAAAATGTTAAGACACTGTATCTAAGCATGTCTATGCCGATGCAAATGTATCAGTGAGTTTTCTAAAAGAATGTCAACTGTAAAATGGTTATTTAAAATGCAGACCATAAAATATTACTATCCTATTATTTTCAATAATGATCATACCCATTTAGAACATTTGAGATAGACAGTACTTTTCTATGTACGTAGAAGATTTAAAGCCCACATCTTTCTGGCAAAGAAATTCTCCAGAAATTAATGATTCCCTTGTGTTAACGGGCTATGTAAAACACAAGTCCTCTAATACACGTACTAAAACAGCATTACAAAATACTGTTGGTTGACTAGAGACGGAGTGCCAGGATACATTAGATTTCTATTATTTTGGTATAGGATACAATTTTGTTTGACAAACTGCTGGGGGGAGGAGGGAGGAAGAAAGCAGCTCCTTTGTTAGTAACACAGTACTGTCTTAATTAGTTCACCATGGCTTTGAGTCATCATCAACAGAGCAGTTGCAGAGTCAAGACAACTAGGGCTAAGGTACAGTAGAAGAATATTTTCCTTGTTCAATTTTGGCATGATTAAATAAATAAAAAACAAGCAATTTTTAAGGCCAAAACCCCATCAAGTTCCATTTGCTTTAATCCAGTTAAACACGCAGCTCTAGGGTCTTGTGAACATGAATGTCATAGCATAATTACATTAGCACTTTTTGCTGACAGTACTGAGGCTTCAAAGGCTGAAATAAAATCATCTTGTGGGATTGCTTAAATAAAATTCAGTTGTCTTATATGACTCTGATATAAAGGTCAGAAACAAACTGCAGAGCAAGTGGCTGCTCCATCTTGCACATCATCCACACAGAAACCGATGCACCTTTACGCTCCCGTTAATGCTGACTGGGAATCAGCTCAGCATGTAAGTTAGTTAACAAGCAGCCTCCTTTTCCCCACCAGATCACTCAGAAATCAACTTTTTAGCCTGTTGCATGCAGGCAGCTGAAGAAGCACCCTCCTTGCCCAAGCAAGACCACAAGACAGAGGTGGGCGGCACAATACACTGGAGAAACTCTTGGTTGCCGTTTCCTCACAAAAGCCAACAGTGCCCAAGTGCGTGATGCTCATCCACAAAACATGTGCAGTCTTCCCGTTCAAAATGTGCTATTTTTGTGTTTTCCCTCCTTTAAAAAGGAATTTAGATTTTTCCTTCAGTAAGAATTAATACAACTGTAACCAGTTGTTCTTTGACAACTATGTTCAACATAATTATGCTTTACAAGAATTTATCTTTTTATCTTTTTAAACATTGATTGTATTGCAATTTTCACTTCTCTAGATTCATCTATGTTTCACAGCTATCTCACAATAGGCTCCAATCTATTGCATGATAAATTGAAATCACTGCAATCTATTGCACTGATATTACTGGTATCAAACTGGAAGTATTACTGAATCACAGTTGGTTTCCTGTTTATTTTGTAGTTGTGGGAATACAGAATTTCTGTGTGTAACTCCCAGTTCAGCTTCTGCACTTTGCAGTCAACTCTAACTGCTCTAGAAGTCTTTAATATTCTTTCTGGGAACACTACATGTTCTTTTGAGATCTCTCCCATGATTTCTTAGCTAAGTATTACTACAAGTCTTATATTTTCATCCCCATGACTGCAAAGCCACATGTAACGTCTGACCCTGGTCAACTATTTGAAGCCTCATCCTCTTCTGATATAAATGAAGGTCAGAACCCCGTTGCTGTAAGACAAAACACAACCATATCCCGGATGCTCTGAATCAACTTAAGATGAGGTGCCCGAGAGAAGAACTGAAGATGAGGTGCCTGCTGTTTAAAATACAGCTTCCCTCTACAGCTGTGCTGGTACTATTCGTCTCAATCCAAACCCACAGACTGCACTCACACAGATACAGTGACCTTTATCAAACTAAGGAAGAGATACAAGGATTAAACTGATCAGAAACGAAAACACCAAAACCACATATCCATTTGCCTGCAGAGTTTAATACAGCAAATGAATGACACTACTGCCCTAACTGAAAGATTGCAGTGGTTGTAAATCCTGAGTATTTCTGGGCACTGAGCAAATCCCCTTCTTCCCTCCCCTCTACTTTTTTCTTTTTCTCTCATTGAGAAAAAACATGACTATTTTCCCTCTCCTCTTCCCGCCCAGAGCTCTGCGTTTTCTATCTGTTTTGGGTTTTATTCATCTTATCTATTTCATTAGAGACTGAGGACAACAAAAAGCTCCACTGCAAAATAAATAATGAGGCTGGATGGAAAATCTGCAGCTTTGGGCTCTCTCTTGGAACAAGGACAGCGCTTCGGACAGAGCCCAGCAAAATAACTCTGGACCACTCTTTTATCTCCTAGCTGGTGCCATCAGTTTTGCTAGAGATGGGAAGTACTTCAGCTCCAGCTCTCTCATGCATGCTGCAGAAGCTGCAGATAGCACTGGGACAGCTCTGGCTGGAGAGAAATTAAACTACTGCTGGAGGTGCCCTGCTAAATAGTACAAATCTTGTTTTACAAGTAAATAGGTGTTCAAGTAGTCTTAATTAAAAAAAAAAAAATGTTTATAGATAGATTGCATTTTCTATTCTATTGTCTGGCTTCACATTTTATTCTACTATGACTACAGTGTGGTGGTATTTTGCACCCCCCTCCAAACCTACAAGCATTGTATAATACAGTTATACATACACAGACTATTACTAATGTGCTAAGACAAAATATGAGAATATTTTTGAGCTGACTAGAGACAGCGAACTAAGTGGAGTGACGTTACTGGTCTTCACTTAAAAAAATGGTGATATCCTTGGCTTGTTTGATATGAGCTGATTCCCATCATGCTAGGAATAAACTTTAATAATAGGGTACAAACAGGTTTTTCTCCCTTTTTTTAAACAGGCAATTTGACAAGGAAAGAGGATCTAAATGCAAATCTTCTAACATTTCCTAGTACCCTTATAATCCCAAAAACATTAACTTTGTTAAGAGAAACAACTACTTTACAGTAGTAAGGCAATTACTTAAAAGTACAGAACACAATCTACTGCAAAAGGAAGCCACCCTAATTCAAGAAAGATCTCTTAGTGTATCTTATACATAAAGTATATTTGTACGTTGTACACATTTAACATACAGCAAACAGAGATATACAACTCCTTAAATTTATTTTAAACCTAAAATTGTACTAGGTTTATCTGGCAATTTGAATCTTTATAATACAATGGCCTATGCAAACCTAGCTGTCCCTTGGACTAGCTGGCATGTCTGCACTCAACTGTCATTTAAGTTAACTAGTAAGTATACTCTAAGAGCAAAAGTCCTCAAATTCTGCTAATCTATTTTTCCTATGTACATACTGAACTTCCAATAATTGCGAGAAGCAGWGAAGGAAGGACAAATTATCACAGCTAACTTGGCTAGGAAAGCCACGAACAGAGTTTTTTGGTACTCTCACATGGCATGCAATTCAACAATCTGGACGTGCCAGAAGGACTTGCAGTGAGAATATGTGAATCCCTGTGTTAAAGCACAGAGATGTCTATATTCTATTCAGTTGTCTGTGCACACATCTATGTGTGGATAGCTTTAGCATGTTAAAACAAAGAAAATGATAACAAAGAAGCCTCTCTGCACACAGCCAGAGAACAATTTGCCCAACAGGACAGCATTTGCAGACGTGAAGAAAAACAACCAACTAAATAAAACTGAATGACCAACACTTTGTACAAAGAATCCTTAATTCATGGAGGTTACTTGATGTTCAGGCACTTCAGTTTTTCGGATTGACCGTGGTCCGGTGGAGAGCTCTGTTACCTGCGGCAAACTGACACAGCAGAAGTCAAACACCATATTAGCATTCTTGTAGCGAGACAAAGCAGTTAAAAACAACTAAAAACCACAACAAAACAACTTCCACACAAGTGGCTCTAACATCAGTTACGTGAGTTACTGCAACGGCTGACTGTTTTGCAACACCAGCCTGCACTAACCTCCCACCACCAATCACCCACTAGGATGTTTCACTGATACATTATTCAGGACTATTATTCTTAAGCTTTGGAGAAGTTTATTATAGTTGCAGACATGCTTTTTGTGTAAAAAGGTTAGTTCCATTATTATCTTTAAGCCAATTTATAAACCAACTATACTCCACTGACAGATGAGGTTTAGAAAGCTAGATTGGAGGGTCCTTGGACTTTGACAGCTTGTACCAAAATGAGTCTGCACTCAGGAAAATCTGCTGATGATGTGTCTGCTCCATTCTTAATTCTCTGCCAAACGAGATACTGGGTAATACAGGTCACTGAACCAGCAACTGGCTCCCCAGGAAAGCTCAGTTACCAAGGCTCATTAGGTTGTGATTCGTTACCTGCCATGCAGCATTTGCTTGGGCAAGAGGCCAGGACAAAAAGCACCTTTTACACCAAYCAAAGCGTTCGAGATCCCTTGAGATAGTGAACTACACAGAAATGACCAGACAKTGGATATGTCCAATAATGAAATGTGACAGATCATGGATTAATTAAACAATATATAACTACAGAGGCTATTAGTTTTCAGGTACCATGCTAATGGTATAGCAGAGGTTTGCAGACGTGTGAGGTATTGTGTTTAAAAATGGCCAACTTAAGGCATTAAGTTTACTACAAGGGGTTTTTTTAAAATTTATTCCCATCAACCTGAATGTTATCTGATATTCTTAGATACTAGTGTGACAGAAAAGAAAAAAGATAAAATAGGTATTGTTTTACTGCCTTGAAAATATTTCCTAATTATCTGTTTGCCAAAACTATCAAATTTCAGATAAAATATCATGTTTTAGGGACTCAGAAACATCATATAAGGATCTCTGCAATAATCTGTGATCTCTTTGATCATACTATTGATAGGGAAGATTTTTGTTAAAAAGAAAAAAAAGAAATAAATTCTTCTACTGAAGCCAGAAATCAAAATTATCCCTATCTTGTAACGAACATACCGTAACTTTTTGAACAGTAGAATTAAAAAGATGAGTTGTTACAACACTTCACACTATAAACTGTTCCTCAGTTGCCGTTAACTCACTGGTATTTTCATTCCAGTGATTATTTTCTGATGTTTTATTAGAAGCTATTCGAGAACATAAAGTAGAAACAGCATACAGAAGTAATTTAGAATTACTGCGTGGTATTTAGCCACTTTGGTCGCAAAGTGCTCTGAAAAGGCCTGACAGGATTTTTTTGGCTGCTACTTAGGGTACTTTGTGGTTGTAATGTGACAATGATTAAACCACAAATGATTTAGCAGGGTTTTTTTGTTGTTGTAGGGTGGGGTTTTTTTGCCAGCACAGATGTCACAATCTTACTAAAAAAAATGAGTATGGCAAGGTTGTAGTAACTTCTCCCCAAATTGTGCTAAGGTTAAGTTACATTTAATTCCTGAGTGTCCACAGACAAGGGCAAAAGGCCCAATGTCCCATGGCAGTGCCACTGAAATGCAGACATAACACGCAATCCCTGTCCTGCCAGCAAACCACTGGAACGGATTAAAATCTGCCAACACAGTTACCATATCAGACATAAAACAATAGGTCCTTAAAAATTCCAATCAAACCCAGTTTAAAAAACAAACCAAAACATCATTTAAATACTAAAAACAATTATTTCTTTCCTCTTCGCTTGGGTGCTAGAGAATAATTTGTTGTATTTCTGATTTTCATGCTTTGCTTTTGGCCCACTAGATGAAATACTCAGTAGTTGCTCAGTTTTCGAGCAACTTGTAGCACCAGGTAAGGCAACTCTGCAACGGGGCGAGGAATCAGAGAGTGAGAAACCAAAATGCTGTACTCAAACATTGACAACATTTGGGCAACAGTGAAGCTGTTCAAAGATTCATATACTGTGTAGATAACTACCTGTAAGCCTCACAGAGTCAGCATGGATGACTAATTCAGGGATGCAATTTTAGGCTGTATTTTACAGTGGTGGCATGGCTGCAGCTGGCTGCCATATGATGAGAAGAGCCTGTTAACTTTCCCATCCTGAAAAGGTGATGTGAACTACACTGAATTTGCTGCAGTGTCAGATACCTGCAGTACTGACAGCAGGGATTACTAGACTTCAGCCTGCTTTGTGCCATGAGCCCCACTGCCACAGTTCCAAACCAGGATGGCCTCCTTCAAAAACCATCCCTCAATCCCCCAGTAAGATGCACCTGCCTGACAGGAGCGGGAGTTACCGAAGGGAAACAGAGATGACTCCCTATCGCCTCTGCAATTCGGACCTCTTCTTCAAAAGGCTGAATAGTGTTGTGCTATTCAGCTGTATTGCGATATTTCTTTTGCATCAGTATCACATTAGTTTTAGTGGTAAACCCATCCTCCCCATTATAAACCCTGCATATGATGATCTGTAACATGTCAGAGGCAACATCAAGGTAACAGTCTGCCATGCTGAAACCTTAAGAAAAGCAATTTGAATAGATGCAGATGTGGAACAAGAGGAGGGATTTTTTCTGTGTCTGGAAAGATATAGCACTGGGATTGAGCCGCGCTGGCAGACACTATGAACTCTACTGCACGTTCCTTCCAAATAGGTGTACGTTGAAAAGAAGAGAAAAAAAGATTGGGGGAAGGAGGGAAGTGCTTGGAGGGAGTAATTGCGGTGTGGAAACTTACCAACATTTGAAACTTAGAAAAGACTCTGTTTAGATAAGATTCAGGGCAAACAGCATAATCTATGTCTAGGAGGTTTGCACTCTGACAGCTACAGCTGATGCAGTGTCAAGATCGAAGGACTCACGAACTTTGTACTTCAACTCAAATTACAATGTAGAATGAGTGCATTTCCTGAATACTGAACCGGGAGAAAATCTGTGCACGTCAGACCATGTAAAAGCTGGTTATTTCCCCCAAAGTCACTGTTAAAATCAGAATTGTACAATGTTACAATATTACAAACTATTACAATCAGGAAAAAAGGATTTTTAAAAAAAACAGTCTTAAACCAAAAACATCCACCAGAGAAAGGCTAAAAAACTGCAGCCACTTCAGGCTCTAAGTCTGTAAAGACTTCTAAATGTATTTGCTTTGTACAAGCAGCACCTTTGAAGAACCACTGCAAGTAGTGGAAAAACCCACGTGTGCAGCCGGGCTGGAAAGCTGCAGACTTGCCCCTGAACCACGGCAGCTCCTGCAGACACTGCCCCCAGAAGGGCTGCTCAGAGACCTCCACACGAGAGGGACTTCAGGGCAGAAAGGCCCAACTGTTTTGAAGTGCCTGGTTTTATACACTTGGAAATAACTCAGTGTTATTTTAGTCTTCCTAACGCTGCAGTGGTTACTGTACGCATGGGTCAGCTCCTGTGCGTTAGTCACAAGCGGGAAGAGCAGCTCCCAGAAGGTTTGTAGTGAGACTCACAGTCTGAAAGCTTGCATTTCAACAGATTGCTGCTTGCACAGAGGGACTGGAGAATCTGCTCAATTTGACAGAAAATATTGCCTTTTTCTTTCACCCCTTGCCGTAGGTTACTGCTATCCTGGGAAAGGTTAGGTTACATGTCCAACAATGAGAGCTCCAGTAATCAATGACACCGTTTTTGTTTAATAGTATCTTGCAAGAATCAAGGATTGCAACTTCATTGTCAGCATTGTCTGTGCATCCTTTAGTTCCTTCAGCTTCTATTTCCTAAGTGGTGGCTGATGCTTTAACCATTTATACTGACAAAAACGGCATTAACTTACCACAGAAAGCTATACTACCTTTTCTGGGTCAATCTCAGAGAGCTAGTGTTCAAAGGAAAACTTATTTATGAACATTAATACTAGCAAGAAAAATACAGCCAACTCCATTCAATAGAGAACAGAGAGAGCAGACTACAAACAGCTTTTTAAAACATATATTGACAAGATTTACTTTCCAATCTGTCTTTAACACAGTAACACATTCTTAACTGAAGGGGGGGAAAAATAATACTGCAGTGTCATTCAGCAGGATTTGTGAATATCAAGTATTGGTTACAACATGCCCTGAAACATTTGTTCTTCAGAGGAATTGGCATAAAATCTTCAACTTCTGAGAATAATTGTTTTGCTGCAGATATTACAGCAGATTAATAATGATCACCAGCACTTTGCCTAAAAAATGACAATCTGAATGGGAATAATTCATATGGGCATTTTGAAATTATAAAAACTGTAAAATAGATTGTGCTCTCACACCCTTCCCTGTTGTGCTATTGTCAAAAGGTCCAGTTTACAGTCCAATTTCTTTCCAAAAATTCATCAAAATTAGCTACTGTTTTTATACAGCACAACAGACAAGCGTGCCCACATGGTGTTCTACTAAGTACAACTCTGGACTACATAAAATAAAACTCAAATGACTTGCATGCAAAAAACGCCCACTGCATGTGAATAAGAACCTTGTACTTAAATTGGAAGGAATAAATATTAATAACAGTTACAATTATTTTCTTTAGATATAATAAATTTTAATCCTAGTTGAATACAGTGACAATTACTCTAAAGCAGTATTCAAAATAGTAGCAAACAAAAATAAATCTGAATTCTAAAGAAGTTACAGAACTGACATGGACAAAAAGAAGTAGTAATCTGTGAAGCTGCAAATTTTGAATTTGCGTATGTTCCTAAGCACAGCTCTGATCAACTTAACAACAGAAACAACTGCCAGTAGTATGATCTGCTATGTCAAATAGCCTAGCTATTAGTTTCCAATTAAACAGTTCTTTAATTATTTGGGTTATTCTAATCCCTGGTCTTAGTACTATCCTACCTGAGCTAAATTCTCCACTACTCTTTTTTTCTTAGACATGTTATTAGAACATAGAACAGGGAATCATACTGCTACTTCGAATTCAAATCACAGCATTTTTTGTTGTATAAAAGAGGTTATTTATGAAACCGGTACTTGTTCACTGAACCTACCTCCTCCTGACAAATCTCACTGAAAGAACCGTGCCTCAATATTTAGATACCAAAATGTTTTCAGGAGTACACACCATCCAAAGTTTACATTCTGCTGTACAAAAATACAGACCATTCACCCTCTAAAGTCCCTGGGCTTATGTCTACCTCCATGAGCTTTACTACTTGAATCCTTTAGCAGCAGGCGAACAGGGAGGAGGCAAAACACTGGAAAATAAAGCGGCTGCTTTGGTTTGTCCTTCTAATTGACAACATTCCTTGGAAGGATGTACATGGGGAAACTAGCTAAGGCAGGCCCCTCCATTGCAAAGTGGTTAGGAAGCTACACCAATGAATGAAAATTGAAGAAATCAGGAGAAAGGCACAAAAAGTGGGCATAGGGTTTCACACAGCAGCTCAACACTGGTGTGGTTACAGCTGCCCAGAAGACAAAGTCAAGACCAGGTGGGATTAACTTTGTTTAACATCCTGCACTACAAACACACAAGGCTTTCTTTGGTTCTCTGCCACCAAGGGGAAACCAGAAAAAGGAGCGGCCAACACTCAAACTCTAGGCAAAACTGCAGCAGCAACCTAAATACTAACATGCTGAGCTTGGTTTTAAGGTTGTTTATGGCAGGTGGCATACCATGGAGTTGTCATGTTTCATCCTAGTGAACTCCCAAGGACCTTTTCTCCTGGTCTTTAAAGGAAGGCCTCAGAGTTAGACCTACAGAAGGGTCTAATGCCTTTCTCTGAAACATTCTGCACCTCACACAGTTTGGCCCTAAATCTACTGAACCCAAGAAAGAAATGACAGAGTGGAAGGGTTACTGCTAACTTGAGAGAAACACCTTTGGACACCTATTCTCAACTGTAAAATGCAAGACTTGACCTGGTGAGGCACCTGGAGCAGGGACAGAGGAGGGACCATCAGCTACAGAGAACTTTCTGTAGTCCAAGCCAGACAGCTGCTGGCCTGCGCTCACTGGCTGTTTGCTCCAACCCTCTCCCCTCAGCCTCTTTACCTCAAAAGACCTTAGTCTTTTGGGAACTACTTACTTCTTTGCATTTATTCAGCACCTACAGCAAAAGGGGACCCATTCCTGGTAGGCTCTAAGGATCAGTTGATACCTACATGATTAATAAAAGGATGTTTTATTTGCTTGACACATAGGTTTACTTCTTTGCCTGAAATGTTTTTTGACTGTACTTGGTTTTGAATGGTTTTGAAGCGTACTTGACTGTACTTTCTTGCTCAAAGATTATATGGCAATCCTGGCATCAATTAAATCTGCAATGGCTGATCTTTGATCCTGGAAGAAAGGATTTAAGAGCTTAAAGACCCCATGTCTTTCTGTGAAACCTGAGTTCTGGGAAAGCCATAAACAGGCAAGGAATCTTCCAGCCCTAATATGGAGAAACCTCCATCTTCCATTATCAGAGATGTTAGTCCTGGGACAGAGATTTCTTTCAAGACGTTCCTCAACAGCATTTATCAGAAAAGCAAAGCCTGAAAGCCAGAGGCAACACGATACTCACTCACTTGGATAGTAAAATGCTGGACTTGGGGATATGCATATACCCCTGAGCATGAGCTCCAACCTGAAAAAATGCAGTGATACAAATCCTATAGGGAGACCCTATAGTAATGTCAGCATCCTGAGGAGGAAAGTTTTCACACTGCACATAAACTGACTTGGTGAACAACAACTTCTGTGCATATTTGGAACTATTTTTTATTTTTCATTTTATTGAAACAAACAAACACCAATCAGCAAATATTCCCAGCTGCACAGCTAATGTCTGAATGCAATTTCGGTTCAATGGGGACTTTGGATATACAAGCTTTTTAAATCATATAAATGTAGAGATAGGGAATTGAGTGGCTGCCAACCTGGCCTTACTCAACTGTTCCTTGGGAGCAGTTTGCTAGACAAAGAGATCTTTTTTTTAAACTGGAATTTAGGACAATAGACCTTACTGATGGAGGTGTTTTAATTCTTTCTCCCTCTCACYCCAAATACTAACGTGTGTAACTTAGAGATTGAGAAAAGTTTTTTCTGTTCATTTTTTTAAACATACACAAGTTTTGCAGTAGTACCAGGAATGCTAAGCACAACAAGCTCCCTTCCTTCCCCTTCTCCTGTGACTTTCCATTACTGTACAGAGAAGACAGGGAGGAATGTTCAGAGGTCCCAGTGTGCAATTGCAAAGGGATGAAAATGGAAAGTATGTGATTGCTCCAATATTTAGCTCATTAATCTTAAACACTCTGTTTATGATCTAGTGCATTAATCCAAAATAGCTTTAATTGCAAAGCTTAAAGATAAGCATACTTCCTTTTTATTTCTTCTCAACACAGTAGCAGATTTAATATATTTGAGAAACTTCAATGTTCCTATAAATAGAAACTGTATATAGAAAGTTTCTATATGTAGAAACCATACTGCCCTCATCAACTAGGAATTAAATTTATAGAACTCTAATTATTAATATTCTCTAAATGCTCAAGATAATAATCCAAATAATAAATAGCAGAAATCACTTGAGAAGCTGGACATGGTATAAATACACAGTCATTTGCTAAAGAATAAAAAAGAAGCTACTCGACAKCAGCTTCCCAAACACTATGGGACTCGTAGGTATCGCTGACAGTAAAGCATCCATATGAGAACATAGCGATACTCAAAGCTGGGTTAAGTATGAATGTGCTTCATACACAGAAGCACATCACCATCTGTTGGCTTGTAAAGTACTACCTCCTGTTAAGAGCTAGAGTTGAGCACACAGGCATTGATTGTCATCAACATCTCTTTTTCTTACATCACTGACATTTTCATCTGCACGCTTCAGAACATATTTAGAGTCATGGAGGGATTTAGGTTAGGAGGGATGCTAGGAGAGTATCTGGTCCAAACCCTGGCTCAGA
Source organism: Phoebastria nigripes (assembly GCA_035582835.1). Classification (NCBI taxonomy): domain Eukaryota; kingdom Metazoa; phylum Chordata; class Aves; order Procellariiformes; family Diomedeidae; genus Phoebastria; species Phoebastria nigripes. Next base: position 550,641 of record JAYKAV010001776.1, read on the forward strand.
GTAGGGCTAACTTCAAAGCTAGATCATGTTTCTTCAACAAGTTGTTTTCTAGAAGTTTCAGAGAGGGACTGTCAGCAAAACCAATTATTTTACACATTTCTTCAAATAGATTTATATTAATGACAAAGAGCAAACAATACTGGTCTCCGAGGTGTAACTTATGACAAATGATGATAAAGCTATTACATTGACATTGGATCTAACTTCTGCGACCAGGATAAAGAATGAAGTGAGACAGGATTTGGGAACAATGCACACGTGCCCTTTCAAGTTCTTCAGATCTTTCCACTATCAACAAACATGTCAAACTTGCTCACAAAAGGGTCTAATCTACCCCTGCAGTTCAGGCTTTCAACTGCTACCATGACGGTTGTCCATTGGAGATACTACAGACATTAGAGTTGAGACCTCACACCCTGCCATTAACCGTTACACTATATAGCCTTATGCCTACTAATGTTGTGCTACACAATACTTTTTTTTTCCACCAGTTTGCTTTTTTAAGCCTGGGCAATTACAGGGGTGGGGGAGAGCTAAACTAAAAGCAGTATTTTTATGGTTACAGCATCAAGGACTCCAGAGTTAGGCAATATCAATTGATGCTGTCTGTGCGAGCTTTGCTTGGTCCCTCAGTGCTCATGTGTTACAGTCCAGTCCTTTAGTTACATGACCATCTACGCCTTTAGATGGGATTTCAATAGTAGCAGGCCTTTTTGATGATGATGCCTTCTTCAGTCCTAGAATAAAACTTTTAAAACCTCTTGGAGATTTTCAATGACACTCACCAGAGGAATAGACCCAGTGCTACGTTTTGTAATGTAGGCAGCTGGCTAAAAGACAGAAGACCTGATGCAAGCAAAACTGCAACATCCATTCATGCGTTATGACAGACAGAAGAATTCACATGGAGGAGAGCCTCAGAAGTAGCTCAACCCAGTGGAAAAGCTTCCATCAGACACACCAAAGCTTCCTACCAACCACAAGATGCAAATCCACAGGAAGCCCCAAGTTCATTTAGCTCTAGGGCTACCTTATTTCCAGAAGACTCTAACTGCAAGGCAAGCACAGGTCTTGCTAGACCACTGAACATATCTGTTCCTCACATAACTCCTCTTCCATCTGTTGCAAAAGCTGAAAGTGTGCAGGAAAAGAAACAAGAGACTTCACAAAAAAGCAAGCATGGCAAACGCACCTGAATGTTGCCACTGGGAATTAGCAACCATTCTTGCCTCAGACTCCCAGCAGGATGCTAGGCAACTTGCTTCAAACACAATTCTTTATTTTTATTTATTTTACATTTGTTCATTAATAATTTTCTTTCATTTTACCAGCGTCTGGCTTGACAATCTGGAGCCTGATTTGCAGAAAGGCTGGGCACTCGTAGCTGTAACAGAGGTCAAAACAGCTGGGGTTTGAGCAAGAGCAATGTTCAACTCCCTTAAAAAAAAAATCTCGAGTCTGATGAATTTCCATCTTGGAATCCCGAATGAGTCAATAGCTTTTACACTAGCTTCTCCAGCCAGTCTGCCACTGCCTGCATAAGGGGAACTGCTGCACACTTCCACATCACTAAGATGAAGTGCAAGTGAACTTACTGCCTGCCAAGCACCTGCGTGTACTGTTATGATGAGCACTCTGAGAAAAACTGGTGAGGATGTTAATAATTCTGGATTCAGAGCAGGTTTTGAACAGTAGGCAATAAACAGCTCTGGGCCACGCACGAAACAAAAGGTTAAAATAAATTACTGAATAGTTGCTCGTTAGCTCCGCTCTTTCTGTTATATGCATTGCATGAAGATAGCAGAGGGAGAAACAATGGATGTATCTACAAGAAGATTTTAATTCCAATCATCCTTGGAGGGGAATCTCTTGGTTGTCCCCACTTACTGTGTTTTGGTTCACACAGTGGAGTTTTGAAGTGCATGAGCTGAATTCATTTCAGATGAAAGTAAACTGGGAGATGTGCTCCAGGAGCGCACCTAATGTGCCTCAACCAATTTAGTAAATCTAATGAGATTAAAAAACAATGCAGAAATGAGACAAATTAGGACACTAACTTCTGGAATACTCTAAGTCTGGGATACTTGGCTTTACAATTTCACTCTTTTTTAACAATTCTTTTTATGTAGAATATCTATGTAAAGACAAATTGTTTCTCAAATCACTGTTCTGAGTAAGAAGTATATAATGCCTCAACCACTGAAGTGAATGGAAGTGTCAATATTCTGCACATCCGCCCCTCTATTTTAGTTCTGTGGAAGAGTAAATTTAACCCAGATGGACTTGACGCATTAAGAATATCCCCTAAGTAGAAATACAACATTCCTCTCTGACATTTTGGATCACGAGTCTGACTTTGTAGGAAAGAGACAATTATCCCACTGCCACACAAGCACGCCTTTTTGACTCTTTCGCTTCAGCGACAAGCATTGCTGTCTTCATATGAGATCCACGTTCAGTCGTTTCAAAATTGCTGCTTATGCAAGACTGGATATGTCTTTCTCCCCGTTTATTTTAAACAGATTTGGTTTGTGGCAGGAGTTGTGACGACTGCACTGAACTTGGGCTATAATCCCACAGAGAGCGTTTCTTAACTTATTTGGCTAGCAGAAAGAATTCTGTTCTTTCAGTTGGAAGGTAGGGAGACCCATATATGTGACTTGAGCTGTTTGCACGTTTGGACCACGCACAGGATGTAGTCAGATGAATGCTTTTCTACAATAAAATACAATGTTTTGGAGTATTTTTAAAATTATGACAACTGTTTGCATATAGAAGTATAAACAAAATGTATTAGGAGGTCTATTATCTCTCAGAAAGCAACTTCACTCAAGAGTCAATTAGGTTCATATGAGAGCCAAACTGAAAAAAGAAATGCAAATCTCTGAACTACACACATCTATAGAAAATGTTTAAGGTTGCTAGCAAATGTGTGTCCTTCCATAAACACAGTTATGTAACCCAGTATTTGGTTAGTGACTCTCCCTAAAGTACTCGCTCCCTATCTTGCAATGAGAAAGACTCCGGGAATCATTAACCTTCTGAAGACAACAACTAGATGTCCCCTGTGACCCTTTGCCACAAGGCATAATTAAGGCCCCAGTTCTGCAGCTGGAGAGAAATACCATTTTCTACAGTTGCTGACTCTGCTGCGTACACTCTTTCTGCACAGCCTGCCCCATGAATGGTTACTGCCGTGTGAGCCAAGTCACTTGACTACCTTTGATCTTAGGAACCCTGGGAAATGAAGACAAACAAAAATAATAGCAAAATGAACAAGGGCTCCACAATTTAGAAAATCTGCCTAAAACATGATGGGGCTGGGGTTTACATTTAGTGCCTCTAAACCTGCAAGCTTTTCTACCTCATTTTTCGGAGACCTAAAGTATTAACTTTCCATCAGACAGGGAGAAGAGACACTTGAGAGCTGAATTCACATCATCCCTTCATGCTCCCCTCTGTGACAGTACCCAGCTCCCCCAGGAGGGGATCCTGGTGCTTTAGTCAATGGGCTAACAAATTAGGTTTGTTCAACGAGATGAAGGAGGCTGCAGCCTCTCCCACAGAAACGGCTTTCTCTGGGCAGCAGTAACAATACATTCAGTTTGCATCCACCCCTTCGAGGGGCTCTGGGGTTTCTCAGCAGCCTGAGAAGTATGTGACACTAACCATGCTATAAAGGTCAGTGTTTCTATTTCTTCCTTTTCTACAGTGGAATATTAGCCTTCCAGAAGATCCAATGCCACTTTCAACTAGCAGTCCAACAGTACATGACACAGCAGTTTTTCTGTCTGTCTCACTGTTCAATTAAAACAGCTAGCCAAAACATTTTAAAGGAATTCGGTGGAAGGTACAAAGCAGATACATTTCTTTAAAGGGATTTACGAAAGCCTTTTACAGAAATGTCTTATCTCCTATGTCCCCTTTAGTAAGAAAAGTAGTGTGACTGGAAACAAAATAACTAAGTAACTATTTGAATAAGATCTGATTTTAAAAATTATTTAAAGTTGTATATAAAAGAGGATCTCTCTCTAATCTAACTCATCATTTCAGTTTGAACCGTCTTTAGAACACTGTAAATTCATTTCAGATATCGTAAATACTTTTCTGCCAACTACCTATTTTAAGTGTTTCATACCAATTTCAGTAGTAAAGAGTCTTTGGCCTTTGGTGTGTTTTTGAGAGCTCATCAGAGGAAAATATAGTAATATTGTCAAATTTTTTGCATCAGTGGACAGATGGGTTAAAAGCTGCAAAAGAACTAGAGTACAAGCCATACGGACCTAAAAAGCAGACTTTTCCAGATGGTGAAAATTTTTGCACATTGCAGCACTCTACCCAGATCTGTAATTCAACAGAGTGCGAAAGGTCCAGGTTGCATTTCACTACACAGAAGTACCAAATGAACGAAACCAATGAACCAGTCCACAGAACATGTCTTTAACCTGCTTTCTGTAGCCAGAAAATTCATGATTGCTAGTCTCATAGAGAGCATAAATGCATTTGCACCATTCTTCTAAACAGGCAAGACAACTAAAGCACAGTGAGAATAGAAAGTTCAGTCCCATCTTCTGCCAGACATTAAGAATGATTTCTCTGCCTATGAATCTCAAACTCCCAAGGCTAGTAAAGGATCCTTGCAACTGATTTTCAGAAATACTTAACTTAGTATGTCCTTATTTTCTGACACTGTAAATAAAGTGTTAAGTAAACTGAGGAATTCTCTACACCATCCTGAGTACAGCATCATATTAGCTCTCAAGTTCTGAAGATAGTCCACAACTTATTAGCATGAAATACTGCCAAAAATGTTATATGAAATTAAAGGCGGCACTGAAATGCAAAGCAAACTATGAAGAAGAACAGGAACAAGATTCTTCAGGGGAGAAACAGCAGATGATGGAGAATGCACATTGTTATTAAAATGGCAAAATATCTAGTCTCATTTTGTAGGTAAGCTTCAAGTGTTATTGCTCCCTTCCAAGCTGCTCAAATGAACAGTGCTGCTACCAGCTTGTATAACAGGAAAATTACGTATGTTCTGACCGGCAATCCAGAAAGCCCATGCACTCAAGGCCCAATGATTGAAAGCTAATATAGTAAATTTAAAGGATAAGTGTGCTTTGTGCATTAAGTACATTTTTCTCAAAGCTGTTCTATTAGTAATACTGAGAAATGCTCAAGTAYCTTCACCAGTGAAATACTCAAAATCACAGCAGCAGCTAGCTCTAAAAGCATTTATTTGCTGCCCAGAAAGCAGAGTTGGAGAAAAATAAGATTTTCATTAAGCCAGGCAGTTGTTTCAACTATGAAAATGTATACTTGATGAATTAGCTTGCCTGCAATTTAAAGGCATACAGTGAACTACCCAATAGCTAGTGCTTTCTAAAGCTTTTTAAGGCTAATTGAGTATCCTTCCCAAAGATGCACACTCCATCCTCTTCTTCAACAGAAGATTTCTATTGAGCTTACATGTAAAATACAGAAAATGCTTGAAACAAACCGAAGCATGACACACATGTTCACTCAAACTCTGACTTCAGTCTTTGGCGTAAGCTTCCTGAAAAGATGGCTGCCAGTGTAAACACACACCAGAGTAACAACTGTCACCACTAGATTAAAGGAATTTAAAAAAAAAAAAAAAAAAAACAAACTTACTACCTAAAAAAAAAAAAAAAAAAAAAAAAAAAAAAAAGTGGAAGATTAAAGTACCTTTTTAATCTTATTAATAATTGTTTATGTGTTATTTCTTTAAAAGCATTGTATGGAAAATGTTGTGTGTCCTACCTCTATCCTCCATTAGGGGCTGTTTAAACACGGAAATTAATTTTGTCATCTTGTTCCTTTCCAGCACTTTCTAAAATCCAAACATAATTGTCTTGACAGCCTGAATGCTGCCATCAAGCTCGTCAATTCCTGCAGACATGTACCATTCTTTTACCTGGTTTGACTGCTTTCATTACAGCCCGCGATGACTTCAGCACTGCTTCATAGATAGTCCTCTGGTCAGGAGTGAACTTCCCATTTGCAGGGAAGGTGCAGGTGATGTCAGAGCCATAGCAGTAATACTCTCCTCCCATATCGAACAGGCTAAAAAGGAAACAGAGGGGGAAGAAATAAAAATTTAATTCCAAAGAAACAGTAGAACAGAAGACATTTCTCTTGCTGTGCACTTAAGAGTCGTCTGCATTTTGGTAGTTGGCCATATAATCACCACTTGAATGCTGTTCCCAAGTAGAATGAGACGACAGTCCCTTGGAATCTCCTAGCAGAAGGGTCTCTGCATTACATATGGCTTAAATGGACACCCTTACAGGCTGCGCTGGTCCTGGATGGAAACACTGAGAGAACGCATGAAGGAAGAGAAAAAGTACATGCGGAATCCACTTCAAGCTCTTCAGTTCCAGTTTCTAGGACCTCTTCTCAGAAGAAAAAAACATGTCCTTTTTTTCTTTCCTGAGAAATGCTAGCACCACATAAAGGGTCTAACATCAAAACTTAACAGAGAAATGTTAATTAAATTATGGCCTTTTTATCTAAGTGTCAAAACGCATCTGATGGTTTAAATAAAATGTCCCCAAGGACTGCCACTGCTCACAATATAAACTTTCCTTTAAGACAAACTTGCCTAACAGGGATTAAAGAAACAAGGATTATGGGAAGATCCAACCAGAAAAGAACATTTAGTACAATTTTCTGCATCAGAGATAGAAGAAAAAAAAAAATTAATATTTTTATGGGGACAAAAAACCCGGTTTACCCCTTGAGAAGCATATTTATTCTATACATGAATCAATAATTCACCACTGTTTGATTTCTGGCAGCTGAGCAACCTATAAGAATAGCAAGTGGGTCTCTACACCCTTGTGAGAACCAGGTTAGACATTTGTGATACTATGCTTCTTGAGCCTACCTGATAAGGCACTGCACTGGTTTCAGCAGGCTCAAAAATCAGCAAATAACCAAATAACCATTTGGACCAAACAATACTTGAGCAAATAACCCCCCTAGTTCATCATATATTGATTACAAGAAGGCACATTTCACATATAAGACTTTGGTCTTGACACACAGTATTTGTGTGACCTCCTGATTTCTTAGGTAAAGAATCAGAGTTGAAATCTGCTAATTTAAGTCTTCTTCCAACCACCTCAAACAACTGTATGAGACTCTTATCATCATAAGAAATATAATTTTCCTTCACTGTGTTTGAAAACCTTGGAGTTTTCTTCCTCTTGCTTCTGCTTCACAGCAGAGTGAGTCAGAGAACACAAGCAGAAGGAAAGACACTCCACTGAGGGACCCTCTCTGCCATCAAGCTGTAATTAGGAAAACCATGCAGCATAGCTCTGTCCCCAGCCAGCACACATGACTAGGGAAAGATAAGCTACCACAAAAAGTGCTACAGCACTCCGCTGTAAATGTTCACCATTTCCAACATAACTGCCACTGAAAGCAATGGACAATAAGTAAACGAAGGCAATCATGATAAAGCTAACTAATATTTCAGCAGGGTTGAGACTTTTCTTGCTGCATTGCATACACAGACACATACTCATGAAGTTTTAGTCCAAGAAATTTTAAAATCCACCCTACAATTTCCTCTGTGAACAAATCTTTGCACTGAGTGCAAGCCCTGCTGAAGTCATCGCCAGCCTCCCTCCCCAAACTGGGCAAGGTTCACCTGCAGAGAGACTTGCAGGACTGGAACTTCAGGAACAAACCTGATGGTTTACAGATGCAGAACTGCACAAGGCTTAAAGGCACAGGAGCAAACTCCTTAGGAGAATGCTACAGAGAGAACTGCAAAGTTATGTACGTACACGCAGAGCTAATACAAACACTATATACATTCACTTATATATGAAATATGGTATGTTGAAACAGAAAGTTGCTAATTGAAAAAAGATACACAATAGACAGCAAATGTCACACCCACAGGGTAAAAAACCCACAATTTGACACCAACATARCAACTGTAAACCAGCCTAGCCAAACCTCAAAATCAGAAACCCCATCAACACTGCCTAAGTTTTGATTTTATGGTTAGACTCGCTTCTAAAAATAACTAATGATACACACAGAAAATCTAAGGATACAGAAAATTAGTTGCAGCAACTAAGTATCATGTAAGAAGCAGCTACATTCTCTAACATGCCAACAAGATGCAGATTTCAGATTAGTTATAAATCTTTCAACCTATCCCAGACTGAACCCTTTCAAAATCACAAATCAAGTTTCATGGTGCTTTGTGGGATTTGCAGCAGTTTTGTGGCCTAACTCTGTTGCATTTATAAGTGTTAAGTGTCCATGCAGCATGGTGACAGTAAAGCTGTGACCAACAACTTCCACACTCCCTGTCCATGTCTACTGGAAGTTGCTATGCTTTCTGTATTTTACCTGGAGAATAGTTATTCTGAACTTACCACAGGCAAAATTTTAGCTATGTCTTTAACCTTACAACTATCAGCATTTTCTCAAACCCATTCATCACTCAGTGGTTGTTAAGTATTTTTTTGAGTTACTGGAGCACTGAGTAATGGGAAAAAAAAAAAAAAATCACAAAGCTGATGGTACACCAAAACAAGGCTCACAAGCTAGGAAGCACCATTTGTTCAGGTTTCTTGGCTTCCAGACGAGAGGAGACATGAGGGAAGATGATCTTTCAAATTCCACCTCAGAGCACAACACACCATCCAGCCTGTATGCTTCAGTGAAAAAGCATCCAAACCAAACTGTACGTTTGGGAGATATTTTGGCTCTTATTGGGAATTCTCTTCCATTTAACTTCAGTTGGGAACATATCCATTAGTTAAAATGTTGCCCAAGACATGGAAATAGCCCAAATATTGTAGTTATCCTGAGGAAATAATGGGAGCCTGAGAAGATCCCAGTTTCATATCTTCGCTTGCCAGACAAAATAAGTGGTGAAGTACATTTAAGTCGAATAAAATGCATGTGAGCTACTATCTTCTCCTGTTGACTAACTGGAAAAAGTTTCTAAAAGCAGGTTCCTTAAATCCCAGTTCCTTAGAAAAAAACCATGTATTTTACCCTGAAATTAGATGGTAACTGCTAGTAAACTGCTAGTAAAAGAGACATTATTAAGGTATTTTAGCACGTTCTCAACTGCATGTACAAAATTACCTGCCTGATAATGCAGTCTTACAAGGGTCATGTACAGAAACAACTACTTAATGTTATTTGGACTGTTATCAAATGTAGCAGCAATCTAAACAAATTAAATGCACAAATGAAAATAGGCCTTTTAGGCATCTTGATCTATGGCTTACCTTTTAAGAACTGTTTAATGCAGAGCAACACATGCAATAATATAACAAAGTATCTCCAAACTCTATTAATTTATCTAAAAGGGAAATATAAGTGCTACATGTCTAGCAGACTGTATATGTTGTCTATTACAAAACTTAATTGTGAATTCAGTTTTCTGTTGAATGAAGAAAAATTTAATTCCAGAACAACCCTTTCCCCRCTCCTTTTTCAGCAAGGATGGAGTTGTTAATTGCTGATTTCAATGAATGCAGAGATGATGCATTGTCAGGTTTCCGAGGTTGTCAGGTTTCCGAAGCGTCTCAAACAGGAAGGCGGCCAGAGGAGGAGTGTCGCTGATCAGAGAGAGGCGCACGGTTTTATGTCAAAGTGCTCGGTGATTTAGCTTGAAGCTGATGAAGTCTTTTATTGCACAGCTCAATCTCTTTCAAAACCTTTGAGAGAGAAGCTGATCTTGCTTTGCATCACTTTGTTGGGAGCAAAAGCAACAAAAACCTACCTGGCTTCATTTCAGGGTGAAAAGTGCATGGCGTATAAAGCAGATTTAACAGACACAAGACCTGAGCACTCTCTAAAAATTCCACGTTACTGTTTCAATTTGTTTTCTAGAACTAATAAGAAGCTATACCCACAAGTAAAAGATGCAAGCAAAAATATTCCAAACTCCTCCTTGGAAGCATGGGCACAGCTCTCCTAAGGGAGGCTTCAGTTCTGTGTATATATATAATCTTTCCTCCCAAACATATTGCAAAATACTGTAAACATTATTAACTAAAACTGAACAATGCAAAGTATGAGAAAAAAATCAGATAACCTGTCAGTTGCTCTACTGACAGAATGACTTGCTTACGTATCATTAATAAAACGTTAGCCAACAGCATGAAAAAAAAGTTGCCTTCTGCATCTGTTTTAGAAGTCACCTTCAAAAATTACTAGGAGCATTTCATTCCTTGCACAGGCAAAAAGTCTGACACCACAAGTTAAAATCATTTTGTACATAAAACAGTATCAAGTTGAAAAGAAGCAGAAACATGTCACATGCCACAGTCTTGCAGAAAGAATCAGCTGGACGTGCCTCTCCTTACAGGAGCTTCTCAGCCCTCCCCCGGGCAGGTCCCCAGTGCCGCTGGCAGCAGCCCTTCCGCGTCTGACCAAAATGGGGTTCTGCTCCCTGTGCAGGAACCCAGAACGGGAGTTTGAAGAAAATATTTCAAGCCCTGTTGATTTTAAAGTGAATACAGGCTTGTAAGTCAGTACTGTAACAAACGCTACACGACACGATGCGCAAAAGCTCTTTTCCCCTCCYGTCCCTTTGAAACAATACGGATGAGTAAGACGTGGCCATGTTACTTTCACAGAATATTGGCACCACAAAACGCAAATTTATAATTACATTTTTGGCTTTCAAGCCCAGAAAAGTAATATGCACTTTGATATCAATTTTAGCTTTCTTAACTTCTGACTGTGAAGCATCACAAAACACTTTGCGTAACGCTTCAGATTTGAAAACTGTGGACTATAAACGGCCACGGTTCTTTTCTTCATAAAGTCACTGTATACCATTTTTTTAAAAATAAAGCATCATCTTCCTCTAAGCATGTGTTTTACTTTTATAGGCTTGCTGACACTTTTATTGCCAAATAATTTGAAACTGCCAGGCAATGAAGCAAATTATGGCCAATATCACAATGGGAAGCAATACTTTATTTGGGATATCTGAGACATGTACGAATTGTTACGATCCAACCACCAACCCAACCCAAAGACAAGCTCTTGCAGGCATTTCTCGGGAAGCCTACAGCTACTCCCACGAGCTAACACATAAAGCTGTCACCTTCCTGCTCTACAGATCTGCTTGGTGTGTACACTCAGAACTGGATCCCCTCACGATAGTTATAAAAACAAATTATCATTCTGCAGTTGTTAACACTGCAGAGTGATGACTGCGGTGAAACCCAGCTGGATTTCCTCCTGGTGCAACGCGCTCCGGCACAGGGTTGTACTGAGTGTCACCTGCCTGCAACCCACGTCCTCCCCAGCTTCTGTTCTCAGGACAAAACCTTCCCTTCCCCCGAGTGGGTTTGCAAGACTAGCAATTAGAAAACTGATATCGTCGTATCTTACTGTGCCCTCCTCGCACCTCAGGTTAAAGGTAAACAGGTATGAATACTGATGCACTTTACTCAGCGACGTTTACTGAGGTTTTAGGGTTTTGAGCCATTATTAACCAACATACCTATGAGCAGCCACACAGATGAACTGGTGCCAGCCCAGTCCTAGGACAACAGGAATAAGGATACACACAACCTTTTCCTCCTGTTATTGCAATAAGAGCAAGTCATCCCCAGCTGGAGATTTTATTCTGTGTGATCTCGCCGTACTCTGCTCCGAGTTCACAGAGAGCGCTCTGTGCTTTAGACTTCATGCAGCAATTAAATCTTGAAGTATTCATGCACTAACAAAATCCAACCATTTGTTTGATTAAATACTTCTAAGGCAATTTCAAGCTTAAGGGAACTAGGTATCAGCATTTTTGTGAGATACATCTTTGGAAACATGCCAAGTGATTTGGAAATAAGGTGGTTTAATAGCAGACCACAAGAATGAATTATAGTAAATTATATCAGAAGTAAGAAAGTGAAGAGTTAAGTGACATGCTTTTTCATCCACTTGTATCCTGACTAGCCAAGAGTTATCAATTTATAAAGCAACACTGAGTAAGATAACATTGCCAACCCCAACAGAGAACTGGAACAGTATAGGGTGAAGTCCTACCATGCTCAGGAAGGTTTTTTGGAAGAGGTGCCCTGCTGTGACCAGCTTCCATCTGACATGGTACAGAGAGAGCTTGTACTAGCTCTGTCCCGAAGCCAGGCTTGGCTCGCTGATTTAAGGCCAGCTTTTTGTTGTCAGCACCCCTGGAGTCTAGAGGAACCTTAGAAAAATGCTAGAGAATATTTTTTGTGTAGGAAATGGGATTCTGGGTATTCACTAGAAAACATCAGGCTTTTTGTTTAAGACTCGTGTTCAAAAGAAGATCCTGTAGCCCACACTGGTAATGCAATTACAGAGATATAAAACAGCTACATGACTATTTTTCATCTAGCTGTGATTTACATAACCATGTAGCCCTACATTTTTTTGTGTTTGTCCTCAACTGTGTCTTTTCATCTTGTCTTACCTTCTCCATGACTTTCCCACCTTTGTTCCTCTTGTAGCACTATCTTACTAAAGGCTTTCCCAGACTATTACAGATAATGGGAGGCTCGTTTCAACCTCCTCTCACAGAAGATGGCAAGATATGCAACTAAGTTTTTCAACTCAGATAGCAACAGGGTGCAAAAAAAATACATCTGTCTACATTAAATTTTGAAGGAGAGAGGACTGCATGCCTGTACCTCTACAATGCCAACTACAGAGTCCTTCAGTGGCTATAGCAGGAATATACAGAAGTTTGGGCTGGCTGTATTAGGAAAAAAAAAAAAACAAAAAACCAAACCAAAAAAAAACCCAGCAAACAAACAAACAAACACCTTCTTCAGGTGTTCGTGCCCTGCACTGCCCAGGGTTTCCTCTCACTGCAACAGACACAGAGACACTGGCTCCCAGAAGCAGGGCAGCAGCGTGGTGCAGAGATGAGCAGCGGTAGGTGGGTGTGCCCCGCTCTGCCCTGCAGTCCCAAGGAAGGTGTGCCTCTGGTCTGCTGCTCCATCCCTACTGCCGAGAAAAAATGGTTTCCTCAATCAACTCACTGTGGGAGTGTCCTCTCTCACAATAATTTGAGCCAAGCAGAACTTCAGATCCATTTATCTCACAGGATATGAAATCTCAGTCTCACTGAATTCCCTGAATGAGCTGGACATAAGAGTTGGTTCAGTAACCACCCACATATTCTAGTAAGATTTTATGTGCTATTTTCACACACAGGTTAAGAAGGAGTCCCTTGCTTACAGTATTTACCTCTTGAAGAAATCTAAGACAACAGCCTTAAGCTTCTGCATTAAATAAACCAACTTCCATGATCAAGTATCACCCCTCTTCCACCCCCATGCCGTTTGCATTAATGCCTTATTAAAAACGTTAAGTTTGCCAGAGCAAAGAGCCAAAAAACTTCTGATTAGCTTGTTCACAGCTAAATTCACCGCTGAGTGCCATCTCCCAGTGTTTCTGCTAAACAGAGGGATGTCTCTAATACCGAAGTGCTGCATACAAACAAAGAACTGGGAACACCAAGCTAGTATTGCTGGGTTAGGAGAAGGAGGTGGCAGCAACGGAGGCTTCACAAGATGCAGAAGGTAAAGTGTCCGTACTGCCTACTTAACACCTCCACTAGACCCACCCAGGCAATATGCCAGAGATCAGGGAAAGTCTCAGGTGAAGTTCTGACAAAAGGATTACCCGTTTGACTTGTCTTTTTGCCGAATGGGTGATTTTTTTCTGGCTTTATTATCCTAATTATTATCCATTTTTAATTGGCATATTTAATAAGCAACAGTACTCTCTTTAGCAGAGACAATTCTTTGCTGAGAAGTCAACCTAACAGAGATGGTAGCAAACCCAAAGTCTTGGCCAGTTTCCATCCGTTAGGAGCCTCCCYATCGGAAAGGCGGTATCTGGGGCATTCACTGCTCTGGCTGACTTGCTCAAACAAGGAGCAAAGATGTCAGAGCTGCAGGGAAGAGAAGGGAGCATGCAAGGAGAAACCTGTATTGGCAGCTGAGCACTTCCCAATCAAACCGAGGAGAGCAAACCTCATTAGCTTCTCACCAGAATGTGAGATACCAGCACAGGGTAACAACACCACAGCTACATTTCCAAGTTACTAAAATTCTGCAGTTATCTAAACAGTCCATTTCTAGATGTCTACTGAGAAGTGGAAGGTACCTACTAAAGGTGAACTGTAGAAGTTTGATGCTTCTAACACGGGCCACCATTCTTAGGTGTTAACATTTGGACTTAAGAGCCTTAGCTTTCAGCAGCTGTTTTTGGAGACTCTGACCTGTGTTCCGCAGCCTGGACAACCAACCACAGGAGCAGGTGAAGTGTCAGACCTTTACTTACTGATTTTTACTGTAAATACTGTCAAATTTTCTTACGTGTGTATGTGCGTGCTCACACACACGTGTGTCCATGTAAGTAAAACGTTAATGCTTCCAATTTTTTTCCATGATGAAAACTGGGCCAGTGTCCAATGGTACAGGTTTGTTTAGKTTTTTTTAGACATCCTATAGTTGTTCTTGGGATTGTTCAAGCAACCTCCAAATTATCAGTTCTCAAATGGAATCCACCAGGCAGGGGTTTCAGAGTACTCTACAGAAGATGACAACTGAATGTAAAAAAAGACAAGACAGTTGCTAGCCTTTCCATGCACAGGTCCAAATGTTCAAGCCAAGAGTGCAGTAATGAAGGCAGCAGCTAGTATTTCAGAAAAGGAGGCTGCCCATGCTCTAGCCAAGCATGCTATTTTGCCAGTAAGAACATTTTTTTCCCATCTGGAAAAAATACCTACTCTTCATGGCAGCATCTCAAGCTGAAAGTATAGTACTGCAATGTACAACTGACATCAGAAATATTCTTGCCTTAAAGACCTAAATTGGTTCACCCTAGGTGTGGAGTAGTATTAGATTAGGAGGACTCCTCCTGAGGCCCCAGCTCTGCAAGACTGTGCTTCCACCATGGGGTAACAAATGGTTCTCTGAAGAGACACAAGAGAAGACCCAATGCTGCGCCGAACACAGGGACTGGGAATACATCTGGTTCAGGGGGGATACACAAAGGGTGCATTGGAGACTTAACTGTGCCTTCCCTCTGAGCCATACAGTGGTTTAAAATTGTATTTTAATCTATACAATTGAACTCCCCACACCAAGAGCAAGAAGACTTTGCTACTGAAATCCATCCAAGATAAGCAACATCCGTCAAGAGGAGCACTAACATACTTTATGTGCATCTGTATTAACAAAGACCACCATAAAAAGTGGATTACACTAAATGGCACTTATAAATGATCAATACATCAACAGCTATTAAAAAAATACTAGGTTTTACCCTGCTTGTTTTAGTTATAGAGATGAACACCCCAGTCAAATCAGTCCAACAACAGCCAAAGCAACTTCATGCTCTCAGGTTTTTTCAGACTACGCTGGGAATGCTAATCTAAAACTATGACAGATAAAACTCATTTACAGGTGACAATTAAAAAGACATTTAATTTACACTATAATGTATGGACAGCATAAAATTAAAAGGCAGACCATAACACAGCACTTAAAGGAAAGCTAAAATTTGTTACAGCAAACAGGCTATTAATACTCTGCTTTGGCTGAAAGGCTTATACATTTCTAACAGTAGGCAATCTCATAGACTGAATTAACCAGTACTAACAGAACAAATATTCAATTAGAGCAAAATTATTGTTAATTCTAGCAAATACATTTTTCTATTTTTAATCAAATTCAATTTTTCTGGATTAGCATAAAATTAATATAGTCTATAGGCACAACGAAAGGAAAAAATACCTACACTTGATGAAAATAGTAAATATTAATCAAACCAGAGGAATCAAGCCAAAGGAATTATTTCAGAAATGGATAGCCAGCTGATTTTGCAATCAACCAGTAAGTAGTAGCAATGTACTTCGTATTATTATTAGAAACAAAACCATAACTAACAACAAGTTGTTTCAAAACTGCAGACTGAAAGGTTAAAGCTAACCATAATTTTTGCATATTATTAYAGCACCAAACTTCAAAATGCATAAAAAATGCACGAGGCCAAATGAAAATACTAGTCTCACCCACATAAAATAGTTGAGCATTTACATCTGACACATTAATATCCTGGGATCTTAAAAGCAGTGCTTTCAAGAAGTAATAAATACAGTATTTTGTTCCGTAGGATAAATTGTTTTAATAGCAGACAATGAAGTTCTTGGGGTGGAAGAGGGAGGACTTCTATTATCTGATGCAAAAAGATTGGTCAGTTCCTGCTTTTTAATGCAACATTGCCCCCACCTGGACAAATGAATTTTGGTTTATAGGTTGGCATTAGTGTCATAAAACTTGATAAAACAGTGTAAATTCCAAAAAAAGAGTTTGGAAAAGAGTCACAGCAAATTTCTATCATCTTTTGTAGTATACTTTTTTCAAGCTCACCTAAGTCTTTTAGTTGACTTATTGAAAGTCTTCTCAATATTTTCCTGAAATAAACTGACAGCCGCTCAGTACTCATAAAAAGTCCTTTTATATTATACACTTACTCATTCCTGCTAAAAAGGGAATAATGCATTTTCTACAAATAATACTRTATAATATTAAGATAAATATGCTGATATAGTTTCAATGTATTATGTACACTGCATATGCATATTGTGTGTCTATATATAAAAGATAAATGCACATAGCTTATCCAGAACATGACAAATCTTTTGATTGTAGAAAACCGTATGTTATGCTTTTAGATCAAAGAACTAAAATTAGCAAAGTAACTTCTATTTTACCTAATAGAAGGCTTAGCCTTCATGAATAACCATGAACAACTGAATATGACCAGTTCTTGCAATAAGCAACTTTCTTTTGCAATATTCTTCACACACCTTGGAGTGACCAACAACTCTGGGAAGGCTGAAAACTGTCCTACGTCTCTTTTGAGTAATTAAAAAATAAAAAGCCCTGAAAATTTAGCATCTTCCCTCTCTGTTTCATCCAGAACAACCTTTCGCAACTACCTGTACTTGCAGTCAAGAAAAATTCCCTATGATGAACAAAGCTTCTGAAACGACAAGAGGAGGAGCACTAGAAGTTAAATAGGATCTTTTGACAGCACCAGAAGTTATAATAATAAAAAAATTATTAAAAGGTACATACAAGTGCCAAATGGAAGGAAACAAACCCAAGTTTAATACAACTTGAGTGGCATGCACATTATACACATAAAGGCAGTGCTCCTGGAAGGATGCTCTGCCTTTGCCCTGGCAAGTACAACATGTTACCAATATCAAAAATGGGACAATCACCATCTCCTTCCAGAGAGCACTTATTTTAGTGCCCCCTGGTGTCAATATTATTCTGATGCCTTAAATTTGCATTAGGATATTAAAGAAAGAAATAGGAACAAAAATATTCCTCGGAGTTAAATTATTCTGYCTTTTTGCTTTCCATACCCCCAACTCTATTATTTGGCTAAGCAAATAACAATACCTGTTAATTTAGCCAAGACATATTTAAAACATTTAACATACATGCCTTTATGCTAAGATTGTACTTTTATGACAGGATGTGTTTGATTCTGTGACACTAACAAAACTTCCCTAGTGCTTAAATTCTGGTACCTAAATGCAATAAAAATATTTGCAGGTAAAACTCGTTTTACTGCCATCACCAGCAGGTCATGGAAAGAGCAGTGAGCTTTTGCAGCAGGTAGCATCCTGCTTCACCAAGGGTACTRTATTCTTCCCAACGCCTTCACTGAAATCAGTAAGCTTAAAGCTGAGAGTGTTAAAAGAAACAGTCAAATAAAATGAAAGACACCATCTGATGATCCAACCTGCTTCCATCTGAACTTCTAAAGTTAGTTTTATTTTATAAATAATAGATAGGGCCACTGTGAATACAAGGTTAATGGTCTCTCTCTTTGAGGTCCGCTGCACTTCACAAGCAGTTGATGCTGTACTCCCCTTATTTACGCTTTCACCCAAGCCCTCTTAATACGTTACACTCTGGCCCTCACTCCAGGGAGGACTAGCGTCCCCCGTTAATTGCCCGTGCTGCATCGGGCCCTGGATCCGCAGGTGGATGTACCAAAGCGCCCRTCTTGCTCGGGGTGCATGGAGCAGACACAGCACAGCCTCGGGGCTCTGCTGGCGAGGGCGCTCAGAGCAGGGACCTGCCCACGTGTGGGGAAAGGAGACGGTGCCATGCATCCGGCAGACCTTTGTTAACATTGTGACTTAGGAGGATATTTCAAAACATTAAAAATGCTGAGTGCTTCAGCAGAATAGACAATTATTTTCAGTATTTTGCCAAGCCACAATGGACCAACTAAACCCCAAAAATGTCATCAAGTGCTTGAAGGTCAGTGAACCTGCCAATAAAAGTTGCTCACTAAGTGCTGAACTTTCACTGAGACACATTTGTCAGATGCCATAAAGAGACCAAGACCTGCAACTTGTGACATCTGCAGAAAACTACCTCAGGTAATAGCCATATCTATTTCAGTGACGTCTGGGGTCAGGCTTATTTTCTCACATTTCTGTTATTTAAGCATGAGCCTCATCATGAAGAATAAACCTTTATTTTAAGATTATAGAAGCATCGTCTGTTTGTCAAACGTTGCAGGAGCCCTGCTGATCAATTGCAATGAAACAATCAACTCCCGATGTGCCTTTGGTGCATGGCAATGCCAGGAATCCACAAAGGCAGGCTGCACGAACTGCTAAGCAGCAACTCGAATGCAATAAACTATCATTTTCCTGAATACCTTCTCAAAATCAAAATGTAAAGTACACACTTCAGGTTCAGCATCTCCGATGGTTCCTACAACAAACTACCAAACCACAAAGGTGAGAAGAGACATTTGCCTTGCCACAGGCTTCTTCTGCTGCACCCTATCTATTTTGATGGCCAGTTTTCTCCTTCCCCGACAGCCATGGTGTGGCTCCATGCTGCAGCACTGGTAGGGCAGGGGCAGAAGACAGAAGGGAGGAGCCAAGGCAATTTGCTTCCTTCATTTTTAAGAAAGCAGATGCTTTCATTTTTCAGAAGGCAGATGCTGATTTGTTGAGACCAACTCTTTTTGCAGAAACACACTGGCTTTGACCGAACTTTTCACGGATGCTATTTCCCAGGGTCAAGTCATAACTTCCAGCCAAAGTCAGAGATCAATTTGAGGAGAGCAGAAACCAGAGGTTTCCGTCTGCCATGAGGGCTCTCTAACCACTGAACCAATCTCTTTCCCCAGTGTGAACAAAAGCAAAATAGCTGCAAAAGGAAAGATCATG
This sequence comes from Phoebastria nigripes, assembly GCA_035582835.1. Classification (NCBI taxonomy): domain Eukaryota; kingdom Metazoa; phylum Chordata; class Aves; order Procellariiformes; family Diomedeidae; genus Phoebastria; species Phoebastria nigripes. The sequence goes on from JAYKAV010001776.1 coordinate 569,929, forward strand.
AGAGACTTGCCCAGGAAGAACAAGTAATGCAGGGGATGCCATTTGATGGACAGGAGCCCCAGGTGCTCATCTGCTCTTGATTTATGCATAGCAGGGAGTCGGATCTCTGCTCCTTGAATTTATTTGGGTTTTTTTTCTTCTTGAGTAGCCTCTTTTAATTTAATTCTACTCCCCACCAAACTTTGAAAGACCTTTGGTTATCCAAACTGGACTGGGGGGTTGGGAGGGTGGCTCAAAAACCCCTGGCAAATTTGGTTTGGCTACTTTCTGGCTGTGGCCTTGATGGAGGCCTCTCGTGTACAGGGCAGGAGATTGCAAACTACAACAAGCACTTTTGCTTATGACTCCACTTTCCATATTACAAAACATAGTTACAGCCTCACTACAGAAACAGCAGGCGTCTTGGCACACAATGAGTAATGCAATACCTTTGAGACGATGCAGTAAATCTCAGTCTAGGGCTCAGTTTCAATCCAAGCTGTCACAGGTTTAAGACAACAGAAGAAAATCAGTATTTGTACATTAGCCTGGCCGTACGTCATCACTGCAGGCTGTGATTTGCAACATTCTGAGTAGAAGATTTTATTCAAAGGTAATACCGAGTGAAAGGGTCAAGTACCTAGAACTGCGATTCACAAGGGTGGTCACAGCCTACTCATTTATCTGCATGACCTTTTTGACCATGGAGACAATAGACACTTGCTTAGGAAAAGTGTTTGGTTTAGTCCATACTGATGATACAATTTAAATGTTCACCACATAGATGTTATAGTACATGAATTATTTATGTAAAAAACTGACTTGTTGTTACTGCAATATTTACTTTTATTATTAATATCAGTTAAGTGCATGTATCTATTGAATACCTAAACTTCCCTAAAAATATTGATTTCTTTCTATGTCAATCATAATGCTTTGTGTTAGCTATTTTGTTTTTAATATTTAATAGACTGAAAATAACAGCCCTGCTTAGCAAGACAGTCCATATTAACAAGAAGTATCAGAAATTCTCTTTATAGTCCTTGTCTTGCACTGAGATCTTCTAGCACAGAAGCTGTACCTGTAAAAATGTGGATTACGATGCAATTCCATATCAGTTTCTTACAGAAGCAATAAAACCATTTGATGTAGATTAATTTTCAAAAATGAACATCATAAAACCAGGCTGTTCTAAACCTGCCACAGTTTTTGAAGGAGAGGTCAGAATAAGAGTCTTAAAAAAAAAATTAAAAATGCAATAGCACAAGTATTTTTGCCTATGATCTCCTGTTGATACCACCAAACCCTTGTAACTTATATTTTTAAAACAGCAAACAATGCACGCACTCGAGTGTTTCAAAGAAGCAAAGCATTAGTCTTCCAAATGTATTTTTTCTAATATTCAGGTGCTTTGTTGACTTATTTACTGACACTTACTGCACTGCACTGCTTCGTACATAAAAAACCTGAGCAGCACATTTCTGCAAAACTTGTGAATGTTATTCATATCCACTACATAATGTTAAGAAAAAGACATGAAATTCTACTGAATAATTTAATAAAAATCATACCAAGTACCCAATCTTCCAATTCTATTACATACACATATAGGAATCGTTACATTAGATTTATACCAAAATACTGGCAGAAGCAGAAATAACCCTTAAAACAGTCCTAACCTCTTTCTCACCAACAGTAAAGCCATTTTTTCCCTATGTTCAGGGCTTCCTAAGATTATCCAACAGAGGGCTCCCAGTAGCTATTAAAAAGCTTAATTGAGAGCCAAATATACAAACTCTAATCTATACATACAAATCAGCATACTGTCATTTTAATAACCTGTTCTGTATGCACATACACACGCACCTACATCCACTTCAGAAATTTGTAAAAGCATACAGTAAAACCACCCAGGTAGTGCCTTGTCATAATTTGTATGCTGCTAAAGTATGCTAGCTCAAGATTTTTTCCAAAACACTATTTTTAACTGTGGAAAACGAGTGTATTTTTAAATCGTCTTTACACAAATGAAATTACATTTTCTTATAATTTCTTTACTCTCACTTGAGAAAAATACTAAGAAGATTGTGTGGAGCAAAGTTTGACTGCTACGTGAGTATCAGCCAGTAGGAGAGGCAAGGGCAGAGACTGAAGCCTGGGCAGGTGCTTGTGCACACGAGCACTTACTTGCTAAAGCCAATCTACACCTGACAAACTTCATCTCATCAAGACAAAGATGCAACTGGACCATTTCAGTAAGAGGATATTTCAAACTAGGTTAAACCTCGTTCTCTTTGTTGAGATGGTTACTTTGTTGAGGTACTTAATGCCTTCTTTGCCTCAGTCTTCAATAGTCAGACCAGTCACCCTCAGGGTATTCAGCCCCCTGAGCTGGAAGACGGGGACGGTG